>JADMLL010000001.1:18630360-18958686 GCA_016920875.1 Columbicola columbae
AAGTGATTTTGAGCTGCGAAAAAAACGCTTAAAAAGCAGTTTCATTGGTAATTACAACCTGCGTAAAATTAGGAAGAACCATAACTGCATACGACATTTACGTCGAAGAGTTTAGTCAACATTAAGCTGCAGGCATAGCCATGGTTCACAGCTAGGTACCTTTCCTTTTACTTTTTCTACTGAATCCCAGCTTCTCTAAACTTGAATGCCCATCGTTGTCACTTACACACTTTTACCCTTAATTTGTCACCGTCGGAGTGTTTGTTCTTTTTTGTAGCTGTTAAAACAAAGAAGACATCAATCAATCCACTGACGATGGTTCCAACTTTAATTAGGCAAAATGTTTGGACATGACAATCTTTAATCTGTGTTTGATCCGGTGAGTGGGTTTCGGTTCTAAAAATCGAAAATTTTAAATCAATTTTGAAAAACCCGCCAAGGTTCTGCTCTTGACCTGAATCCTGACCTTAAATGGTGGTTTTGTAAAGCCATTAAGTCAACATGAATCAATTCCAGCAGAAAACTAAAACAGTATAAAAATTTTGTATTAAAATTATTCTTAGTAAAGACTTAATTTTTTATTCAAGAGAGAAATAGGGTGCTGACGAAAGGTCAGAGAGGCCGTTTTATGAGATCTTACGACCACAACTTCAATAAATAATTAAAAGAAGTGTCGTAAACCCTTGAAATTGAAACAATATAACAAAAACGACATTTTATTTGTTGCTAAAAGAACACGAAAGAATTAAGAAACATTAAGTTCCTTTGTGCAACACGAATGTACAGAACGTAAGAGCTCTGATTAACAAAGTCGAGGCAGGAAATAAGGTTACGCTAATCCTCAGCAATAAAGTGAACTGTGAAGAATCGAAAGCATCTGGGAGATGTAAGTATAGGATGTAAGGAAAAGAAAGGATACTATGTAGAATACAAATCACGATGTTCTAATTAGATTTTCAGAGTTTCAAATTTTCGAAACTTTTGACTTTTCGAAACGTGAGAACACTTAAAAAAAGTGGGGAATCCCATTAGTAGGATCATAATATTATGCTAATCCTATACATTAATGACAGGGATATATTACTTAAAATGTTATAATTCTTTACAACTCCCCCCCCCTTTCTAAGCTCATATGAAAAAGTTGGTCGTGATTTTCAAAAAATTTTACTCATGTAGGACCAGCTAACATTATAGATATCAAAAAAAAATAATCCGCCAATCTGTTCCTCTGAGCTAAATCAATTGTCTAAAGCTGGGCCTACCAACCCTTGACTAGACACCCTCTAGACTAAAAAGACACCCCACACATTACATCTTCTGTATTTCTCTCCAAACAGGGTGACTTTAACTAGCCAAGTTTCACTCCCTACGACTCGTCTTCTTCCAAATCGGATTTCCCTAGATAAGCCTCTAACTTAGTCTGGAGAACAGCATGGTCTTCTCTCTGCAATATCCCCACTACGTATAAAGTGGATAATTCCATCCAACGACCTCGGAACGGAGGAATCTCCTTTGTTCTGCAACCCTATGCCTCTCACAATGAGATCTGATTTGGACAGGGCTGTCAAAGACTTGGTCAACATACTTTCTATCATATTTTCTGAAAATTTACGCTAGCAATCGCCTCCAAGCAGTGATTCATTTTGAAATTTATTACAGTATATTTACAGAAAAACCGCTAGTTCCATAATACAGCAAAATACAGTAGAAAGCACCAAAAATAACAAAAGCTCAGGCTAAGTTTTTACGACCAACCTCATGAAATTTGCATACGTCACAAACAATGTCTGGCAAATTAGAATTTATTCGAATCATTTTTTGTTTTTTAATTTTTGCTAAAATTATCCGCGCGAAACGCCCACTGTACAAAAATTATTTCAAAACTTTGAGCCCTCGTCCTTATGCCCCTTGGCCCCATGAACAATGCCGTCGTCTTGACTTGCTAAAGAAATAGCTCGGAGGATTTTCGTTGCGTTCCGAACGAATCAAACGTTTCGTTGTTCATATGTTGAGGCTTCGATTTCCTTGAAGAAAGACAACTTTGATGTTAACGAAGCTCTTCTCTAGTGTTCTCAGTATATTTTTCTCGTTGAGAAATTTTATGTTTATTGGTTCGGACACCTTTTTTGAGAATTTCTTAGAATCTTCTTCTGAAAAATGAACACAACGACTGGGCGTCTGTCTAGGATTTCAACCAGTTGAACTTTCTTCATTTCTTTTTTCTGTTTTGTTGTATTTGTTCCTTTCTTTCATGCTTTGTATTAATACCCATTATTTCTTTTAGTAAAATTAGTTAGTTTAAAACTGTTTAACAACACTTTTAAGTATCGGTCCACAGTCCACTTTATGTGTCCTTATCACGTAAAAAATTATTTAGCTCATACAAATAAATTTTTTTTTATTCCGAGCGAAGGTAAGTATAATAAATAAATTAAGATAAATACAGTTACAATAAATAGAGTAAAAAAAGTAAAAAAACCAAAATAAATAATTAAAACAAAAAAAATCTGATAACTAAAAAGCGCAGAACACACTCAGGGGTAAAAAGTCAATCACCCATTGCAAAGCTCCTGATCTTCAAGGTCTGTTGCGACGTGCAAGTAAAGGTTCCTTATTTTTTGTGCTGACATCGGCCCATTTAGAAGGTTTGAAGATCTGATTTCTGAGTTATTGTATGGGGCGCAGCAAGAAAGATGGTACCCACCAAGAGCATTTCATTTCAAGAGCATTGGCATTTCAGTAAAAAGTCGCAAATAGTTTCGGGTACTCCCAAGGTACAAAATTCGCACATGACTTCCTAATTCCAACGGTATGTTATTTTCCAACGATTTGTACCAGCAACCACTCTTATACTCTTACAGAGTAAAAGACTATCTACCACAAAATAACATAATCATCATCCAGTATCATACAGTTTGCTCTTATGCAGAGAGAGAAAAGATTGGAGACCCTAAACACACTTTATTTTTGCGTACATCCTGTTAAACGATCACATTTTAAAAAACCACCAAACACAAGGTTTCTCAAATTTAAATTTACTAAAACAACATAAAAAAGAGATAAATTATAAGAGAGATTTAGTAAAAGAAAAAAAAACTGAATAAATGAAGTTTTATCAAAACTGGAAAGTTATTTGATGCTTCTGCACGAAACGAAATTAAGTAAAGACAGACTTTACAATGCCTCTGGGCATTCTAATTCAAAGAAACATAAAATAAACTTATTGTAAAGATTTTTTCTCCCCTTCCCCCGTCCCGTTAAATTCAAATTTATTTTGTGTTCTTTTCTAATCTAATTTCTTTATCTTCGTTCCTTCTTTTGCCTCTTTTTTTCTCTCACACTCTTTCCCTTTTCTTTTTTTTCTTAAATTTCACCGTAGAAGCCTTTGAAACCTAGTTACACCAAAAATCAAATCTCGATAATACGATTCAGCACTGTAATAAATTATTCAAAAGATTAAGGGGAGGAATCCAAATCCACAAGTCTGGAAAATTATAAAATATTAGGAACTTTTTTATCTGGGAAAAAAAGAAAAGCGTGATAGTTTCGTTAAAACATGAGATTGATGTGAAAGTAAAGAGAAACGTTGTACGCAAACGTAAGAATCAGCTGTGGGCTTTCGCCTTTTACTGCTAAGTGAAAGCAGTCGAGACTTGTCACCCCTGTCAGCCTAAAGTATTTCACTCTTTTTCATGGATGAAAATGGAGTGACGTTGATGGTTGTGGTCCATTGCAATAAGAAAGCTTTAAATTGTTCAACAATTAGTCCACACAAAATATTCCCTAGAAGAAGAATCTCTGTGATAGTTTCTTAACAACGACAACTTGGTTGCAGGTAGATGAACATAAAGGACATGCTGGAACTCGTGACATGAATCCTTTGTCCTAAGAGACAGATAGAAAGTGCTGACATGGCTGCAGTAAGAAGGCAAGTATCGATAGCTGCAGTTATTTGAAACAAATATAATATTTTCATATACTTGACTCAAATGTACTTGACAATGTACTTGACGAATTCCAGTTATCTTATAATTTTAAGAGGTGTTATCTCTTTTGACAGTTTTCACTTACAGCCTTACGATGTCGTGTTCGTTCAGTGTAAGTGTTCTAGACGAGTTTAAAACAAATGGCTCCTTAACTGCCTCAGTCGATTTATTGTTTCCGAAAAGTTGAGGCAACACATCATTTTGAGGTCGACTATTCATCAGGTTTGCCATTCGTCACCTTCATTACACTTGAAAAATATATTGACTTATTAGAACCTGAAATTTTTCTGGAGTTATGGGTCCAAAAGCTCTTAGAGACAACTTACTTTGTTTCTACTTTGATTTTTTGGATTTTAGAAAATTATTTTTGTACAATAAAGGACCCAATTTGTGTAAATCGACACCGTTGAGAACATCATGAAGACAAAATTTCTAAATAAAATAGAAAATCAGGTAGACGAGAGGAAAATCAAAATAACAAATAACTTCAAATACCTGTGAAAATAGGTGAAGAGAAAATGAAGTTCTGGTAACAAGAACAAAGAAACTAGAAGCAGCGTGCCAGTTAATCAAGAATATATACAAAAACGATCACTATCAAGTAACACTAAAGACGACTACTTGTAAGCTGCAGAATGCCTGGCATTGATGAGGAAAGCTCTGGTGGAGAAATTTTCCGGGACAAACCAAAGCTGAAAACAGGGTCAAGCTAGAGAAAGCTAGGTTACTGTCGGGAAAAAAGAAAAAGAAGACGACTAAAAGAAAAAGAGAAGGGGCTGAAACAAACGTGGTCCGAAGGTGACCGATCGAAAAAAGGTAGATAGATGACTTTGAAGTTGACCTTTGGCTCAAAAACACTCGCAAAGGTGCAAAAAAAAAATAAATAAATCATACTAGTAAGTTCATTAAATCATTATATAATAACGGGTACCGAATATAATTTTTAAAAATCTTCTCTGGACTTCAAAAGTATCCGCAAAAACACTTTCCAAATATTTTTACGTTTTAACCTTGAGGCTATAAGGGGCGGAAAAGCTCCAATAATAAATATCAGCTCATATAGTCGCAATAACTATAATTTCTCTTCACATGAATATTTTATAAAGTCATAAATCATCAATTTTTTGCTTTACGGCTGACGTGGTAAATGCGACATAAATCATGGGTGACTCGATATAAGTATTCACCTGTTCATTATTAATATTATTTTTATTATTCATAAGTTTATTAGTAAGTAAACTAAATGTGCGTTGAAAGCTTTTGGCAAAAGCACAAAAGAACATTCACAAAAAATTTCGGTGAAACGGCCACCACATTAAATTCGAGACACTTGGCACCGGTTGAAATACATCTGTTGCGTGTCTTTTTTTTTAGTGATGTGTTTCAGTCGAAGATTTTATAGACACCAAAACGGTACTACCAGGCTGACACTCTGGAAACCCAAAGGGAAAAACCAGAGCATTGTAGACAGTTTAAATAAAAGGTTGATGAACTTTCTTAAGGTTAATCGATAGATATTCGGCTGAAGGTCTCTAACGAAATTTTACCTTTTTTGCTTTCCTTACTCATCCACTGCTTTTCGACCTCCTCTTTGTCCCTTCTTTTATCAAAGGAATGCACTTTTATAACACACGGGGTTTTTACTTCTTTCTAAAACCCGTTCTGAGCCACTCTGTTTGCTCATTTTATTTGTTTTCCCTTAATTCAGTTTAAAGGCTTTCCTTTTGTGAAACATTTTTCTACCTTTTCATTCCTTTCCTCATTGATTCGCTTTTTTTCGTAGGTCAACATGACATTTTCTACAAGAAAACAGTCGAAGATAGTAAGGTCATAGATGGTGGGTCTTTTGAGAATTATTTTTCTTTTCAGACCAAAAATGGAGTGAACGTAATCTAGCTTACACGTTGAGGTTTATAAGAGAGGTTTTCACGTGTGTTTTTCCTTTCAATTCGTATCACACACTTTTTCAAAGTCAAAAGATTTTTAAAAACTTTTATTCAAAGATTTTAAATAAAAGCATCCACCTTCAGTTTGTTTACTTTTCGATTTTGAGAACTTTGAGTCATTTCTGGATAAGTCAGTTTTGGATTCAGCTGTCATCTTTAAAGTCGAGCCATCATCTTCTTTATAATTAATATTTCGGTATTTGGCCTTAGTGATATCTCAACAGCGTTTATTTCCCAAATCAGCTCCTTCAAAGTTCAAAAAATTATTGCTTATAGTCTGATTATATTTCTGTATAATATATATATGATATAATATAGTAACAATTGACACCTAAGAACGCCAAATTATATTGTTAGTAAAGAGACAGGAACGATCGCGATCCAATGCTTAACACTCAGACGGGTACTCAAATTCTGGAACTCACTTCTGGCAAAGAACGAAAACTAACTGTACAGAATCTACCTCAACAATATCATCCCCCTACTGTACATTGGTCAACGGAGGGCAAAATGAAAAACAATCGGTACACGACCTTAAGAAAAATTCTAAACCCTTTTGTACCAAGTCAACAGTGTAGCGATTCTACTTTCAATGCGACCAAAATCCGAACTATCGTGAACAACTTTGCCAGAGTGGTCTCAGCAGCAGAAACTGATAAAGTTCAAATTTCCTCGTTTAGTCAGTTATACAAATGTATGTACGGTGGGATTCAACTTTATCTCCTGACCCCAGTTCAGATTGTTGAGTTAACTAAGAGTGATGGGAGTCAAAGAGATGAAATTAACAACCATCGCAGACCCCTAGAAGTGACGACAGAGTAATATCTGTGAATGTTGCAACTCCCGTGCTGAAGAGTCCATCGTACACTTCATACTGAAGTGTCCAGCCTGAGGAAACATTATCTGCCACAGTACTGTCACTCTGACACTAACGCAACCGAGGCATATGTAGAGCTTCTCAGCAATTCAAGCAAGAACATCATGCTGAGTATATATATTGTAATTATGTGTCCGAAAGTCTGAAGGTAAGGAGTTTTATTGTGCACGATTAGGACTCCATATATTTTTATTTTTTTACTTATATGTTGTTATTCTTCCTCTTCTTCAAGGCCTTTGCCCTAAGCAAGGGTAAATATATAATATAATACATAATATAGCCTGATATGTATAGATAAGAAATCAACATCGACACGTACTGTGTATTGTTTCTATAAACCATTCAACCCAGAACCCACGGTAATAAATAAATGAATAACTAACTAATAATACAATAAATAGATGTGTAAATAAATCCAAGCGAAATATATATAAGGAGAGTAGATACAATAAATAAATTATTAATAATAAGTAAACGAAAAAAGAAAAGATAGTACAACCAATAAGATCGAATATTTTTTCCGAAATGTGGATTCAAGTACACTTGCCACGCATGTGACTCAGTAGAAAATTTGAAAGTAGGATAAACATGGAGAATATGTTATGCATATATATAATAATAAAATATTTTTCAAATGTTCGAGGAGGTGGAGGAACGGGATCACGGTTCGAGTTTCAGTTTTTTATTTCGTGTTAAAAAATTCATAAAAAATTCATCAGGCTATTTAATTCAAAAAATTCTTTAAAATTCTTCCTCTCTCCTTCTCCTCCTCGTCTACTCTCTCGTCCCAACTTGTTAGGGAAAAGTAATCAATAAAAGATAATTATGCAATGCGGGTTTTATTTTTCGTTTTTAAAAACCTGTCGAAGGCCGTTTCTGATGGTCTTGAGATATTTATGACACCTAGGTTCATATTATTATTGTTAGAGACATGGATCTTCGGGATTCCTCAAGTTTTAAGCTGGAGATTCTCGAATGCTTTCAGTCCAAAATCCCACAAATCATGGTAAACGCGTCATCCTTCGTTTCAAAATAGATCATCCGAAAGGATCTGGCGACTCCTAGACCCCGTAAGGAGAATGTAATTCTCTCTGAAGTACTCCTCCAGACTGTGTAGTATATCAGGACTAAAATGAGTTATCTGAGGAGGATAGTGAGGAGGCGTGAGTGATAGTAGCAGAAAAGAGAGTTGGAGGGAGGAGGAACCGTGAAGAGGATTTGGATGAAATAGGCCCTAATGAGCCTCAGTTTAAAAAATTTTGTATTCAATTTGTCTCCTCAAGTTCGTTTAACTTTAATCAATTCCAACTTCTATTGAACAAAGCTGTGACCCAAATACTCGGTACCCAAAAATCAGGTGCGTTAATGGTGAGCTAAAAAGCTTAAATAAAGCCTGCATAAAAAGAGATTTTGAGGAAATTTTTTGTCCCAAGGTTCCTTTCTAATTAATGAATGTAGTTAAGCAAGGATTATAAAATTGATTACCACAAAACTAGGATAGGCTGATTAGGCTTCTGTTTCTCTTTTATGGGTTTGGCGTCGTTGTTGTCGGTGGCGGATGAACAGCAGTTAGGAATTTAAAGATTGGGAAATTTCATGGAAGTTAACTGTTTTGAAAAGAAAATTCACTTGAGGAATGATAAACGTTGAACAGTTGTAGTGGAAATTCGATACAACTTTAGGGAAATTCGTGCTGTTGAACGCTTTGCCAAAGTTGTAGGAAACATTCTGAAACATTCGTTTTCGCGACGGGCCGGCTTTTCTAATAATTACGACTTTAGCCCGCTCTTCTCTCCAAGACCTTTCCTATTTCAACCTTTTCCATTTTATACGCCACTGTGCATAACACTATTGTTTATTTCCTTCCCCCATCTCCTCTTTTTCACTTTTCCAACCTTCTTTCATGTTTAATTTCTAAACAAGAAACCGGCATTAACAAGTGTGAAGCAGAGGTCTCGATTCCTCTAATTGGTTTCGAGAACCCATCGAAAGTTTTTTATCGATTTTTTATACTAGGCTGTGAGAAGAGCATCAACGAAGGGCGGAGTAACCTTGGGTGAACCTTCAGTTTTAAAGTTTTCTTACAATAATTTAATCGATTTCCGCCTTTGTTTGATTAGCAAAGTTTTGCTTCCTCTTATTACGAACTGACACTTTCAAATCTTCGCCAGCGAAAAGTTTGCGTTGAAAAGCACCACCCTTAATGAGAACAGACCTTATTACTTTCACTCCAGCCAACTCTTCGAGTTACTTTTGCTTTTATTGACCGTCAAAGTTAAAGTACTTCATTGCGATTCAATGAATTTCAGCTAAAAAGCTCTCCTGTGATAAAATAAAGAATAGTACTTCCTCAAGGTTGTGTTTGGTAATACTAATCACTGACGATTTTTTATCTTCTCTTCTGGGTTATCTTTTTATTATTACTTTCTCTCTGTCCTGTTTCCTTTTCTTTCTATTCTATTCTATACTTTCCTATCATTATCTTAATTCTTCTCCTATTCTGTCTTCTTAATTGCCTCTTCTATATTCTCTCTCTTCTATATGCTGATCCACCCTGTCCCTTCAGTTACATTCGTTTATCTATGTTTATGAAGCTTGAAAAAGATAGAAGTAACTCCTGGGTCTAAGACACAGGTCTGGCCCCTTTAAAGTCAGATCAACTACTTGATCTTGCTTAGAGACAGGTGGTAGTTAACACGAGCTAAAAAAAAACTGGTGCCTAATCATTGACGCATTTCATGTTACAGTGTCCCATCTAGCACCCACTTTGGAGAGACTATCAAGATCACAACAATGAAAATGTGGAAAGGGTTTTATAGCACTCGACAAACTTTTTCAAGGGGTCACAGAGGGAAAAACAAAGTCAAAAGACGTATGGGCGGCTTATAAGATACAAGATTGCGTGGAGAAGAAAGGAGGTGGAAAGCCAATGAGGAATTATAGGAAAAATAAATAAGGACACAAATTTGAGGATCAGGATCCAGACGTCGAATATGGTTTCTATTAATCACGGTCATGGTTCCTGGGTAAACCAGAGCGTTTAAATAAATCCCGGTCATTCATTTTGTTTTAAAATTTGTTTTCCCTCAAATTAAACAAATTTTATAACAAATTAAATTGCTTCAGGATTCAGTAGGATTCTAACGAAATATCGCCATTTTTTTATTTGATAGATGGCTTGTCGTGAGAAATACTTTTAGTGATAGAAGTTGACCATTTAGACTTGAAGGCCAGCTCTTTCTTTCGTTTTATAGAAAAAAAGAAGGAAGATGAGTAAAAGAGGACAGAATTCAGAAAATTTGACAAAAAACAAGAGAAAATAAAGCAATAAAAAAACAATTGCGGTTGTGATTTGTGGTAGAACGTTTTGCACTAAAACGACTGAGATTTGATGTACAGTGTATCGATTTTAACCGCAGAATGAGAATTGGAGCTTAGTTATTCACTTACCCACTTTAGAGTATAATGTTTTACCAAAAATTCATCATTTGATTCCATTTGGTAACTAAATCAGACACTTTTTCGAAATAATGTTTGCGATTTGCTCTTTTTTTTCTTTTCCCTATGGACTACAATGTTACCAACTCATTTTCACTCCTAATTTTAGGATCAAGTTATTGTATGAGTTGAAAATATGTTTTGGTAATGAGTTAACTACCGTTCGTTGAAGGCTTACTTGATGACTGAAATTACTCTCAAGGATGTGAGCCTTTTTCAGTTTTGAATTGCGCGAGCTAGACATTTTTTACACATTTTTAAAACAATATTAAAAGGAAAAATCATCAACACGATCAAGAACATGGAAAGAACACAAGTACAGCTCTTGACCGATGAAAAGCGCCCAAAGGTTGAGGTTTGTAAACCCAAATCAAACTTCAATATTCATTGATCATAAAAAATGTGATACAGTAACAACAAAATAAACCAAAACGGCCAATTTTTGAACAAATATAGTCACACTTCTTAAACTGTACATAGGGATCACTTGACTCTCGTGGTAGGTAAGGCAAGGAATAATTTTCAAAACAACCTGCAAAGAAGGTTATGTTAAAAAGTCAAAGATAATTTTACTCAAATTTTACTTTTTTAATCAGTTAAATGTTAACCATGTGTTTTGACTCCAAATCTCAAACGGCTGTAGTCGTTATCAGGGTACGACCGACAATGCTAGGAAACTAAAAGAAGCAAAAAGACAAAGAAGTTGAAATTAAGCCTACAAATAAAAGCAAAAAAAGAAGAAGTGAAAAGAGGAAGAGAGGTGGGAAGGATGTGATACTAAAGAAAGGCTGAAAGTGTTCATCGCTACTCGGCCCAGATTAGCTCAGGAAATTTTCAGGGATGTCCTCTGGCGGGCAGAAATCCAGAATTTAGGAAGGTGAGTTGGTCATCAGGTGTGGTAGTAGGCAGGAAACAGGACGAAAAAGCTTTGCTCTGGTCTCTACTGTATTTATTAGGCTTTTTGGTTACAGTGATGAACAATGTCTGCCAAAATCTTTGGGTAATCAAAATGGATAAAATATGTGATGATCAGTATGACACCTACCTAAAAGCTTAAAACACTTTAGTCTGATGGCCATTTGCTTGGAACTGTTTCTAAGATGGGAGAACCGTCAGGTTGGTCGTAAAACTTCAAATAAAAGATGAATGAGCAGAGAGATAAATCTAAAAAATTTATTTTATATCTCACAGTTTCGTGAGTCGTTTCCCCGTCGTCAAACGCGTTATTTTCGTCTTAACAAAACGGAACATTAAACATTAACTGATACATGTGAACTGCCAAAATTAACAGGAATCATCAGTTATATAAACTCAACTTGTTATTTCTTTTTTTTCTTTTTGATATATGGTCCACCAACATCAAAACTTATTCTGAAGCCCTTTACTTCCCCTCATATGGAGGAGCGAGAGGCAAGAAAAGTTGAAATGACTCAGTTGAAAATAAAATAAAATATAAACAACGACTGTAAACCCAATACAAATAGAAATCAATCGAAATCCTTCTATTTTGTTCAATTTTTTTGGGGAACCTCATTACGCGGAGAAGGATTTTGAGCCTCAGCTGACAGGTTTTCCGAAGATTTTCCATCTCCTCTCTCCTTCTATTCGTTTTTATTTTTGTGAAAATGAGATTGAAGGGAATTGTTTTGCTGGAATGAACCTTTTTGACACATTTTCGGAGTAATTTCGAGAGTAAAAGTAAGTTTCGTGTGTTTGATGGTTACCTGTTAATGATCACAATGAGGCCTTAAGGCAATATTTAATTTAGATCAATTACCGTGCAGTGTGTGACGTTTTGGAACGTTCATACATAATAAACGTAACATTAGTTTTACCGATAAAGATTATAAGCAAACAGCCAACTGACGTTTCATTCATTTCATGTGTCATTTTTAAATATATTAAACAAAAAAGGTTTAAGGGAGAGTGGACAGAGAAACTTTCGTCGTCTTCTCTTCTATACCCTCGATGGCAACGGCATTTTCATTTTTGGCTTCTACGCCGACTTACAAAGTTCTCAAATTCCAATACGGCACAATTTAATCAGTGTAGTCACTTGTCATCCAAAAGAACCAAATGTAAACTACACAAAATTGAAATTTGTTCAAAGAGCCATTTTTAAAGCTCTGCTGTAGATACAAGCTGTGGTGTGATATTTTTTACAAATTGATCACACTCTCGAGCTAATTCTGTACGTCTTGGCTCGAAGTATTTATGAAATTAATTCCCCCTGGATGTGTACGCTACTTATGAAGGGAATTCTGTACTCAAATGTACTTTTAATTTTTATAACGAATTCTGCATCAAAGTGTGCATTACTTTTGGAATGAGTTACACACCATCGTAAGCGTCACACACTTGTGCGGCATAAAGATTCAAAATAGTATAAATTTTAACCATGAACCTGAATGCGCCATGAACATTTGAATCCCATAAATGTTGCTCAGCAGCTTATAGCTTTAACGACTACTGCATGTGTTTTCAAATTTCGTAGAAATACATTAAATAAAACTTGCTGTCATACTTATTTAAATAAAATATTTAGTTAATAAATAATAGCCCGGTCCTGCGCTAAAAATTTTTTGGAAGAGCCACAACCAAAAAGTAAGAATTGCTTGTGGATCTGAAGCTACACTTTAGCAACCTCTGGTATATCTTTTTTTAAGTAAATTGTCATTGTGATTATTGGTGATTACATGTGTGGTGATAAAGCTTTGGTTCACCCACTGACTTCATCATCTAATTGAACAACACTCGACGACAAAAGATCAGTCGCAGTGAACATGGCTTTTTATTCACATTCATCATATCTCAATCAATCAAGAGTAGCTTGACGGTCCGTCGAAGACCCTTGTATTGTTTACAACAGTTTTCTATCCCCTGGTTTTATCCCTTCAGGTTCTTTTACTGTTGAGTTTGGTTTGACTTTCTGGAGGTCTTGCTAAGTATTATATTTAGTTCTGACTTCGGCATAGTATTTGTTCGGACCTGTGACCAGTAAAATTTATTATAAGGTGACCCGTTCAGGCAAAAATCATGTTATTTCTAGAAAATATCGAACAAAAGGCTGATGAGGCATGAAGCTAATTACCGAATGAGTCATCCAAGAGATATAATTCCAGTTTGGAATCAGAGGAAAGGTTTTCTACCTTTCTTCATCATCACCATCGTAGACCAAAATGAATCAACCTGTGTCCGCAAGGTTTTCTCTCGTATTTAATACGTGCTTAGCTGTTATCCAAAGCATCCTTGTAAAGAATGAGCCCTACCGATAACCCATGATTCTTCTGCAATTTTTTGTCCTTCATTGAGAAGATAAATTTATTTTCCCTCCTGAAAAACGTTTGATGTCTCTACTCTTTACTTAACTTCAAATAACAAATTATCTTTTTAGAAAAATTCTTTTTCTTCTCATCTACCCTTTAAGAGAGATTGAAATTTTCTTTTAAAAACTTTGAAAAAAACCTTTCAGATTTTAAAATACCGTAGAATAAATTTTCAAAAAAATAATCTCATTTAAAGAATTGTGTTTAGTGTCTTTAAACTTTTCATTAGAACTAATTATAAAAGAAAAACATTTTTTTTAGAACAAAAACCGTGCTGAGTAGACGGAAAACTCTATCTACGTGCTTGGAATAAAACCGAGTGAAACAGACAAAAAGAGAAAGGAGCCGACGTGAATCAGCTCGTCACCAGGTTTCATTAAGTTTAATAGATTCTCCGTGACTCAGGTAAAGAGCGGAAAGAAGATTTTACAGAGGTTGAAGGAAGGAGATCGAATTTCGCTGACATATCCAACGGTCCCATGAGGATTCCTACGGACAGAACGAAACGAGGGCCAACATTTTCCCGAGTTGAACCAACTAATTGGCTTGGAGAACCTTTAAAACGCCTACGTATGCTTTAATCTCTTGTTTTTGTAAACTTATGTACTTTATGTTACGGTAAAAGTGATTAATCTTGCGAATACATAATTTTTGTCGAATCGGCCGACTGGAGACCACCAAGATTCAACTCGGTGAATTTCCTTTTCGCCCAGACGGCCTTCATTCTCTCACTGTGGATTTTCTTACTTTCCTCCGTTCACCTTGTACCCGTCTTTTGCTTCGGCTTCTCCTGGAAACTCTTCTGGTCGAGTTTCTTCCACAGTTTTGAAATTCAAAATCAAATTCGTCGGGAAAACACGACTCCTAAAAGGCTGCGATTAAGATGTCATGTTTAGTGAGAGTGTCTATTAGGTGTTTTAGTTTTCATGATTTGCAGAGGGAGTTGACGAAGAAGTTGCGGTGTTTGTGGTTCATTTCTCAATTTTTCTTCAGGCAAGGTGATACAGCTTCATCCGATGGCCTGTTCCGTCACCCGTGGACTTGTGATATTAGTATTCCGTGGCTTTTCACCATAAGTTTTGAAGTTTGGATCAGAACTTCATTGAAGCCTGACCGGTTATACTACCACGGTTGCAAGCCCTGGTGGTGAAAGTATCGTTTTCTACACCCCCTCAAAATAGTGCTGTGGTTTTAGGTCATCAGAGTTTCGTCTGTGGAAACAGGGTAAGCCACGACAAGTTGAGGTTAACAGTTGTACAGGAGAAGCCATATAAGATGCACCGTACTTTATACCCCGGGTGATTACATAATATATAGTATTCCCTGCTATTATTCATAATGACCAAGTTTTGTGACAAATTACTGATGATTTATTATATTTATCCAGCAGTTTATAAAATATCCAATTCGCCATGGATAATTTTTTGCTTAACTTCTGTCACTTCCTCATCTCGTGTATTTGCCGCTTCTAATTTGGAGGCTTGTGCACTGTTATTGGCGAACACACCAAGCTGGCTTAAAATAATAAAAGCAAAATATAAACATAATTTTAAATAGCGGGTTGGATGAGTGGTGAGGAAAACATTGAAATTTATTGAGCTACAAACATGCTAGGTAAATTTTAATGAGGAAAGCAGACATATATTACAAACTTGTCGTACGTGCTAGTTCTGGTGTGCGTGCCACAGGTTCACCACCACAGCCTAGAAGATTACAAGGCAAATGGGAGTTTTAATCTTTCGTCACGACCATATTTGTAATGGTCGTAATCCATGTATTTGTAATGTCATAATCCATAATCGGATTGGGAGAATCTCTTGTCAAATCAGTAACATGTTCAGTTGAGGGAAATACTTCTTATCCAATGGCTATCTTTGCGGTTTTGCTTAGTTCCAGCTTTAGTGATGAACTCTACTACAACTCGAGCGAAAAATTACTTTTTGTTAAGCTATTTTATGAAGTAGTCGGGACTACTTTTATCCAGTAAAACTGAGAAGACCACTTATGGTTAAAACCCAATGCATCTTTTCTTTATATCTGACAGGCATGAAAGCTTTTTTAATTAGAAAAAAAGAAATTCTTGAATCACAGGTGACGCATTTACTGAATGATACCTTGAAGACAGTCACAAAAATTGAAACCGCTCCGCTATTGTTTCTTCGCCAACTGTTCCGAGGAACTCGAAAACGAAAAATTTTGAGATAACAATTAAACAATAAGAAAAGGGTTTAACAGTTTTCATTGATTCTCGTTCGCTTTCTAATTGCTGTCTTTAAAAGCTTCCTGTCAAGTCTGGCTTGTTTTGGCGCCACGACGTTTCACAGTCAAAACAAATCAACTTTTTAAATCCTCAAAAGTTTTGAATAAAACGGAGATTAAATGAAAGAACCATTTTCAATCAACGGCCACTAGCTCAGACATAAATTATTGTAATATTTCACCCCATACAGTGTATCAAAAAATATACATATATTATATCCATTATATAAAAACTGTTAATAGGACAGGAGGCCTGGTGTCGTTGTAGGTGACAAACCAAGAAGTTATAGTCGCGAGTTCGCACCTAACACTACGCCATAGATTTTTCGCAATGGAACGTTCAACACCTTCATAGGATAAAACCAAAATTTGGAAGTATTTTTAAGAAGAGAGATAGACTTGTCATAGATGTGTCATTTTATTTAAAAAACTGAGACCCACTCGGTAGATCGAACGAAGGTTTCGAGAGAGTCGAGCTTCACGTTCGGAGTGGTGTGGTTCATCAGTTTTTCTTAAATTCGCAAAGCTCCTGAGGCGAGAAGTTTGACGCGTTTTTCGCTAGCCGTTGTATTACTTAACTTCCACCAAAATTAATTCGAAATTAACTTTCTATAAATATTGCCTTCGGACGTGTCAGTCGAAGGCTGGCAATCAACAGGGCTATAGCGACCTTGGATGCTGCCGCTTGGCAGGGCGGCGGATGTCATGCCGAACCATTCTCATAGGTTCCTGAGCCACAAAGTTTTCCGTCTTCCGGGGCGTCACTTTCCCTCTATTTTCATCTTTGTGATGAGCTGGAGTATGTATTTGTTGTTTTGCAGTATGTGTCCGAAGTATTGCAGTTTCCGGTGCTTCACTTCGTACAGCAACTCCTTCTCTTTGCCTATACAGGTTAGCACTTCCGTGTTTGTCATTCGTCTCGTTCAGGCTATTCTAAGCATGCGACGGTAATGTCACATCTCAAATGCTGTGATTCTTCTCTGTAGGGCCCTCGTTAGCGTCCATCCTTTTCCTCACTTCCACTATTTAGAAAAGCGAGAACCGGCACTGACCAGTAAGTTTTGTTTTGTTTAATTATTTTTAGTTTCGCATCGCAGTCGACCTAAGGTGACCGCCCGCCAGTTTGTAGTGTATGTGGACGGCCACACTGAAGGAAATAATGTAGGGAAACAACGAACGCTGTTTTTGAACTCGTTAGCCAGACCATAAATTAAAACTATGTTCAGATTAGGGAGGGCACAGGGGGAAAAAGAGGGGGTTGAGGGTAGGATTATATTGTCGAATTAATTTGTGACAACTAACATGGGACCCAGGTAAATAATAAAAGTAGTTTAGTTTAATAAATCAAAAAAGAAAGAGAGAATGAAAGACATCCGCATAAATGTTGAACATTAATCCCTATTAATAAATAAAATATAAAGTTGGGTGTTTGTGTTTGTCCCTCAGAATCCTAAATACTCAGAACGAAGGAGCTTACTGACAATAATCACCCAGTTTCCACGTTCGACTCTAATTTTTTTCTCTTTTATTCTGATGAGATTCAAACGTTTTGGAATCGAGAACAGGAGTCGAAAAATAAAATGGCAGTGCTTTAAAATTTATTTTCCTCTCCCTTGATATTACATTTATCCCAAAAGAAATAAAGTATGTTCTGCTCTGAAATAGACTTGTTTCATTTTTTCTGTGCTTTACTCTTCAGAGATTTGTGATGTCTTTCGAAAGTTGATTTTCTCGTATTTGTTTCTTGCTCCCGGTTTTTTGTCTCTACTTCTTCTCTGTTTTCAAACAAGTCTAATTTCGTCCAAATGAAAGAATTAAAAATAACGAACATTTTGCCAAAACAGAACTTTTTGTTTTGTGTTTTACTGATTACGTTAAATTACGGTTTCTCAAGGTTCTTCATAAAGTACCGAAGAGCTAAAGACAGAAAGGTTATATTTTAGGTTTGTGAAATCTCATTTATTTTACATAATGTCGAGGTTGGAGATACTTCGTTTTAGCTCTTCGGTGCCTTCTTGCAAAACCTTGACACACAAATTCAAACACAGGTTACAGCAGGACCATCACAAGCGATCTTGAAGCTGCCGGAACCTTCTCCTATAATGAGAGGAGATTTATAGGGAGTTCTATAGGCTTCCGGACATTTCAGCTCATTCTTAGATTGCGATGGATCTTATAAAACCTAAGGGTCATGAACCTCAGAGTTGGGTTAATGTTGTCAGTTTTAGGGAACAGTTGATATTGTTGTTGAAATAGTTACGTATTGTGTTTTAGTGCTAAGTTAACGTAAAATAAAGTTTGTTTTAACCATATTATTTGCGCGAGTTTATTCTTGTGGACCTTCACCTTTTGGGAAAATCTCGAAAAAAGCTGTTGGCATCATCAAAGTCGAGATGAGACTAAATTTAGTGTTGTGGAATAGTTAACGCGATTTGTGACAAACCCAAAAAAGTTTTGTATATAGGTAAAAAGCGATATATATTAATATAATGACCGGAAAATTTTAGACAATAGCGTTGATATTAAAAAAAAAAGGAATTTTATCGGTATAAGGTATACCGATGCGAGACTGCACCAGTGGTCGGTAAATTTGTCATCCAAAAGAGCCGATTTATTTCTTTTTCCTTTTATTTGTATTCATTGAATATGTGTTACAACGTGGCATCAAAACGTCAACCGAAGACGGCACGCCACCTATAAATCACCTGGAAAATTATTTCCTCCAAATGTAAACATCCCAAAAAATGTTTTTTTATCATATCGACAATATCGGCAAACAGTTGTAACAGACCAGAAACAATAAATTTTTCTGCCACAAAAAAGGAGACGCTGGGTTTCATTGACATTTTAATATAGTGGGGAGCAGTTGGCTCGAAAACCTCTTCAGAGAATGAGGACGCATAAAATTCACTTACACTAACACACCGCTTATTAAGATATTTATGACTTGAAAAGTTTTCGGATCAATCATTTTCGGGATTTTCATTTGACACCAGAGGAAGGGCAAGCAGACGACTAAGCTATCATTTTGGAGATGCAAAGTTAAAGTCATAAATTTGGGGGAACGTAGTCTGGCTTCTCTTAGGCTCAGGTTCTTCATTAATGTTGACATTATAATTGTAAGTCGTGATTGCCAAGCTTTACCTGTCACATCCTTCCTAATTTTGTTTGCATCCTCAAAGGGTTTGAAATTTAACCCTAATGACTTAAATTTGTTTTAAATAAAACGAATTTATTAATTTGGGAATCCGGGTGGCATATGTCTAAAATGTTTTGCATTTTAAAAAAAGGAAATGTCACTTTTTCGGATTTTGCGTCACGAGGAAAGAGAAATAGACACAGAAGGAGCATTTTCCCTTGTGGGAACGTGACTGAAATACGAGATGCTTGATGGCCTGTATGTTAATCCGATCCATTATCTCCTTTTCTTTTTGTTTTTCTCTTTTTCAACTGTAACTTTTCGGCGAATGTTTTTCGCAATAGAAATATCAGTATCTGTTTTCTTCAGCTGTTTATCTACTGTCTCTGTTAAAAGTACCCGTTTTACAGTTCAAAGTAATTTTGATTATATCACAGCTAGGAAAATGACTGCCACTTTTTTTATTTCTCTATAAGACGTGATGAGTTTCCCAGTCGAAATAATTATACTGAGGCTGTACGGTACCTCAAACAACAAGGCTGTTCGGACTTCCAAACGGAGAAAACCCTCTTGTTCCAGGGTTGATTCTCCTTGAAAACACCTGTAGCGGTCGCTGAGAAGTATGAGAATAGGTTGTTAATAAACAACACCTCTGATGCTCTTGGATCACCCATAGTGATGAAGATGGTAAGGTTGTTAGAAACAAACCAACTGATTCCTGATTTCGGAATGTTTTATTGATTCATTCGTAACAGTATTTATACCCCTAAAAGGGTTTGACAACCCAAAGTTCCTAGCTCTTTGATAGATAACTTTACAATTAACATAATGATCTCAGATACAGGTTTAGCATCCTTTTAATGATTCATCCGGTTGGCCTTTCGCGCTATTTTTTCTTTTCTTAAAACCTTTTGGCTTTGAACCGGATGAACCACTGACATGATCGCAAATCTGAACAAAGTCAAAAAAGTCGTTCAAGAACAATGCAAACAATTGTCGAAATGGAAAACTCGGGTGTAGTTCACGTGTTAAAAAATGAGAAAACTGAGGATTCAGCTTGTATGAACAAACTGTTTTATCGAATATCGGACTATAATGACCCGGGCTGTCAGTGCCCGAGGCACTCATCTCTTCAAGTTTAGGGGGTTTTCAGCTAGTCATGGAGTAACTGTAAATAAGGGATGTTTACAAGGTTTTCATTTTTTCAAAAAAACCATAACTACAGGTGGCAAAAAAGGGAAAAAACAGTTTGACATTTATTTAATTTCCCCTTTATTGTTTGTTTTAATTTGTGCTTAAAATAAATGGGCGTTTTTTATTTCCTCAAAATGTTTTCACTTTAAAGACGACTGCTCTCACACGCACACAGCACGCATCCCTAGAGAATGTTTGTCACAGCTAAAAAAAATTAAGTCAAACTGACGTCATTCCCTTTTTACGGAGAACCCACATCATGTCTGATAGTGAACTTAGAAAAAGAAAACGATTTTTAATTTTGGGAATTGGAACGTTTCTAAAAAATTGTTTTCTTCTACTTTTCTCGCTTTAATTTTTGTATACATGTCACTAAGAAAAGTATACAATTCTTTGGTTTAATGCCCATGGTATTCTTTTCCATCACTATACAATCGAGTCAGTCCAAAATTTTGTGTACGTTTTTGGAGATTCAAATGGAACACCATTTTGATCATTGATGTACTGTACATTCTCTCCATGCGAATAGGCAATTGGCGCAAAAGAGTAACTAGAAACACGACCGACGAAAGTAAAACAAACTTTATAGGGACAACTAGGCAAGGATGGACAACAAACTATCATGAAACAGTTTGTATTTAACTCGAAGCACTTCGAAACAAAATCCAACCGAAAAATTTTCTTAAAAAGCAGCCTTGAACACAAGTTACATCCATTTCACAATTCATAAACAGAACAAAGGTAAACATCAATTTGAGTTTTAAAAATTTATTTTCAAAATTTGGTCGAGGCAAGAATTGAAACCGCAGAAGCACGAGGCAAAAATGAGGGAAAATTTTTTTTTTCTCAAATATTATTTCCCAAAAGAAACCGGAAATGAGGTTTGCCTTTGATGTTGTAGAAATGGTGATCTATTTAATGTTAGATTTATGAAATTTCCAGCCACTAAACTCTTTCATGTTCATTTTTCATTTTTTTAGGTTCTTCTTTGTGGAAATCTAATTTGTTTTAAATTTCAAAAACAAAATTTTCTCAGGGGGTAAATGAAAATTTTTAACAGTAATTACAGGGAAATAAGAAAATACTTCAACAGAATCTTAAAATTTTTGTCTCAGTTAATTAAGTATAAAACGTGAGGCGATCCTGAAATCATTTCCATCTCTCTCTCTCTCTCTCCTTCCACTGTCTCAGGTGATCAAATATTTCGTTTAAATCATTCATCAAAGTTTATTTATCAAGTTTTCGACTGTTCATTGCCGGTTGTCTCAACTTTCAAATTCAACATTTAACCTTTTGAAAGCATCCTTTTTGCGACTCTTAAAATTTTCTTTTTCATTTAGCTCGCGTTTCCCCTTGAATTTAAGATTCTAAGGTTTGTACTAGTGACAGTTCTCAAGTCTTTTCCACTAATTCATAATTCTAGGTAATAGGCTCCGCAGCCATGAGGCTAAAATGAGGATGACTGTCAAATATGAATGATAGTCTGGACATGACAGTTCCCAACTGCCAAATTTTCTTTTTTTTTACCCCGTATCAATTGCTACCTGTCTCTAAGCGAGACTTTAGGTAGTAGTATAGTGCTTAACTGATCAACTTCAAGGTCAAAGTCAAGGGTATTTACAATACTGTCAAAATTCGTTTGAGCTGGTACCGAATTGACTGACGTAATAGTTCCGAGTTTTACTTGTATGGTCATTTCTTCTAGAACATTCGATGAATGAGGTACAGGATTCATCGTGTCTCGCAGTCGGAAGTTGAATCGTGCTTCAACTTGTCCAATTCTGAATCCTTGTTTCGTCCGGGTTTCATTTGGTTTTATTTGGTCGCCACAAAGCCCATCACTGTACTTTTGTGCTGTAGGGTCATAATGGTAGTCATGGTAACGATTCTAGATAATTTCAAAATTTGGCATCCAACACAAAAGAACGAAAAAAAAAGTTCAATATTTCGATATTTGGGAAATTAGTAAATTTTTGAATATATAACACGATAGGTCTAGTCGTAGGAAAGAGAGACGAGTCGAAATAGGACAAAGAGAGATGGTGAGGGATCGATTCTGCGGCCATAGACTCTCCAGTCCGTTAAAACCGCTGAGTCTTTTTAAAACAACTCAGCTCATATGAAGAACCCTTTTAGCTAATTATAATATTCGCGTGTGGTCAATTTTTGAATAAGTTTTCTGTGTAAAAAGAGGAGCAATAAGCAATTTTTCTCTTCAGAAAAATTTCCCCACAATTCATCCGGTTATAATGAATTTTCCATTCATGTTCTTTTTGGTGAAAAAAAATGTCCAGACAATCACGAGGAGGGGGGCGTCTGTATTTAGAAATGCCTAGGTGGGGCATGGTCCAAAATCGATTGGGAACCACTGCACTATCACCGAAAAGGCCAAAACTTGTCAAAATCTAATTTTGACGAGTTAAAGCTCCTTTGAATTACGGCTCTCCTGGCGTGAATTTTGATTTTTGTTTTCCTTGAAGGCGGGAAACTTGTAAAAGTTTATCGCTGCCAAGGTAACATTATCAAACATTTTCACCGATTTTACTACTTTTCACACGCATTTTAAGTCACGATTTTATCCAAAAAACTTTTCCTGCTTCTCTCTCTATGTAATAATTACTTAATTACTTATTTTACGTGTGTTTACCTTCCCCTTGGTCAAGAAAAAGAAGTCGGCTGTCTGCAGCAAGTTACCCTGTCTATCAAATGTCTGAAATTGTTGCACTCATTCCCTTGACTAATACACAGCTTGCATTTTTCGAAGATTTTTTACCTAATTAAAGTGACCAGATGACGTGGAAGATACGTTATAAAAATTAGTTGAAGTTTTTGATAAATGAGAAGCTCATGAAAGGGAGGAGGGAAAAATTTGGATAAGGGAGACGGAAATTGTGAGTGATGTGCCTCGCATGTGGCAATTAAAGGCGGTTAACTTAACAAAGAGCGACAGCGACACGAAAGCTTTATAACACTGTGACACCGCATTAGTTGCCACAACTCGAGCTTTCATTTTTCTTAATTGATTGTTTAAGGGTTTTAAGTACCGGTCGCTCAAATTTATGCCCATCAATCCTCAAAAAGTCAAATTTATTATATAAAATCAAACTTTTTAGTGAGTAAACACTGATTTGTTTCCCAAAAATACGAGATGGAGTACTTTCGTACAACTTTATGCATGAAAAAACTTAAAATGACCGTAGGAATGACCAAATCACAAAAACCCGAAACGAATTCTTAAACTGTCATTTACTGGTCATTACTTCTTCTTACACACGCTTAACATTATAATTAAATACAAAATTTGAGTCTTGACCAAATGCTCTAAACCGCGCAGAGCAATCCACCATGTCCTGGCCGATAACTCCAATCCGTATTGGTGCAGACTGCTAACCGTCTTTCTCTGACCGAGGATGTCTCAAAACTTAGATCACAAAGTTTGAGCCTTGACACTAACTGCTCTAAAATCCCACATATCCTGGCCGATACTCCAATCTTGCACAGGAGCAACTTTCAACCGTCCTACTCAGAGCGAGGATGTCACATGACTGAGTTCCCGAGAACTTAACAAAACAACCTAAACTTAATTCTACAAATAGCCTATTTCGCATAAACCTAGACACCCGCCCGGTCACTCGACGGGGTCAAGGGATGCAGGGTTTTCTACCAATCATTATTGCCGTTCGACTTGCTCCAACACTATAATATACTCGTTTAGAATTTGTCTCCACGACTCCAAAATTTCACATTTAACCATTTGGCCATTCTTGACGTATCTGACCCTCTTGCATTTTTTTGGTCAGTCTGACACGTCTTCAATACATCATTTAACGTGTTCATTCATGTATTAGGTCTACCGAAAGTTCTGTCTGTAATTTTACATCAAATTTGAACACGTTTGCATATACTCATTTGACGCCTTTTTGGTTCTCTCGTTTTATCACTGACTCTATACATACTGATCTAGCAAATGAACTAAAACAAAGGTGATTCATGTTAGTATTAACTGAAAACGGAGTAGCTGATTGGCAGATGTGAAATTCATTTAAGACCCTTATTTTATACGAATTCGTACGATAGAAAAGGATTGGATAATTTGTTCAAGGTGTTAGGTGAAGGTTCGGTTTCTGATAAAACTTGTAGAAGATGGTTCAAGAAATTTCACCTAGGCGGTTTTGATCTTCCTGATGAGTCTCGTTCAGAGCGGCCATGTTTAATCGACGACGATACTGTCAATCTCATGTTAGAATATAAACCTTTTTTTGACAACCTCGAAAATTGCCGATCAAATAAGTCATAAATAGTTCTGACAATTATATTATTCAATAAAGATTATTTGAAATATGACACATTAATACTTTCGTATTGTTCTAAAAACAGACAGAACTTTCCAGTAGACCTAATAGAAAAACTGCAGTCGAATTTTTTTAACCTTGTGTATCAGTTGAACAAAGTTTTTTATGCAAAATTTAAAACCTCGAACACCATACAATTAGCTGAAAATACTTTGACAAATAATTCTACCGAAATTCTGAAGTTTCTCTAAATTAATTTTATTTTTCCCAAAAAAAGGGGTGAAGTGCGAGGGAGGAAATTGGGAGTCGCAAGAATTCACTTTAAAATTGGGTTACTTTAAATGAAGTTTATTTTGAAAGAAAAAAAGGAGAAAAGAGACCAAAGTAAGTTTGAAGTTCCAAATTTCGAACTGAAATTGGGTCCCATAAATGAAATTTGCTCTTCCACAGAAGAAAAAATAAGAAAAAGAAAAGCAAAAATTAAGAAAATCTTTGAGAAAGTTTTCTCTTGGTGTAAACCGGTTCGTTGAATTTTTCCTTACCAAGTCTTGTCAGTTTCGCCCAGTTTTTGAAAATTTTCCACTGCAATCAAGCATTCTTTTTACTCTGAACTGTACGGCAAATTACCGCTCTAAGTCATCATTCAGAGATCACCGTCTTTGGAATGTTAAAATCATAATTTAAAGTAGTCAGTCTAATCATAATTTGTCAGCAGTGAGAAAAGCCCCCAAATGATTTTCAACCACTCGCTGAATCATAAAATCACTTTCTCCATTAATATTGTATTTTATTTATCTACCCAATGGCATTACAGCTCTGTTAGAGCTGTTAGAGTCTTGGCCTTCACAATCTCTCGTCTCTATCTGTCCTGGTCCTTGGTGACATTTTCCAGCCCCAAATTTTGCAGCAGCTTTGAGTTTTCTTCTACTTCCTTTCAGGATGCTTCTTGAGCATCGTCATAGTCTTGTAGTATCTAGTACCGTAATCTTGGTAATCGGTTTGAATCCATTCTGGCCAGTGGTCGGCTTACCATAGGCTAGTTCTTCTGACCTCAGTCGACGGTGGTGTTTCTTTGCAGCGTCAGTTGGTTGTACCTCTGGCGTAGCCGCAGTTTTTTCTCATGACTTTTCTTTACCAGGAGTCCAGAAGGTATCCCCCCCTGCTTGGTTAACACCCAGGTTTTGCTCCCATACGTGACCACGCGTCTTATTGTGGTCAGATAGATCTTCTTCCTGGGTTTATGAAAATATAGGGGTGGTTTAATATTTTATGTAGAGCAAAAAAGCATTTATTACTCTGGCTTCAATGGTGCTGCTTGTTTCTGATAAGCCCCAGGTATCTGAAGCTCTCTCAAAGAGCATGGTTACTGTCGGTGGTTCTTTTCCAAAGCTATCTTCTCTAATTAGAATCATGTAGTTTGTTTCTTTTGATTAAAAATACTGTAATCAGTACAGTTCTCACATCCATCCCTATGATTAACATCGGCTCCATTTGCAATCAATATTTCGTTATAATCACCAAATGCTGCAAAGAATAATGCTGTTTGATCCTTAATTTTTTGAAATATATAACAATATCTGTTGGAGGTACAAGTGCCTCGATTGTAGTCAAAACAGGAAAGATGATGTTGAGAATGTGTCATTTGAATCAATAAAAAATGAATTTTTCTTAATGTATCCTGTAATATTGTCAAGAATTACCTCCCTTAACTCTCTTCTCCCTCCTCCTGCCCTGTTTATTTCGACAAGTTTATCTAAAGCTTTTTATTATCCTGTAAACCTTTAATAATGATGTGCTGTTGTTATCGATTTTCAAGAATGACTCAAAGGGTTTTTGAAAAAACCTCTTTTTAATGACGTGGGACGTGCGGAAACTTTTCCAACACAATTATCAGGCTCAACAATCTGAAACCGTTTTGTCTGGGTTCACCGACAGAGAACTAGCTCTGTGATTAGTTGAGCAGAACTTTCCGATTCAGCTTCCGCCCTTATCAACCGATTGCAATCACAATCAGATAACCGCAAACAAAAGCCTTCTAAAATTATCCAGGAGCTAATTAACGGAATTACCTATTTACGAGGCAATTTGCAAAGAGAAAGGTGGTTGAAGGAGGTGAACTGGAGGCGAAGGAGCTGGTGAAGATGGAATCAGAGGCTGGAGGCGGCCGGGGGTTGGAAGAGAATGAGAATGTCGCTAGGGAGTTTCATTTGATTTCACTTCACCTCTCAGTCATTAATTGCGGCTGGAATCAAAGCTTTTTTTTCTAATGAGTTTTAGATATCATGAACAAGAAACAGATCGATGTTCAACTAATTTCAAATCTTTTATTTTGAATAAATTTTATTTATGGTTTTGAAAGAGAAACCCCAGATTTTAAATCCGCTTCAAGCGTAAATAATTTTACGAGATTTTCGTTTCTCTTCACTTTGATATTTTTCTAAGATTGTAATGTCCGGGAACGTTTCTACTACCCTTATCTGAAAATAGAGATAAAAATGAGAGGAGGAAATGCTTCCATTCAAAAATTGATTTTCATCTTTTTGAAGATATTAGAAAATTTTTTTTTTCCGTAATTTTGCCAGGTTCGAGTTTCTCATCTAGAACTTAGTACACCGACACCGCTTCTGTCTGTTGTCACTTTCTTTTTTATCTCTAAAACTATTCACTCTGTAGCTATAATCTTGCTTCTGTAACAAAACGACTACAACCCAATGTTTGGAAACTTTTGGATTCAACAGCCAAATTCAAGGTTGTCTTCATTATTAATTGTCGGATTTGGATGGATTGGTGAAGCAAAATACACGAATTCCGAACGAATATAATATACACTATATTGACATATAAAATGTTTACAAAGAGATTAAAATGTTCTCGACCGTTCGAATCACTTCGAGTCGAATGTTGGTGTCGAACTGACTAACAAAACCAATTCTGAGGTCTATTTATATGGTCGGTATTTCTGGAGACATCGATGGCATACGTGCAGGATTTATACTGTCTGGCAGACTGTCGGGAACAAGTCGAATTGTGCCTCGAGTTCTCCTATTCCAAATCCTGTGTCGACTTCTTTCGTGCCGTTTGGTCGTCACAAAAAATAATTACAAGAAGACCACAGTCGTTTTGTTGGCCGTTCGAGCAATTCACCGAGTGGTAATATTGCACTTACTGGGCTGACTCTAATCGGTCACGGGCTTTATTTATGTCGTCTCTGCTGACACTCTAGAAGTTCTCCGCATGCCGTACGGCCTGTCTGATACAAGTCAAGCCGTGTTTGATCCGGTTGTCATACGAATATTTCCCATCACACTATAATAGTTCAAAATTTAGAATCAGTAACAAAGAAAGCCACGATTGAAACATCTCAGTCCAATCCTGAATTTTCTCTCTAGGTTTCGCATGTTTCCCTCACCCCTTCATTTTAGTCTAACTAATAGTCTAGTCTAAAAAATCTTTGGTCATTTGGCTCTCGTCTAGAAATCCGGATTGTAAGAGCTTTTCGCAATTTTTTTGCTAACGACCCGTCGGAAAAAATAAAAGACTTGACAAATAAAACTGACATTAATAACGGTAGCAATAAAAGAAAGTAAATAATAATATTTGTCAGCATTATTCTTTAATGCTTATTATTGTTATTTATTTACTATTGTGGTAATGTTGAACCCGAGAATTTTCCTTTTTTTTATTTTATATTTGGATTCCTGCTATGATAAGTGATTCCAAATGGTTTTTTCTCTCGTAATTTGAGCTTTTATCGATGCTCTTTTCTTTTCCTTCTTTTCAACTTTTTTTTGTTGCTATTTCGACGGCCTTTATCGTGTTTTTGTATGTTTATGATACTTTATAATTTTATAGCTGTCTGTATTTAATCTGTTTGTATACATTTTTCCAGCATTTGACATCTATTTAATCTAAGAGACTGAAAAGCTTTCCTCTCTTGATTGAAGCAAATTCGACACACTCTCCACCCGGGACAGGATCACATTCAAAACAAACGCTCAACTGGAACCCGCAAACAAGACCAAATAAAGATCTAGAAAGACGTGGAGGCGTACAGTCGAAGAGGAGCTACGGTAGGAACAACTTGGGCTGCAGCAAAGAAAACAGCCTTTAACCGAGTCCGATGGCCGTCTTGGACAGGGGAATGACGGTAATGCCAAGGAAAGTTCCCCTTGGTTTCAAAAATAATGTCACGTAAACTTTCAATTAATAGTAGGCTGTAATAATATTAGTATGTGAATAATAATAATAATAAAACTTCTCATGTTACGAAGTAGAAATAAATTGTTTACTTACCAAAAATTTAATTACAACCAGCTCGAAGTCTTTCTACCTTATTATTTGCTTGCGGCTGTTGTAGGGAATCCCTTTGTTTAAATAACTTTAAGGCCAATTTTGGAGTTCACAGGAAGATGTAACAAGTAAGGTTTTCTTTGTGAAGTTTCGGGAAATCATCTAAATGCCTACTGACGCCACAATACTGCAGTAAATCAATTTAGAAATTATAAACCTATTTAGATAACTATTTGGTTTTGTATTGGAGACATGATAATTTTGAGGAAATGTTTTGACAGCTCGGCAAAACTTTCATTTAATGAAAAGAAACAGATCGAACCGAAGAGAGTTTTGAAAGACGGAAATTTAACTGATACTTTGATGGTTTCATAGTCATTGTGTCAGAACTTCGTAAAGCCGGCAAGGAGTTTTACTAAAATCGATGTTAAGAAGCTTTAACTCACTACATAGAAATTTATAAATCGTGCCTATTGTCGCTACCAGTGGAAAGTACTGTATTTTGAACCGATTTTCATTGGCCAAATAAAATGTAGAAACTAATTTGCACACCCTGTATTATTATTTGACACTACAGCTCATTCAGAGCTTTGGCCTTAGCAACCACGGCTGCCCACCGAGCCTGGTCCACTTCAACGGTCTACCAGCTACAGATTCCCAGTGCTTTCAGATCCTTCTCTTCGAAGCATTTCTTTTTTGGTCGGTTGCACACCCTGTACTTAATCCAAAACAGAGTAAAGTTCCCGCTGTTGTTGATCATTGAGTTATCGCAATACCCGAAGCAACTTCGCTTCCTTTTCCTCTGGCATATATACGTATTAACCATCTAATATCCAAATTGGTCGATACATGTTTCAAATTGTTTTTACGTTAAATATCTTTATTTCATTTCTGCAGGACCAAAGTAATAACGTCTTTAGAGCTGGAAATTACTTTCAATTCAAATAGCAAAGAAGAATTGTGTAATAATTTCATGAAGAGCCTTTTTTTAATAATTTTGAATCTATGTTTTGAATTTTCAAAAATGCTTTTATGTTCCCTCTGTATATAGATTTTCGTGTAAAAAGTTATTCACGCAGCATGATGAAGAATTTTCATGTTTGGGAAAATTGATTTTCATTTCAACATCAAAAGTTTCCTTCCTTTCCTCATTTTAATTTAAAAATTCTTATTCAAAAGATTAAAATAAGGAATTATAGTTCGCCATGATTTTCTATTATTCCCATCAACGAAAACATCGCTTAGATACCACAAGTGCTCTTTACAGTACGGCACAGTACATATATTTTGGGGTTATTCTTTCGGTAATAACAAAAATTTACGAAATTAAAAACCAAAAGCTCTCGGTTAAAAAAAAGGAAAAAGGAGTGTGATCGGAAGAGTAAATTTTAAAACAAGGACGCCATTTTTTTTTTTAATTACCAAATGGGTTCGAGAATTTATATCTTAGGTCTTGTGCACTGAAGTCAGTTTGTCGGGTTTAATTAAATTTCCTTTTAAAATTTTCCGGCCGAATTGAATTTTTAAGGGTGCTGATATGAAGGTAAAGTTAAAACAAAACAGCTTTCCAACAGCCTCAATAAGTAATCTCTCTTTTAGTATCCGTGAAATATTTTCCAAACAAATTTTCTCTATATTTTTTCCGTATAAATTTCAGATTCATATTATCGCTTGGCGCACGACCGAGAGATTAGCTAAATTTTTTAAAAAAATTTATTCCGTGCTCACGAGACGTGAACATTCACTCAGGGCATCACGAAAAACCTACAGACCTTCCGTACTTTAGACGAATAATGAAAATATTTTGTCCGAAAGTAATATCCAATGAAGACCTTTGGGACGTAACGAAAGAAGAACCAACAGACATCCACATTCGGAGACGAAAGTGGACATGAATAGGTCACACGATAAGACAGCAGAAAACGGCATTGGAGAAACAAGCGCTTACCTGGAATTCAAAAGGAAAGAGGAAGAGAGCCAGACCTAAAGCAACATAGGTCTGTAGAGCAGGAGTCGGATAGAAAGTGATGAGGAGAGCTGAAACTTCTTGCTCAAAAGAGGATACGTTAGTGAAGGTTTGTAGAGGCCCTATGCCCTGAGAAAGATCGACAAGACATTAAGATATGCTTTTAATACTATATTACTTAGAAAAAGTTTTTCGATTCTTTTCGGCTTAAATCTGATTTTTGCAAAAATTTGAAAATTGCCGAAATGAGCACTTTTCTGTGAAAACCGTGTGAAGTTGAGGGTTTGCGTGATTTGTTACTATTTACACCCCCTTGATTGAAGGTGAAAGTATTTTAGTTGTTCGATTTTTTATTTCAAATAAGCCTTTCACTAAGGAAACATTTTTACAATTTTTGGTTTTAATAAGCCAAGGTCTTACTATTAACTGGAAAGAAAAGTTTATTGGTAAGTGAAAGAAAAAAGCAATCACAAAATTTTTCTTTTTTTTGGTAGCAGCCCTGATTTAACTCAGAGACAGATTTGACATTGCTAAGAATCGCATTAACTTGTTCATTTTATGGCTCAGTATACAGTTGTCATATTGTTTATGAGGGGTCAGGCATCAAGGCGTCCACAGACCAGTTTAAGTGCCCACCGCCATCCGAATTCTAAACATTATATATCTTGTTCAAATAAATGTAATTTGTAAGATTTCATAAGAATATTCAAATTATATAGAATACCGCACTTTTACAAAATGCATTGCCTTTCTCGAGAGATATGAAATCTATAGGTATATTCAATATCGCAAATGAAATTAAAATCAAAAGCACTCAGAAACAATCGGTGTGACATTTTTCATATATAACGCAAAGGTTAACTCAGACACCAATCTTTCTCTTTGCTCTTCAAATACTTGTATTCAGCTATAAATTTACCTTACAAAAATAAATGGTAATAGCCGGTATTATAAAATGTCGTCCTAAATGCAAAAAGTTTGGGGAACCCTGTCATAAAATATTCCTCTTGTATGCATGAAAGTAAATTAGTAATTTATCAGAGGTCAAGTCCAGAATCATGTTGAAGAAAATGATTCCAGTAACAAGAGTATATTCCATTTACGTGTTAGTAGGTATAGTAATCGTCCGAATTCTTTTTTGCTGCGACTCGAAGAGGTTTCTCTAAATTTTGGTTCTAGAAATTCATGTTTTTCTCGCTTCTGTTTAACTGTCAGCCCATAAACTCGCCTCATAAATTTCTTTTTATGAAAAGGCAAAACGTCTTTGGTGGCATAAAAAGTTACTTCGGATGTAATATTCGCCAAGTGACAAAACTTATTTTTCACTTCCTTCCTCCTTGCACTCTTCGGAAAATTCAAAATTTCTTTTTATGATCTCTCCGAAACTAAAAGAGAAAAGTCTAAAAGTTTTAAGGAAAGTTTTAAAAAATCGGATTTGTCGTTTCATAGATGAGAAATCATTTTCTTTCTTTGAAACACAGTCATTAGGTAGGACTTGAAATTTCCACGGCTGTAGTCAAATTTTCTAAGTGAATTTTTCTTAAACCGATTTTTAACGTCACCAACACTGATAGTCATCATTAACATTCAACAACCCTCCGGGTAAGACCAAGAGGACTACCACACAGAACAAGATATCTGGATAAAGTTCTAGATAGTCGAAAAATCAGAAGAGCAAACCTGTGGTAGAAAACAATTGTGGAAAAGACGTGAGTCCTCGACGGACCTATAAGTCACCCTTGATTGATTGAACAGTCATTGTATAGAATATTGTAATAATAGGAAAATCTTCAGTAAGGTACTGTGAAAACATCATTCACCCAACACGTTCCTGAGGATGTTTGTTCTATCTTGGAACTTGTAAGAACCTGGTAAGATTACTCCTCTGAGACCTCGGCGAGGAATGCAGTCGAGTCTAGATAATTACTTGATAAAGTTATCAGATGAAAAAGAGTACAGAGATCCGTCAGTGCTTCTACACTTGAATTTGTTTTATTAGTTTCATTTGAATGTATTCTTTTGTTAAAACTCCTAATTAAGTAGGAGTAGGGTTACAGTTTGTTGGTATCGTATTTTATATTAATAATATACATATACTGGCTTGTTTTCAGGACGAAAATTGTTAGACTACTTCGAAATATTACCAAAAGCCGACTGCGGCAGTTCAATCCAAAATCTCAACTAGAAGGACTTTCGAAAACGGGAAACTCGTCAGTTGGCTTGAGCTCCCTTGAGCTCGCTCAATCATCTATTCAGATCCCTATTTCCCCATCTTCTCATCTGGTTTATAGACTTTCCACTTTACCGCTTAAGATAGGATATTTCCCATCGTAAACGGGAGAGAAAATAAAAAATCATTGAAAGTCTGTCCTCTTTCCCCGAAACCCCCTGTCTCTCTCGTAAAGTCTATTAAACTAGAAGCGAGAGTGGGTGTGAAGAGAGAAAAAGCATAATTTATGAGTTTCCCGAAAACGAATTTCCAGGGTTAAATAAATAATGATAATAGTACAAATTAAATATAAAAAAACGGTTGAAAAAATCGTTTTCTGAGTCCAAATTTTGATTTATAATAGGTTTTTGAAAGTTAAAGTGGCCGGAAGTTGCCCTGTTGCCCTTTCTGTTATTTATTCATTTCTAAATTTTTTTTTTCTCAAAATCGAATTTGCAAAATGACTTAAAAATTTATTTATACAAATTGAAAAATTTTTAATTCACAAATTTGTTCTTTGTTCATGTTTTTGAAAAATAAGTATAAGAATGACGGGAGGTCTGCGGTTAAGTGCCAGACTAAGAAATTATAGTCGAGAGTTTATATCCTCCTCCCGTATGCTGTAATACCCAAAAAGAGTGAAAAACGGGATTAAAACTTCACCAAAACTATAACTAACAACCTATAATACGATTGTATGCCTATCTGCACTAGAACATTTGAAATGCTCTCAATGTTGAGGAGATAGTCAAAAAACTGACACGAACACACCCCACACTCAGTCACGGTAGCCGGTGAGATGATCATCTTGTACGATCAGTCAGTACACACCGATTGTACAATAAAACGAACAAGCCCGATATAGTAATTCATGACAAAATAGCAAGAACTTGCTAGGTAATTGGTATCTCGACCAACGAAAGTGGCTGAGAAAATGCTAAAACACAAGGATCTCACCATCAAATCACATAACGGAATGTAGCGTGTAAGGACGGAGATTCTACCAATAATGGTGGGTGATCTAGGAATCATTCTGAACAACTTAAGTAGCAGTCTAAAAAAACTGCTAGGATTCAGCAAAGATTAGGCTGTCCAAGAGATCACGATGATGGGGACAGTGACAGTGAAAGTAACAGAAAATAACACACACATGCTCCGGGAGGTACTGAGAAACCGCACATCACTCGATTTTAGTCGAACAGAAAGGAACATTTGATTTGCAACCCAGAAGCAGATATTAAAGACTTAATTCTTGCCTGGAATATTTGATGCCACGTGTAAACCTTTTTTGTAGCAGATGACTTGAGGTTTTTCTAGTTCATCACTGGTAGACTGAGTTATAAGTTTAAACTTTAGGTTATTTAGTACTTTAGTACTCGTTACCCAACTTCAAAGTCATCTTATCACCTTCCATGCTATTAACAATTCCAAATTTTTGCTTCATGACCAAGTTTTATACAAATTAGACCCTTCATAGCCCAAAATAAATTTCTTAAAATCAACATACACACATGCTGTATTGTATTTGGGTACTTTTACCCCTATAACTAATGGTTCAATTACTATTCGGTAAGAACAGACAATTTAGTTATTGCTTGTCGTAAATTCGTAATTTCTATTCTAAAATATAAAAAAAAGCTCAAATTCAAAAATGGTTCTTTGAAACCCAATATGCCGCTTTTATGCACTTTCAGTTAAAGAAGAGGGAAAGGAAATTGTTTCGGCTTAATCCCAAATTGAGTTTACAGCTCTAAGAAAGAAGAAAAAAATGTATACAATTTTCTCAACGTTTTCCTATTTTCAATTTTTTATCCGTCATACGTGGAACAGATCCTTTGTCACAAATATAGAATTCTCAGTACAAGAGATTGATAAAAGGCTCGGATTTAAACATGGTAGAAGGAGAAATAAAGAGAAGCGGAACAAGAGAAAAGAGGAGACCATATCAAAATCGATTAGTTGGGGTGTCTGTAATTTAGCAATGGAGAAGAGAACAGTTCATAAACCAGTCATCAAAGTTCTGATTTTGCTAACGAACTGATTTTAAATGGAGTCACTAACTCAAGAGGAAGGTGACCACTAAATTTGCGTGTGTCGCCTTTGGTCTGGTCTCCAGTTTTATTGCAGTACCGTGCACGTAACACCTCACCCAACCGGTTGGTAGTTGGTCTGTTTAGGTCTCCTGATATTAACTATCATTGGAAACATCCAAGAAAATTTCTCAGTGTTGCCAAATTCTGATTTAGCATTTTACTGAATAAAAAGAGATTTGAGGACTTACCCCAGTTGAGAGGATACTTCAAATCCAAAGCATATTTCTAAATGTCTTCTTTTGTCACCAAACACATTCATATGTTTTGGATGTAATTAAATAAAGGTAACCCAGTTCACTTCAAATTCTCAAACCCCCAAAAATACTCAAAATCACTTGGCACTCGTACACAACAGAGTGAAATTAATGAAACTTTTGAATGAACATGAACCAGTTACTTTAAATTTCTCACCGTGAATACCTTCAATAAGACAATCACTATAACCACACACAACACTCACAACATCACTAAACATAAATTAACCAAGTAATAGTAGCCAAAGAGTAAGAAGGAAGTAGATAAGGTGCAGGAAATACCAGACACCAGATTTGAACGAAAAATTCGAAACGAAAAAGCCGGGAATTCCAAGTGCGGTGATTCGACGCGACCGTCTCGATTTCTCGAAAGTTGCCTTTAAACTGAGCCCACAACCGCCCATTGCTCCTGCTACTGTTGCTGCTGCTCCTGCCGTTGGTGCGCGGCAACACAGCGAATTTATCACTTTCCAGTTATGATTTTTGATCAGTTTCAAAATTGATCGCGTTTTCAAATTTCAATCAGCTGATGAGCATTTTCTTCTTTCTCCCTTTCCACTCACCTTTCTCCAAATCTTTTTTTAAAGGATTCGCGTCCAGATGTTACCTTTGATGTCTTTCTTCTCCGTTTTCTTCTGAGCTTGTCAACATTTTTTGCAGCTAGTAAAATTAACAGTTGCGTTCTATCTGGGTATTATTGAACACAGTAGCCAACTTTAAAGCTTTCTATCTCCCTTACTATTAATACATCCAAAATTCTGACTCATGATACCTTCAAAGGCATTTATGTACCCAAATTGATCCCTTTATAGTCCATATAAAATTAGTAATTTCACATCCTGTTATCCTATGCCTGGGTTAGACACTGGTCCGTTCCCTACAACCCTTTAAAGACAGACAAACTACAAAATGTCTCGCTTAGAGACAGATGGCAGTTGACAGGGCGAAAAAATTTTATAATCGATAAGATCGATACATATGATATTGCTTTGGTACTTCTGGGCCAGAACCTAAGATTACCGCAATAACCAAACCCTCTAGTCCCATTTCAGAAGTACCCAGAAAAATAGAAATGTTACTAGTGTTTAAAAACCATGTAGTGCTGATTGGAATTCCATTAACATGAGTGTTTGTGACAATACTAAACTGACTACCATCATCATAGTCCAGTTTTAACGAGCTGTCAATCAAGTAATTCTAACTAACAGTAACGAGTAGTCTTATAAGCAGAAAGTACTTCATTCTTATTCACGAAAGTTGTTATAATCCACTGAAGCGATCATCATTTTGGTACACCAACGCGCCTAACAAGTACCAAAAATTTTGTTTCACTTTATACTTGGTTGTTTGCTGAAATATTGTCTTTGGGAAATGATGAAGGTTGGCGGTCTGGAATATTTGCTTTAATTAATTTCTAAAATGGAAATTATTGCAATGCACAAATTTTAAAGGTAAATTATAAATTGTTTGTGGGTTTCCGGTCAAACATGTAACGAAGAGTGAGATAAAGGGCAAAGAGAAGAGAAGAGAGACGAGGTTGAGAAGGAAAAAGCGTTTGGTTTGGAAAAATGTAAACAAGTTTGATCTAAACTCTTATAAAACTTTTGATGTTTTCTAAGAAAATTTTTATTTATGTCAGCAGAGGCTTCCGCTGTTTTGGTTTCTAGGAATTTCACTTCCGGTGAATTTATTCATTCATTTTTTATTTTCCTTTCTGTTTATGCCTTTTATTTTTCTTTTAAGGCTCTTTCAGGTTTTCACACTCTTAAAAGACAAAGAATAGTTGATTTTGTGATTGGTTATTAGAGTTTTTTGTATATATCTTGCTAACTTTCACTAGTCTCTATGTGTATGGGACAGCGATCGTCTAGACGTGGGAAGGACTGTACAAAGAAACCATAATACCAAAATTAAAAAAAAGAGAGACTCAGTCGTAGAATTATCGTTCACTAAGAGCGAGATGAGGATGAAGTTTTCGGGATAGGAAAGAAGGATACCCGCAGTACTCATCACTCATATATCCCACACGACCAAAAAGCGACACAATTTAAACCCTTGGTACTCAAACTGTGGACCACCAAGCTTTACTGTGTGGCCCTGTAGCCCAGTGGAAACCGATTGAATGAAAATATGTGAAAGGTCGATTGTTCATTGCTAAGTCTGAACTATAGTGCCTAACCAGTACGAAAATGTTCGAGCCTGTCCTCAGAAACTGCTAATATTGTCTGTCTCAGCACATCTTCATGAGGCAATATACAGAAAATACACACAGAAACAGACTGACAGGTGTACATACAGATGATGCAGTGAGGATGGACTGTATGCGTCGAAAGCGTACCAAAGCTCACACTTTACTAGGTTAAAAGTTATAGCGAGAATAACGACCCGCGGATACTTGAACGGTTATTTCTCCGTTCAGGCCAATAGGAAGAAAGCTTTTCCTCATCATCATCCAAATCATTGGTGATACGCGCGAACAGTATGCCAGATAATAAGTAGATGGTCAGAGTTTGAAAGATTTTTGAGTTAATACAGAAGTTCCTTTCTATAATATGGATCATAGTTTCCGGCATTACCCCGGTAGGAAACATCGAACTCTACTGTATTCAAAATAAGCATTGCTTTTTAGAACCAGAGGTGAAGGTATATAGTATTGCCGATAAAACAATAAATAATATCGAAATAATATATTCCGATAACTTGGAAAAAAGGAAACAGAATAAATATAGAAACATAGTAAAGGAGTCAACGATTCCTCAACGCAGAACTTCCGGCAACTTTTTTATTATCTCTTTTTCTTATCGCCAAAATTGGTTTTTTGACGAATTGCCTTCGCTTCTTCTCTTCCTTTTCTTTTTTTTACTCTTGGAATTCGAAATCTCCCCGGCGGGGTTGCAAATCCAATAAAAATAAAATCAAAGCTTTTTCTCTCTTTGTGGAGGTTTTGTGTCGTGCGTGATAAACCAAAAATATATACTTTAATTATAATCTTCGCGTAACAAATTTCTTATTCCTTCTTTGGCCACGGTATCTTTATAACTGTAAAACAAAGCCTTTTGCAAATGATTTACAGTCATACACTGACAACTTTAAAAATGGGGGCTGTGTTTTGTGATTAGAAAATTGGAACGATACTTCTACCACACCTTCTCCTCAATCAAGCTTCTTCAACAAATTTTAAAAGAATAATTGCTTCGGAAGAGTCGAGGCCACGTAGTAAAAGGCGGAAAGGAAGCTTAATTATGTATAATTTCTAATTGTTATATAACAAAAGAGCGGCTTTGTATTCATACTTTTGTGTTCATGTGACGTTTTATCATTTTTCTTCTTGCCATTCATAGTTAACGTGGGAACATGACACCGTTGAACGAGTGCAAAATTTATTTTGATACCGTTTTGTACAGGAACCCTTTATTTTAAATTCTTAACTACGTCCGTTATCTGTAAATAATTAAAGCTTTAAGTAGGTAACAATGGCTCCGGAAAAGACAAGGACGTTTTACTTGGCAGTTATTTCAAAGAGGAAACGAAAGCTAGAATTTATAATCGTGATAGTTTTTGGTTTTGGTTGATGAAAGAAATATTCAGGTTTCATTTTAATTATTAGGCTTGGCTTTCTTCATTCACTGGATCATTCTATGCCTTTGCTGGGTAAGTTTTTAGAAGCAGCCATTTTTACGGTTATTACGCATAAAATTTTTAGAGCATAAAAAGTTCTTTTTTCTTACGACTTGTAATGCCTTATAAGTTTTACTAATCCATAACAAATTTTTTGATTTGAATTTTGAAATTCTGATGTTATTGTGGAAAAAATGACTACATTAATTTCTATTAGAGCTATCTGTGACGACCAAACGACGCAAATTGAAGCGGCACGAAACAAGTCGACACAGGATTCGGAATCAGACATGATTCGACTTGTTCCCGGCGAGATACGATGAATCCTGTACGTAGGCCATCGAAGTCTCCAGAGCAGTGACCAAATAATCTTTGAACATCCCCGAACTGATTTCGTCAGTCAGTTCGGCACCAGCATTCGGCTATAGCTCAAAGTGATTCGGAACGGTCTCGCACATTTTAATCTCTTTGTAAATATATTTTGTCTATATACTATTTCTTAGTTCGGTATTCGAGTTTGTTTTCTTTCAACAATACACCACCTAAAACCGACATTGGGAATACTGTCACTGGTATCACCCCAAAAACGTTCTGGAACCACTTCAAAGCACTTCTCATTCCACAGTATATCCACACACAAACACATCAGACAGTCATCCTTGAAACACGTCACACAGCGAGGAAATTTCTAGCAAGTCTAATAGAGGTCACTCAGTGCTTGTGAAGTGATCTTAATACCGTCGGAAGACGAGGCAATAAAAGATAAAATAATAGCAATAACAATATATTTACGTTGTATGGCTTCCTCTGGCGTTACAAACATGTATACAAATATACAAGCACAATTTAACATACAAAATAGGAAAAAAAACCAAAATATTGCCAAACTTAATTTTTAAAAATGTTTCCTTTGCCTGTTACCTTCACTATGACTTTATAGAGAAATTTTGGGTAGTGGCGTCACATCCTATACCTTCTGTTTCCAGTTCCAAGGGGCAAACTTGATCTTTGTACACCCCCCTACTATAAGCCGACTATTTACGTTTTAAACCTACCTTCATTCAAGACCCAAGCCTCCCAAAATCTCATTTTCCCACCCAAAATACAAAAACTATATTAACTTTAATTTGGGCGGTAATTAGTTATAAAAAAATTTTTTTATGTTTTACAAAAAAAAGAAGGTTACAGGTTCAAGTTTACTCATACTACACAGATCCAGTCTATAACATCTAGCTCTAATACAATCTAAGACTTTTCCAAAGAAAAGTAAAATTCCAGAAAATTTATTTTCTCCTGGGGCGTCGCAGCTCCAGTCAACCTCATAACTCTTTACTATCATCTAAAGACTTCTTTCCCTGATTAAAACGACCACTTTTTTTCTAACTTCTAAGAGACAGAGAAGATTTGATTGGTGATGATGTTGATTTGCCTGGACCATGTTCTCAGTTTTACATTTTTTGAGTTCCAGTTCCCTTTAAATCAAGACCTCAAGCTTTCTACTTTTTTGATTTTACTCATCTTTGAATTGCAGTTGTTATTTTTTTTATTATGAAAACTCTTTTTTGAGCGAGTTTGTTGAAAATACTAGGACAACTGCCAGGGACAAAGAAACTGATAAATAAGAACAATTTTGGCTTAATGTCTAGAAAAATTGCAAGCGCGACTACGCGTTGAACAAAACTCGAGCTGGGAAAAATGAGAGGAAAAGATTTTCGAAGACAAAATTTAGAAAATGAAAAAGCAATTAATTACTCAAGAACAATGCAGTGACTTAACAAATGATTTAGAATGAACGTCCAGAAATCTTTTTTTATTTATTTTATTTTTCTTTTTAGTCTCCGCTTCATTTTAACAAACACAATAATAAATCAAAATTTTTTGTTTTCGAAGATTGACAAAAAAACTGAAATGTAACACAATAAATAAAATTTAAAAAATATCTCTATATATATTTTATACAAAAGCTCTACAATAGACAAATCATGTGGTAAATGGTTTCAAATCACGACAAACCACAAGTGGTCAAAGAAAGGTCTGAACAATCCAGCTTTTCCGCAATGAAAACATCAAAATGTGGAATGTTTAGCTTATTAACGGCCACTTTATTATTGAAGTTATCCTGACGGTTTTGAGCTCTCTCTAGGGGAGCAACACACTTATCCCAGACACTAACTGTCAAACGGTTAGAGCCCTTTCCAGGTTGTCGGGCCCATGCCGACGATTCTGTGTGTCCCTATAAACTGTTCGGGCTGCAGCCAGAAGTACTGCCTTCACCGATTTGACCCCTCAGCCTCTCTAATAGTTTTGAGCAGTTTTTTCGGGACCACTTCAGTGGATCCGATGATGACCAACATGATCGTAACAGTATTCATCCGCCACTTGTAGTTTGTGATCCCGATACTTTGTGATCTCTTCGGCGTGTCTTTGGACTAGGTTGTTGGTGTTGAGGGTGTCCAATTCAAGAAACGTCCTTCTCCTGTTTCTCTTGTCCATCCAATATCGAACCTATTATGCGACAGTTTGGTCGGTCATGATACTGCTGTTTCATGTTTATTATTATTAATATTATTTTTGGCTTCAAAATTTTACAATTTGATCATTCCAAACCTTATACTAAGAAACGAAATTGATATTTAGTCTCTGCGGGGTTGAAAAAAAGTTCACAAGGATTGTTTCTGGATACCGTTGAACCCAATATATATAGTAAATATCGTAGATTATAGTGTTTAAATTGCGTTCAATGTGTTTGTGTTGGGTTTCTTGAAAAAAAAATTTTTTTCGTGGACTTTGAACAACTAAATTTGTGTAAATGAGAGCCATTGAAAATATCATGAGGTCAAATTTTGGAAATATAAATTATAAGGAAATAGACAACTTGGAAATTGTCTACCTGTGCAAAATTATTCAAAAATAACATAAAGCTTAACTGCCGAAATTCTTTGTGATGCAGACTTTAGATGGGAAATTTTTCTTAAATCTTTTTTTGTTTTCCCCAAGCTAGCTGCCATCTGTCTCTAAGCAGACATTAAGTTGTTGGTCTGGCTTTAAAGGGTCTTAAAGACCAGTGTCTTAGCCTCAGGGGTAGGATAATGGATATGACTAGTACAGTCTAAGGAATGGGATAAGATTTTCTGTTTTCTTAAAATTTAAACGAAATTTAAGGTTAAAAGAAAATGAAATTCTGAGATCTACATAAATAGGACACTAACCTACAATAAGTTAAGTAATTCAGAGGATGAAAACGTGTAAAACTTTGTAAGTAAAAAACATCGCGAAAAGATAAAATGCTGGGAAAGTGTACGAAACATTGGAAAAAAATTTAGGTAAAGGCAACAGGCCGAAAGGGATTATCGAAGGATACTCGAAGTACAGTCAAAGTGTTAGACAATCGATCGAAATTAATTTGAAAACATGGAAGCGATTTTAATAAGGAACTTTAACGGGGTTTTGTTTTAAAATTCTTTGTTGTATGCGAAAAACCTCCCACAACTAATGAAAAGGTCCAAAGCCATAGAAAAAGGATGCATCAAAGAAAAAGGGCAAAATCAGAAGAAATCAAAAATAGCCGACAAAAGACTGAACCCACGGTGAATCCTTAAAGGAAAAGCTCAGGAAGAGAATTGATGATTATGACAACGACGAGAGCAAAGATGATGAAGGATCTTCAAGCAAAAAATTAAAAATCTCAAAAATTGTAATTTATCCTGAATTTATGGAATTCATTTTTCTTGCAGAAGAAACGGAGGAAAATTAGGGAATTTAATTACGTCTCTAAAGAATTTCGCCATTTCTCTACATTTCCTGTTTGCAAATGACCAGGAAAATTTTTCTCTTTAAATGGCTGCTAATTAAGGGAATTTTTAAATCAGCTTTCAAAAAGGAAACATGTCGACAGCAATTTTTTTTGTATTTTCCACTGAGTCTTTAAACTTTATATCAGCCTCTCGTTATGCGTTTGAAAATGATTTTATTAATTGAGCTGTATTGTTTTGAGTTTTCTTCTGCTTGTCAATTTCTAAAAATTCGAGTCGGTTTATAATTATAAATATTTGTAACCGTTTTCATTGAAAACTGCTATAGGCTAGAAGTCATTTTGGGAATTACTTTCCCAGAAATTAGTCAGAAGCAAGAGGGATTCGCAGCTTTATTTACGACTGATTACAGATAAAGGATTATGCAATTGCACTCAAAGAAAAAGGGTCCGTGATAGTTGCGAAGTCTCGACTACGGGCCATTAAATCAGATCCACGGCTTTAGTCACGAATAAATAAATTTATTAAGGAGTAAGCCAAAACCTTGTCACCTTAGGTTCAGTTTCTAGAAATAGGAAGAGGATTCTAGGGAGCATTAACTTGATTTCAGTATGCTTTTAAGCACTATAAACAACCTCAAAGTCATCTACCTCTTTAGTAACATGGTTTTTGTGAAATAGTCTGCTTCAAAGGAATTTTAGACTCACTTTAGATAAGGTGCATGGTTGAGGGTTGCCTGGGATCTTCGTACATATATAACTAATGGAAGATTGACGATATGTATTTCTTCTCGAGTAACTACAGCCCGGCAGGACGCATTTAACTCACCCGCAGCCAAAATGAGGACAAAAAAATCTGTTTGTGATTGTGAAGTAGAGTAGCCTTACTTTACTTTACTTTACTTTTCATGAACCCGCTTATCCGTTAGGGTCGCGGGGTGAGGGTGGCAATCAAGGATTTCCAACTGGCACGATCTTCCGCTATTGAAGTCAGAGAACCTGGGGTTATCAGGCTGGATTCGGCCAAGGCCTTCACCCCCCTGAGCCACCTCTGCCGCGGACGGTCACGGGGCCGCTTTCCTCCCGGGTGCTCCGACAGGACGTCTCTCTTCGTCACTGCACTGCTCTTCGTCACACGGCCAATGTGACAACAACAACACTGACCAAAACACACTGGGAGGTTTAGCCTCATTTTCTCTGAAGTCCAGACTTATCCTTCAGTTATAATCATTTGTGTACACCTCTTAAAAATCATCGGAGAGGGAGTAAATTCATTATAGAAGCACTCTAGTGGCTACGTCAACAATATACTTTTCTAGTGTATTGGTATTGATGAGTGGATGAACCAAATATGATGTATAATGGTATATTTTCTTCGATGTATTATACTTTATGAGATGAGATATTATATTAATAATGACGCTGAAAGTGGTCATTAATAACAAATTAACCCAGATACTGTTCGATATGTATTTACAATATAATCATTTACAGGTAAGAAAATGGCATTTTGGGAGTGCAACCAATACCGAAAACCTTTTAAGATATGAAACGCAGGCAAAATAAAACTTCGAACAAGAGATAACCTTGTTTCCATAATCCTCTTTGTAGTATCGACTCGGTTCGCATAATTACAATATATATAAAAATTAACTTATTACTTATAAAAGAGATATGAGTGTATTTTTTTGTTTCTATTTTCGATCAGTTCATCTTCGGACCACGAGAGTTTCAGCCCCTTCTCTTTCTCCTGATGATTCCTTCTTCCCTATCTCTACCGAAACGTGTTGTAGTCCTATAGTTGTGTTAGTCGTATTTGTTTCCCGTGGTGGTGTAGGTGGAGTTTTCAAAAAGCTCATCGGTTATTAATATTAATCGAAAATCAAAATGGGCTTTCGCCCTTTTCGAAGGTAAAAATGCAAATTATTTCCCGGGGCATTAATGACAAGCAAAATGAACGGGATTAATTAGTTACCTCAATTAACCTTAATTGTTTTGTTAACTGAGTCGTAGGGAAATTTGACAAATCAGTCGAAGGCGTCGAATTAATTGAATGATTCTCAATCAATATGGAATTTTATTGGAAGGTTTTCTCTTCCTCTTTTCTCTCTTTCCCGTTTCTATCGCCCCACACCTTCTTTTCCGATTCGATCAAACTTTATATAATCAAGTAAAATTATTTGATTGTTGTTTATAGACTTTGAAAGCATCGAAAAACCAATTTGTCGAAGATCACAAGCTTTAATATCGGTTGCTTTCAGCTTTTGATTTTCCCATTGTCACTTGAATTGAACACCGCTATTTGGCCTATTGTCTACCTGAAATTCATCTGTCGATTTTAACATGAATCGAGTTGCTCAGCACAGATGCTTAAATGGTATTCACGTCGACGGGAGATGCGTTCCTGCCCAAGAGAAAGCTCCGTGAATTTCGCAGTGAGAGCTTTTTGAATCCTTCGCTAACTTTTTAATCTTTCGTCTGACGAATAGTCTTTTGTTCGGACGTCAAAAGTCGTTATCGTTAACTCTCTTTGACGACAGATTAAGGAGAGAACGAAACCCTTCAAAGAAGCCGTTACCATGATGTACCATCGTTACCGTTTTCACTAAGCCCTTCAAAGTCAAACACATCTCCTCATTTATATTACAGCTTTCGGACGTAGATGGAAGCGGTAAATTCATTCAAAATTGACCTTCCAGGAATAAACGGAGCTTTTTGACTTTTCCTAAAAACCGTTTTTCTCTTAAAGGAATACTTGATAGAAACTTCTCTGCTGAACTCAAGATCAATTTAGTTTAATTCGCATATTTAAAAATTCAAAAAAAAAACTTTCGTTAATAATTAATCAGGTAAAATGTATACTGCATAAATTATGCTAATGAATTTGATTAATTACTGAGAAAAAACCCGAAAGGGTTACGGTAGAGGACAGGTAGGTGAGGGGTGGTTTGGGAGGGCCCAAAAATAGAGGGAAAATGGAGTAAGAAATCAGGACTTTCTCCATCCAAAAAGAGACTTTTCAAATCCACGTGAAAAACGTGACATGGGACCGGTATCATTGTTCCTTTAAATCTTCCATTGTTAATTTCAATTATTGCTGGAATGGAATGTTAATGGAATAATTAACGGAATTCATTCTAGAATTAGTTGGAAGCGAAATCCTTTTTTCATTGTTTTAAAAGGAAATTTATATCTCCGGAAAAGAATAAGATGACGAGGGTTGTGCGTTGATCACTTTTTTGAAACCAAAGATAAGTTTTTATAAATCCTCCAAATGCTATCGATTCCAATTTTTAACAAGAAATAGTCTGTAACAGTTTTATTTTGAACTCTCAACCGAATTCTCTATAGTTGAAATACATTTTAGTGGCAGAGGAATATTGACAAACTTAGATACTGAAGAGATAACTCAGAAAATGAGAAAAATCGGCTACATCATTTAGATCAGTTTCAAATTATGGCCTACTCTTCATTCCGTTATCTCTCTTAGACTCGAATTGCGGTTGATAAGGCTCAAATTTTATATTTTTTGGCTATTGATAAAACGATTTTCCAGATACAATGAATAATAAAGAAGTTACAGGGACACCATTTCATAATGATTCATCCGGCCGGTCTTTTGTGCCATTTTTTTTTAATGAACCAGATGAATTACCTCCAACATGGTCACAAGTCTGAACATCCACAAAAATTCAGATAAACTACAGAAATCCTGAAATCGGGAGACTTCCTCCTTCCACTCAAAAATCCAGTTTGTTCGTGGGAGCTTTAAAATCTGCCTCATAAACGAAAAACTGAGAGAAACCCGCCTGAGATGGCGTGGTTACGTCTTGAGAAAACCAGAGAGTGCTTACCATTGAAGTCGAGGAAACGAGAGAGGCTTCCTCAAACTTGGTATTCCGTAATCAAGAAAGACCTGAAGGAAAATCAAGCTGAAGAGATGAAGACCCAGAACAAAAGCGCCTGGAGTGACAAGGACCCTAAATAAACAGGATAAGGCTAAGACAAGAAAGAATTTAGTATCGTATAAAAATAAAAGCATTAAAAAAGCATTAAACCCGATTCGAAAGCTGAATCCTATGTTAAATAAATATTCAGAAGCAATCGTGACTTTACTTTTATAACGCAAAGGAAAGAACTTACAGTAGTACAGAATATACATGTAGTTTAGCTAGCGAATCTGTCTTTAAAAACTCTTTCTTGTTTCCATTTAATTAAGTTCACCGACAGGTTATAGTCTCCTCTGTCTTACAAACAAGAAACAACATGTGACCCGTTACGACAGCTAGAGTTACTTTTAATTCTCGACCCAAAGTGAACCGAAAAATGGTGGGAAAATTTTTTCTCGTTTAATTATGGTAAAACAGTATGAAAGCTCCTCTCTGTTCATGTTCCTCCTCCCACTCTCCTTTCCTCCCGTCTTCTTTCTTTAATTTCTTCACTGCCTCCGAGTTTAAACTCTTTTGTTTTCAACTTCTCTACCTTCAGAGTTCTTTAACGAATTTTATCAAAATATCTTTCAAAGTTTTTCATAATTTAATCTAATTTTACACCACATTTGAATCTTATTCAATTCAAAACGAGCGAAGAAGGAATTTTATTGCCTCTGTCAAAAATTTATTTCGAAAGCGAAAGAAAAAAAGAAGAAAAGAAAACCAAAACAATTTTCCTCTTTCCAAACAGTCCTGCATCTTTCAAATTTCTCATGCAGGCCTCTTTATCACCACCCAAACTTCACGGTTTATTACCCTTTTCTTTTTGTTCCATTTTCCAAAGTCTTTGTTTCCATTTTCCCTTCACGTTTACTTTCTTCGATGAATTTTACTTTTTTCATTTAAAATTTCATCCCGTTCTCACCCAAAGTTGAAATTTCTCGCGCCCTTCTACCCCTTGCCACTTCCACTATCTGATTCTGACAGAAAGGTCTTTTAAAGGTGTGAAGTCAAGCCCAATTTGTTTTCTCTTCTCTTTTTTATCTTCTTTTTTTTGGCCTCACACTATAGGATAGATACGTCGTAAACTTATATTTGCTTCCCTGCTTTCTTTCTAACTTTCCCTTAAAAGACCTTACTCATCATTCCTTCTGAATTATTTGTCTTTCTTATCTTTTATGATTTTTTTTTAAACCAAACTATGTTAAAAACCTTCTGGATAAAGAATAAAATTTTATTCTGGATAAAGAAAATTTTGAAAAATAATGTGAAGTCGGAATATAATAAGCCCACCTTTTATTTCCAGGCGACAAGCTACATATGGCTAACTATTTTTGAAAGAGAGTCTGTTAAGTCTTAAATTTGGGAAACCCAAGTCAAATGTATCCAAGTAAACTCCTTTGGCTCATGGAATGATTTTCAAAACTCTATACTTGTAACAAATTCCTCGTACACAAATTTATCCTCAAGCCTATTTGAACCTACAGGATTCAATTATGAGGCTCTTCTGCCACCTCCAATTCAAACTTATTTCAATCCAAAACCTTAAGAATCCTAATCAGTTCCTTTTGGTTTGTTTCTAACTATGTTATACTTAAGAATCTGGCTGTTTCTACTGTTCCACGATAGAGAAAGAAGTCAGCAGATTTTCTTTTAAATCTTCCTCCAAAAACAAAAGCAGGGACCATGCCTTTGAGAAAATCGCGAAGTCAAACTACTAATTTATGTAGTAGTACCTGATACATACGAAAGAAGATCAAACATAGTAAGCTTCACGATAAGTAGAGTCATGGTGTGGATTGGTGGCACTCCGAGGGACAAGAAAAACCTCGCTCATCTAGTAACATTCAACAACCCCCCGGAAAAAAGACCAACAGGAGCAGCGAAATCAATATTTGACTTGTAAATATGTTTGATTATGAGTCAGCTATCTCCGAATGTACCAGAACTCTTGAAAACACAATTGGGAACCAGGAAATGGAAATGGGTCGAGCACACTCTTCACCAAGGATAGGGACAGATACCAAAACAAGGTGTTAACTGGAATCCACAAGGAAGTCCAAGAAAAGGAAGACCAAGAAAGACGTGGGGACGAACTGTCGAGCTGACTGCAGTAGGAACAACTTGGGTTGCAGCAAAGAAAACAGTCCTCAACCGAAACCTTTGGACGCACTATGCCTCCAGAGGCAATTCAATGAACCAGTTATTAGCCCTAAACAAAGAGAGACTTTGGGAAGGTTTCAAACAGAGCAATCCAACATCCAAGGTTCAAATCAAACCAAGAAAAGTCACAACAGATAAGTATATTATGATCCGCTAAAGTGGAAACCTCGAAAAAATTTAAGGGAAAGCCAAAAAATGTTCAATGTCTGTGTGGGAAATAATTTAAATAAGAAAAAGAAAATTTTTCGGTTTGCATTAATTTTCCAAAAACGAAAAAACAATAAATTACCCTATTAAGCCGTAAGCAAATGAGTTATTTAAAACAAGTAGACAAAAAAAATTTGAAACAGATAATTTAAGAGAAGAGTAGGTAAGTTTAACATTCGAACTGGTGATTAATTTTGTGATATCTAGTAATTTGGTTTTTATTTTATTGAAAGCCTATCAACTCTTTTAATTCTGTTCTTAATAACAGTTATTTATAACGTTATGGATGTCGTTTAATGTCGTTTTATTGATTTTACGTTCAATATCTCATTCAAAGATTGATTCAGTCAATTTGTTCATCACTGTTTTGCGATTTTCCAAAGCTTGAGTATAAATTTGAGTCACAAAAAATAAATCCTACACTTCCTCTTCTCTTTTCTTTCCAGTTTTTTTAATACGTTATCACTACAGGCAGAGTTGGGGATGAAGAGTCTGAAACATCTAGAGGCCTTAACACTCTTTTTTACCTTTTGTCTCTAAGCGAGACATCAAGTAGTTGGTCTGTCTTTAGAGGGGCAATTAACTAGGGATCAGGCCGGTGTCTTAACCTCAGGAATTGGATACACAGATGTGACTGGAGGTACAGTCTGAAGGGTGAGATAAAATATAAAAGAGAGAAAGAATGGAGAAGAGAGAATATAAGAGGCATAAAGTTAATGACGGGGAAGGATAGAATGGAATAGAGAGGAAAAAATAAAACAGAACAGAGTGAATGGAGAGAAGAAGAGGAAAGTCGTGATTATATTAATAAAGTCAATGGAAAGTAATAGTACAAAGACAAAAGAAAAAGTTAGAAGAAGAACAGGAATATAAACACTTTAAATACCGGTGAGATGTCACTCTGGTTTGCGGTATGTCTCAGATTAGGGCTTGGCTCAGTGGTGCATGCTATCTTGTTAGTGGATGGAACACTCAGTTGCCAAAGAGAGCAGTCTCTTCTGAAGTTTAATTTTTGACATGGAGTAGGTTGTGAATGAGTACTGATAACGTTCCCTAACCTCCTCCCAAAGTCATAGGCAGTCCACCCAAAGGTATAAACTAATAAGAGTTGCCATAACTCCTCCAGATGATGTCCCGGGTTTACCAGAGAAGACGTGCTCCTGAAGCACTCTTTTCTTTCCATGCGCTCTAAACCCAAACACCCGTTCTTTTATTAAATAATTCATAATAGTTCAAATTTTTTGAAATTATCTTTTCGAAAAATGAGAGTGTAGCTCATAAACTTGAAGACAAACCAAAACCAAACTGTCATTTTTACTTTTCTTTTAAGCCCTTGGCAAAAGCCCACAATTAAAATAATTTGTTTTTATTGTCTGGCACAAAAAATGGATAACCCGAACTGTTTGCAAGATGAACTTCTTCATGTTCACGTGAGTAAATGCCACATGTTTCAAAATTCGGATAAATTAAGGCAAAATTTTAATTTGCAGTTGAGTTGAGTCGGACTGATAATTAGAGTGGCGCATTGCTTGGGGAAAATGAAGAGGAGCTAAACCCGGAAATTCTCACGAGTCCCATCGTTATTTATTATCTTCCTTAACAAACGTTAAAATAACTCTGGTTTTACACCCGAATATTCTCATCAGGATTAAATGCAATTTGCATCTCTTCCAGAAATCACTTTCTTCTTCTTTTCTCTTTCATCTCTCCGAAGAAGGCCCAATCGAAGAAAATTTAAGAAACAGATGCCATTGTTCCTACGTTAATATAATAATATTCATTGATGATAGTAAAGACTAACATGACTCGTTTGTAAGAAAAAGTAAAGACAATCCAAAAGTACAAAATTTTTTCTTAAAACCTTGAGAAAAGTCTCCCTCTCTATTATATATTGCCGAAAAAGAAATTCTTGCCCTCCAATTATCTACAAAGATCAAGAGAAAGTTGGTAAGTTGAAAATTTTTAAATTAGATAAAAAGAGAAAAAAAAGGCAGCGATTTCAATAACTTTACTTCATCAAATGTAGATAACATGACTTTCAATAACATTTGGTCCAGTAACAGTAGGTCCTTAAAAACTTTTTATTAATTCTTCTCTCTTTCTCAGACCCTTGGTCTCTTCTTTCCAGAAAAAAATTTGTGAAAACTTTCCTTTTAAAAAGTTTTTCGGTCGGAAAATTTTCACTTTTTACATTTTCTACCAACCTTCTTTTTTTTTACTGTTTGCTCTCTATTTTAGAACGAAAGAAAAAGAATAAGGAAAAAGATCGGGAAGAAAAGAAGGGAAAAGCCTTCAGGTTTCGAATACGAGTTTAGGTAAAAAATGGAAACAGACCGACGTGATACGCATAAGTTTCTGCCAAGTCCAGCGGTGGGCAAAGTGTGGCTCTGGAACCACATGCGGCTCTTTTACTCTTTGACTGTGGCACTTCCATAACATTTTTGTTCGGCTCTAAAATAATATTATATAAATAAAATTTGCTGTCACAGAAGTGTGTGTTTGATGCCTAGAATAGTGAGTATTTCATTTCAAAAGTAATGCACACTTTGATGTAGAATTAATTACAGAAAACAATGTACATTTTGCTACAGAAATCATTTCATGAATACTTTAAGCCAAGACATACAGTATTTATCAAAGTCAAGCACGAGAGTTTACTTTTAGTACTAATTATCTTCTTAAAATGTCTCAGCGAAATTTGTCTCAACAGCAGAACTTTGAAAATGGCCCTTTCAACAAATTTCAATTCTGTTGGGTTTAGATTTGGCTCTTTTGGATGACGACTTTGCCGACCACTGGCCTAATCCAACCTTGGAGTGCTAGAGTGTTTCCAGTCAAGAACATTACTAATCAATGCTATTAGAGGCAGGTGGTAGTTAATGGTGAGATAAACAAAAGAATTATTATTATTATTATTATTATGTACAGGCATACTGAATATATTATACATCCATAATTGATTGATTTTAAGTTGTTGATACATTAAAATTATGCATTACCCTCCCACCCTCGGATCATCAGAGAAAAAATCCTTAAAGAGATAGATGACATCGAGAAAAGATCTGAAGTCTTAAAATGGAGGAAATATGAACAGTGCTAAAAGTCGAAAAGCTTTAGCGGATAGTTTGAAGGAAAGGCCAATCCGATGCTAATTCGTGAGCTGTTGGCCTTTTACTTGACTATGCAAAATCATTTAGGGAAAATTTTATTTCTAGGGAAAGGTGTGAAACGGTGGTGTGAGCTTACACACAAACTAGAATGAGACGATCCCACTTCGTAGTTATAATTAAAAAGGGTAAGAATGTCGGAAACGCTTGAAAGGAACAAACAAGGTTGATAAAATGTAAATCAATTTACATTCGAAATGGAAAGGAATAAAATATTATCGAAATGTAAACGAATTTTATTTGCGCTCTAACGTTTCTTATTTAAATAGAAATTTCCATCCAGATTAAAATGATGTGCAAATATGGCCGGAAGGCGGAAGACGAGAGAGACGGAGGGAAAAAAGAATTCAAGGTTTTTTCTTCCCTTTCACTGTCACCGATCTCAGGAATTGAAAGGATAAAGAAAAAACTCTCTCAAGTTGGATTGCTGAATTTTGAAGAAAAAAGAAGTCGAAAGCCACAGTGACCTCATTTTCGATTTCATCCAGTGAATTTCTTTTCTGAGACGGCACGAAGAACAACGTGAAAAAATTACAATATGCGAGAAAGCAGTTCCAGATTATTTCCAAGCTGACTGTTTCAATAATTTGTTAGTCACTATCTGTTGCGGGCCAGGGTGGGTCAAGTTAGGTTAGCTGCTAGGCGATAATATAAACAAACAATGAATGAAGGAACATGCCGATCGGCCAAACTCTTCTTTTCCTTCATTATCTGTTAACAAGTAAAATTTTCAGTGTAATTAATGGTGACTGAGCCAAGACTACAAACAAAACATGAAAACAGTCCAACAGTCTTTTGTTTAAAATTTCAATTTCTTTTATTTAACACTTAAAAATAATAATAATATATATTGTATATTTAGCATAATTTTAAAATCAAAATTTTATCAAATTAATACTTCTTACCATTTTTATTTTCGATTTTCTCGAATGGTGCAGAAAGCTATGGGAATACCTGTCGAGAAGGAGAGTTGGAAGCCCTCAAGCTGACTCGCTAGCTGACATTGTTCAGACTCGCAACAATGTCGGAGGAATTCAATTAATTCATTGTAAGGAAATTCATCCGGTTCAAGACCAAGAGGTTTTAAGAGAAGGCAAAATATCACAACAGTTCGCCCAGATGAATCATTAAAACAATGCTGAACCTGACCTGAAAGTATTAAGACAATTGTAAAGGAATCCATCCTCACAACTTCTTAGGAATTTTAAAGAAAAATGTTTGATTGTCACAATAGGCCGCCCGGATGGGTCATTCAGAAGATAACGGTTGTCAGACCCTTTTGGGGTAAAAATACTGGCACGAATGAGTCAATAAAACATTCCGAAACTAGGAATGAGAGGTGTTGTTCACTTGCAATCTATCCTCACACTTCATCGACCGCCAAAGGTGATTTCAGGAAAATCAATCCAGAAGCTAGAGGGTTTTCTCCGTTCGGAATTCCGAACATTAGGTGATAGTAGGATAGGATAAACATATTATGTGTCGTTGTGGTTATTGTCATTTTGATAGACGCGAGTAGGACAATGTCTCAATAAATATTATATTATTATTGATTACGTCATGGTCTTCTCAATTTGTAACACTTTCACATAGACCTTAACGTTACTTTCTATTACAAATAAAATATACAGTAAAAAAACGTGAACCTTCACCGTGAGTCTTTTTCATAAAAAATTTAGAAAAAAAGAAAATAAATGAACATTTTTGGTCATTGAAATAAACATTAAACTAACGGTGGTCATAAATTTCGTAACTGCTTTAATAATTTTTTGAAAACGCCCTGAAGCTCATATTCATAACTCTCCGGGAGTATTCGCGTTAAAAAAAAACCGTTTCAGTGCCTGAAATGCTCATTTAATAAATTTTTGGTCAGGGGATGTTGAATTTAGAACTCAATCAATAAAAATGTCTTGTTTACCATTTGACACCTGAAATTAGTTTTCGGAATGAAGTTAAGCAATCGGAAAGCAAAACATCAAGCCCTCTGTGTTTTCAATCTCATCCCTTCTCTTTTCGCGTTTCTTTCACACTCCACTCTGCGCGGAATAAACGGGGAAAATTATTTGTTAATCTACAAATTAAAAGAACTCCAGGTAAATTGCCGGGAATATTTATTTACAGCGGAAAAGTTGCCCGGATTTCAGTGAAATATTTTTAAAAGTTCAATTCATTTAAATTCAAATACATCTTCAACAAATAAAATAAATAATTAAATTTTTTTTCTTTTCGACTCAGAGTTACGTTGCTAAAGCTCATTCATAAAATTCTAAAAAGTAATTACAAGTTTGTAATTTGATGAAGAAACATTTTCCTCCGCTGGCTTCTTACCTTTGGATTGTCTTCTTTTTCTCGCCTTTCAACTAATTTCTTCCCCCAAGTTTTCCTCCTCGCTCCTGCTTCCCAACTTCTTCCGTTTTAGTGATGTGTGGAGCCTCATTTGTTTATTTTCATTTCTAAAAAATTTGACGTGACCTTGCGATCGCGATATAATGAGTATCAAAGACATCTCCGACTCCTCCAACTCGAGTAATTGTGGCCTAACTTTCCTCAAACCCTGTATTTTTTCTGGTTAATTTTGAATCAGCCCTTATTGACATTTAGAAATTTTGGGTTTGTGCTTAGGAGGAATTTTAGGGTCACTTCAGTCAATGTGCACAATATGGTGTTGTTGATGAATGAATAGGCTGTAAGTGGACGAACAAAATTGCTAAAAAGTGCTACTGCACTTACTGACTCTGATCGATCACGCGCTCTATTTATATCATCTGTTCTGATACTCTTTTTTGAAGGTTCGTCGCGCCCCCGAGCAGGCCTCCACATGTTGTAGAGCCTGTCGGATATAAACTGAGACGTGTTTTATCCTGCTTGACTTTGTATTTTGCTATGACTTGTTTCGTACGAGTCGACGGGATTAAAATTATGTTTTGGTATACATCACCTTCCGGTCGTGATTGTGCTGACGTGAGTGTTGAGTATTGTGAGGATTCTAGGCTCCCTTAAGGAAAGGGTTTGCTTTCCTAAACCCTTCCTCGGTTCTACTCGTTAGAAAAACGTGGATCACCATCAACCGGTAAGTATTCTTTTCTTTATTTATTTATTTTTACTTTCCTAAGCTGACCCACCCTCTATTTGTGGACCCCCACAAACTTCACATTAATTCTTTTCATTTCATGCAACTGACTGTCAATTTGTCACTACGAACGTTTACAAGCTTATTAGTCATTTAATTCAAGTGTAAACGTTAGACGTGATTGCTACCCGCAAATGTACATTACTCAAGACGAGATTGACGATGAAAAGTGTGCTGGAATTCCCGATAAAAATTTGCATGACATTGAGACACGTGCACTTTTCAATTACCAAAGCAACATACAGCAAAACTGTTTGTCGATGTGTTTCCAGGTGATAAAACTCGAAGTCACATATATCAACTACAAATATAAATTCGATTACACAGCACAAACAAACGAGCTTGTTTTCCCTACTCTTCCTATCCCTTACCTTCCATTCCTTCTGTGAAAGTTTCCTAGCTGAAACATTGATATTCATTCAGTAATTGGGGTTAAAAGTAGTCAATCGTTAGAGAATACCACCACCGAGTGAATCCTAAGTAGTGTCGTACAGTTAAAAGTTCGTGATTGGATACACTACTGAGATGGGACTTGTAAGTTTCTGTCATTTTAATAATAAATAATAATAAATTTATAAGTTGTACGAATACGTTAATAATAGTTTCTAGTTTTATTTAAAAATAACAAAAAGTGTCTTATTTGATATCAGATTAAAAGCAAAATTGCTTTATGTAACTCAAGTTTTCAGATTATCTGACACAGTCACAACGTGACATAAAATATTTGCAATTTAAATTCATGGGCTTATTCAATCACGTGACGTTTAGATCTTGTACAAAGAGATGCTACACCCAGATGTTTTATACTTTCTCCTGTTTTCCATCCCCAACTGGTTGGTGACCTTTTCATCATCCAGATTCCCACTTTCATCCGGTACAGGTAGTCTCAGTATAGGCAAAAACATCACGGGATGACCTAATTCTATGTGAAAACCGAAGGAAGTTTTCCCAAAGGAAGGAAGGAAACAAGGGTGAATGAAGGATTTTCTCTTTCTTGTCTCGGTTTCATGCGTGTTTTCTTTTTAATATTTTCCGCATCGGGTAACATCGGGTAAACGTCAGAATGTTTTAGGTTTTCATCGAATTCTTTCTTTAGACATGATTTCTCTCCTCCCCCTCCTCCTTCCCACTTTCCATCATTCTGAAAGAATAAAGGATTTTTCTGAGCACGACATTCCTTCACCACTTGAAATAAATGTCTGAGTGATTTGATGGAGAGTATGGATTTCACTTTTTCATCGAATTTCCGCTTTAAAAAGCAAGGAAATAGCGCTGTCAAAAATTATTAATTCTCATTTATTTATTTTTTGAGTTGAAATCAGTTTTTTTTTACACGAGAAAATGGATTCAGCTAAAGGTTGACAGTGGTGGAAGATTACATTTCCACAGATCGGTTTTTTTTGGAAAATGTTTTTTGCACTTTTTATAATTAGAAAGTGAATTTATGTAGGCAAACAAATAGCTTAAACGTGTGTGATATCAAAACGAAATGAAAATAAAAAGTGAAGAAAAGAACTGGAGAAAAGGAATTTTGCACGCCTAAGTTTCACGCACAGCTAACAGTATAATAACAGAAAAGGAACAGCGCGTTGTTGTCCAAGAAAAATTAATTCAATACTGTCAGGGGAATTAAAAAAGAGGAAGTGCTTAAAGTTCTGACAATTAGCTTCAGAATAAAGTTCTGACTTGGTTCATACATATTCGAAATTTTCATTATCTGAACGGAAACTGAGAAGTTACTTGAATTCCAAAAACTTCGGCAAGAAGCACCAGCAAGATACCAGCCCCTGGTATATACAAAAGAAACCAAACAAAGAAGTAAACCCAAACCAGTCACCCAAAGCATAGTAAGCTTCATCAGGAGTAAGACTAGTCAAAACACTTTTTTCTTCAACTCTTCAAACCTCCTTATCTCTATTATTTCAGAGTGACTGGGCCAACTAGATATCTCCACGGCTAATTGTCATAGTGATTAAGTCCAACGAAGGTTTTCACATGAGTTGACACTACCACTACTACTAGTCATATTGGAGGGACAATAACAGTCCCTCATCGAGAATGAGAACAAGATATCTGGGTAATATCAGTAAAGACCTCGACATAGTCAAATTAAGCTCACCAACTGAAGAAGCAGAAGTGAAACCGATGATATAAAACTATCATGAACATATTGAGAGTCCTCGACATACCCTTTTGCTCTTCTTACCTCTCTGAGAAAACGTTGAAAATTGTCTTATTCAGGAAGATTCAGGAAGCGTACATCTTCCAACAGAATAATAACTGGAAGCACACAAACGGCTGTAGCTCACTCGTTTGTCAAAACGTTCACTCACCGGACATAAACGTGTTTGAAAATTTATGGCTTCATTTGAGTCAAACAGTTCAAAAATATAAATTAACAGGTAGGAATCACAAATTTGGCAAAAATTGACCTAATTAGGACGCAAAATCTTGTTGATTTAATACAAAGTCGTTTGAAAACTCTAGTAAATTCAAAGGAGCTTATAATAAAACATTAAAAATTAATTTTGGTAAGTTATTAAAAAGCACTACATTCAAGTATAGAAAAAATTTTTTTCCGCCACTGCATACCGTCCTCTGGAAGATTTTCACTTGTTTTGCCGTGTGTGGAAAGTAAAAAAGCTTCGTTTTGCTTCATTTTTGAATTTGCAACTTTAGACATCACGAAATTTCCGAGGAAAATTATAAAAAAATTAATCGAAAAGTCTGAGTAATATAAAAATCAGTTCCTTAGTTAAATGATTTATATTGTCGGCTTTAAATGGTGGAAACGCTGCTTCGGCTCTTGTGAAATTTTGTTTTATTATCTCTGGAGATTTTCCTCTTTCGAAAGACGTGGGTAAGCTCATGACAGCGAACGGTTGACATCTAGAGTTTGATGTGGGCTCCTTGGAAATTTTTTTTCCATCTAAATATTCGGAGGAGATAATTGTGTTCTTGAATTGTTACGGTCTGTGAAACTTGGTTTTTCGAATTAAAATTTCAAATCAAATTTGTTTAACACATTGACTACCGCACTGAAAATGGTGTGTTACTCGTAGGTACCGTCATTTTTTTCGTTGTAAACCACCTAGATTTTTATTTAATTTTTTGTGTAAATTTTTATAGATAGATATTATTGAACCCCAGCACTAATTTTAAAAAACTTTGTGGTTCAAGTGGTTTCAGGATGTTAATTTATCCTCGTGCTCATGGATAAACCAGTGCTTGTTTAAGCTTCAAGTGAGTAAGCTATTCTCATTTTACTTTTGGATTAGAAGAACCGTTTTAATATCAGTTCTCTGCGAAACTGTTTCCGCTATGTGCAAAATCTCCTCGAGGACAGAAGAACGCTATACGGTACATAAGTTACATTAAAATTGTTTTCGCAGGTGCCAAAAAAAAACATGGTAATCGACAGATCGGTGGGTCAGCTTGTACCAACCACACTTGACCCACAAGTGAGTCGAGAGGTCTTTAACGTCTAAATAATTCTAACAGTCGTTTTTGTCTATTAAAAAATTGAAAAATGTATAAAAGATGAGGGCAAAAAGTATGAGTATTGTTAGGACACTCGTTCAATCTTTTTAATTTTTTCTTAGGTCAGTAGTACAGCGTGAAAAAAAGTGTTTTTCTTGAACTGTGTCCAGCTGAGCTCATGTTGAAGAAAGACTGAATGTTTTTCTAAACAAATGGTTCACGCCTTTTTGGTGTCTTCCTTCGAATTCTGTGCACCTCAACCCAAATGATTTATCGTTTTTATTGTTTTTCCCCGCATTCTTTAAATTTTCAGAGAATTTTGTTTAAGCTCGCCTAATTGCCAAACATCATTTCTTCAAATATAAAGAGATCTTGAGTGATCATTTACAGGTTTTCCAATAAAAGGGAATGAAAAGCAGAAAAGACAACGCCTTGAAAGGTCCAGTGATAATGTGGAAAGGATTCGAAGCGAAAACCTTTTTCACAGCAGGAGTTTACCTGAGTTTGAAGTTATACGAATCATGGACAGTAAGCCATTCACTCTCGTAAAGGTACCACTTATCAACCAATCTCACTATAACGTGTCATCTCACTCTCTATTCTCCTTCAATCTTCTCAAGAACTTTTTTTTCCTTTATTTGAAGAATGACAAGACGCACGAGGAATTAAATTTTTTTCTGAAAGCTTTGCTACTTCGCTTGCGCTCCTTTTCATTTTCACCCATATATCTTTCCACTTGAATTTATTGCCAATCTGTTCACAGTTGATTGGTCTTCAAACTTCAGGGAATTATGGTAGTTATATTTAAACGGTATTGCAATTATTTTGTGAGACGAAAAGAATTGCTACCCTCTTCTTCATCTCAAAATTGTTGTGTTTTAAAACCAGATACAATGCCACTATTTGAGGTGATAATTTAGTTTCTCACAAAAAATAATTATAAAAGTGGCAAACCCTATTAACTGCCAGTTGTGTTGACAAGGTTGAAGGTTCCAAGGTACCACTTTTTACTCAGTTATGCCTGGAACCTCTTCAAGCATCTGTCAGTGGTCCCGTTTCCTATCACAATGGTTGTTCGTAAGTACTCTAGAATAGGCTCTCAGGAGGAGGACACTATCAAGATAGTCATGTATTATTAATTGAGCGAACAAATTTTGGGTGAGTTGTCGAGATTTTGTGGCTATGTATGAGTTTGTTGCAGGGATGATCAGTGGTCTGATCGATGTCTTCCTTGTTTTAACGGTCATAAAAAAAGACTAGAACCTTCTAGACGTGACAGAAAGGAAGCTTATCAGAAGAATAGCCAGACCAATAAAAAATAAGGAGGGAACACACAAAGCAAGAACAAACGCCGAGGTAATGAAGATCCTAAGCGACACACACATAACCGCCCATGTCAAAACCAAAATCCGTTGGACTGTACTAATAGTAAAAGAGAAAAAACTAAAAGTCCATTTTCGGTTTTCAAACATCGAACAGTTGTATGTGTAGCAGAAGACAGAATCTATAAATGTTGCAATACATTGTCACCGACCGAGAAAAATGTGATTCCAAGAAATTGTTAAAATAAAATTCATGATTTTCTGGAAGAAGCAAAAATCAATTCGTACAAATGACAGATGGGAGGGATGAGGGAAGTCAAATTCCACTCTATAGATTTCCTCATCATTTCGGTCGCAAACACAAACAAAAGCCGAAGAGCACAACTACAAATTTAAAATGATCGCTGAGTAAATTATAAACTGCGTCCATTTTCCGTTTCAAATATAATTATGAAATGCCATTTACTTAAAAACGGAAAATGGGCTTAAAGTTAATGGAGATAATTTCCATGGGCTGAAAGATGTCCCAAACGACAAAAGAGAGAAACGAAGCCAACGGCTCTTTTCATTTTTCAGGCTTACCAACTTAAGCCCTTGTTATGATGGCATTAGTAGTTAGCCCCATGATTTTCTGTTTTTTTTTGTTCTCTTTCTTTCTTTCTCTTTTTTTCCAAAATGACTGATTTCGTTCGTTGATTTTCACAGAAGCGGCACAAAAAAGTAAAAATATGACCGAGAGTAAGAGGCATAAGAGAGAGAGAGAAACTGATACACTGGACCATCACATTTTTGAGGGTTTGCTCAGCTTAGTGGAACTTGTGTTATTCAATAGGTAAGTAGAATTTGAAATAATTAAATAAACGCTGAGTAGAAAATTTCAGCTCAAAAGTCGTTCAAAATTTTTTTTTATTTTTGCCAACTTGGCATTTGATAAAAAGTATAAATAGTACAATATATCTCTATTGTTATTATTACAAAATCTCATTGACCACAAACTGAAAACCGGTGTGACATGTGTTGTTGCAAGACGAAGAAAGAAAATTGTAGAAAGTCGCATGTTTCAACTTGTCTTTCTGTTGGAAGGAAAGCTATTGAAGGATCGAAATAACCGTTTGACCTTTCTGTTATTTCTGGGTACTTTTGGACCCAGTTACCAACTTCAAGGTAATCTGAATCCCTTCTTTTCTATATCTTACTTTGCTTATCAATTAATACTTTCAAATTTTCGTTTTATGATATCCTCAATAGCGTTCATATACACAGTTTGAGTTTCTTCAAAGTTCGATCCAAACTTTTATTGTGTACAAGTTTCGAACCCCAAGGAAATTACCTATAGCTCCAGGAATGGGTTGGGCTGCAAGATCTAGTACTCAGCCTGCTCAAGTCGTAGGCGAAATTAATTCTGCTGCTGGAATAGTCGTTGGTACTAACAGAGACAGTGTCAACGTTGATAGTGGTTTCGTGAGGAGTGGTCCCATACCCGTCAATCCTCCTTTAACTCCGTGATGGCGATCGAAACGAGATTTTATAAGATAGGTGTCAATCGGTAAGCTAAGGAAAGCAAATCGCCGTATTGAAAATAGATGGAATAAAAGGGTAAAGTATGTTTAGAATTAAATTTCGATTAAGAGCAAACAGTGTTCTTGTGATAAATTTTCTTATAACAACGGGTGTGCTTACCGCTAAAATCCAAGCTCTAAAATTTTCTTTAGCCCCAGGGAGATGCAAATTATTTTCGACGTTATTATTGAAACTTGTATCTCATATGTCGAATAATAACATTCCAATTCATCTTCTCGAAGCGATAAAAGAAAATTATTTTTCATCCAACCTATTTTCAAGGTTATTTTGGATTTTTTTTGGTGCGTCTCTCCCTCCCGCACTTTCCTCTTTTCACTCTCCTCCCATCGCTTTCGAATTTCTCAGACAAAACATTTTCCCGGCATGATTTATCTGTTGAGAAATATAAAACAGGAGGAGAGGAAATTGAAAACCTAAGCCAAGCAATAAAATAATGAGTTTGGAATTTTTCCATGAAGAAGCCCTCCCTCTCCTCTCTCTACCATAAATTCATGTAAACTGGAGAATAAAGAGAAAGGAAGTTGTCTCCTTTGTTTTCAGGCTCAAAATCTTTAAGCATCTAACTTTGAAGTTGACAAGAGGTTTGGCAGGTACTGTAAATACGATTCTGTTCTTCCATCCATACGGTCGAGCGAGAAACTGAGAGAGGAAGAGAAAAAATGAAGTTAATTAAAAAGCCTAGGCTGAAGGAGTAATAGAGCGGTAGTCAGAAGGAAAATGACGGAAAAGAAAATAATAAGTTCCTAGAAAGAAGAAAGAAAATAATTCAACTCCTGTCGTTTCGTTTTTGTTCTTTTATATTTCTCGTCATTGATCAATAAAATGTGTTCAGTTTCAAAAATCCGCTATCTCATACAATCCTAACAAGAAACCTAGCCCAATCGATTTGTTATTAACTTTCGAATAATCAAACGGTACCATCTTTATTAAGAGTGACTCAAAACAAATTACTCAAAATCAAAAATTCTCCAAATTTCAAACAACTTACCATTTGAGTCGTTTCTGAATACTCTTAAACCCAGCAGTCAACTTCAAAGTTGTCTATCTCCCTTACTACTAAGATTTAGAAATTTTGTCTTCATTATATTCTCAATGTCGTTTACTTGCACCAGGAGAGTCCTTCAAAGCTCAAAGAAATTTTTAACCAAAATAAGAAAATCAATAGGCCTATAGGTACATACAATACATTGTTTCTGGGTGTTATTTGACCCACAGTCCGTATTTATCACTGTGACTTAGGTGGTTTTATTTATACGAATTCAAGTATATATTTATATATTATGATAGTTAGCTCTGCTTTATTTATTCTTCTGTATTTAAATGTTTGTTAAGTGTATAAATCTGTTTCATTATTTTTCAGTTTCATTTATTTTATTTAGCATTTGTTCAGGCCGCCCCTGGATTGTGATTTAGGCAAGTTGAGCGCGGGAAATTTCCTGCTGATGGAGAGAGAGAGCGTTTCGTTATTATGTTATTCGGTAGTTAGACTTGGCGACTGGGTACTTAGATTTGGTTACTTATACTTGGATTAGTTCGTTATACTTGTAAATTTGATTCTTAGGTTCTTACTAGCTCTCTTGTTCTTAGTTTTTACGCTCTTAGCCAGCGTCATTGAAAATTCTATTAGTAGGCTACAGTCTTACAAAATGTAGTAATAGCTTTTGCATCATACATTCTTTGGATTACCAAACACTTTCCACTTTGCTTTCAGAATTTCTCTTTGACAAGATTGTTTTTTAGTGAATTAATCCCTCATATTAAAAATTGTCTAATTCGAAAAGTGTGAACAGAATCTGAGATTGAAGTCATGGTTTGGAAAGAAAAGAAGGAAAGACTAGCTAAGACGTTATGAATGTGAAAATGATTGAAAGTGGAAATGAAATAGTAAAGAAAATAAGACAGGCAGAGAAAGATCTAACTGTGAATCTGCTTCGATTTGGAGTTCGGAAGTCTTTTTCTCCACTAATTGGGGGATTCCCCATGTAGGTGTCCCTCATTTTGCCAAAAAATTGCTCGTTGTGAGAGACATTTTTTTGCAATTTATGTTGCTCGTTAGGCGAATTTCTCGCTATGAAAGCAACTCGTTATGAGTGGTTCCACTGGAATACCCGTAGGTTCAAATTAGGCTGCGCAGATAGTAATCGATATGACATTTATCTTTTTATAGAGAAACAATTATAGACTCTGATAAGTCATAACAATTCATAACTGCTAGTGACAAATATGCGTGAATGTATTGTGTTATGTTTGAAGGATCGGTCACTGTTTATTTAAGTTTACCCAAACATAACTAACTCGTTTTAGGCATGTGTCCAGAAGGCCATTCAAGCCAAAAACCAAAGTCCTCACTCATAAGGCAGATGAAAGGGTACATTAGAGAAAGGCTTCTCCCCTAAGGGACGTTTTCTTTTCGTGTTAATTTAAAATTTTCTCAGTCGTTTTCGGATTACCCCTCGACAGATTTATGCAAACTAAGAAAATACAGATTAAAAATAAATTCTTCCCTTCTCTCCACTCTTCATTAGCCTTTAACGCATGAATATTCCATTACGGCATACGCTTAAGAAGAATCTTCTGCTAAAACATAAGATAAGAGGCCTCGACTAGGAAATGAGATACAAGAGGAGAAGATTTCCCTCTGGTCTTCGCATCGAATTTATCAACACCATTTTTCCTTCCGTGCGTTTTGTTTCTACAGAAGGAAGAAAAAGAAAACACCCCAGTCCGACCTTTCTACCACCATCAGCCCCATCGTCGGCATCTTTCGACGAAATCTGCATCAAATGCATCTTCAGAAGAAATCGGCCTCAAATTCGAATCTCATGAATTTTTAGTCCCTGCTATGGAAATGGATTTAAGAGCTAGAAAAAGATTTTTTTCTTTTCCAACGACTTGAATATTGCTTTTCGAGCTTCAATATCACTAAAAAAAGCTTGAGGAGAAGAAAAAGAAAAAAAAGATAGGAAGAAGGAGGAGAAGGAGGAATTGTGAGAGGAAACAAGGTTGGTGGCGAAGAGAGTAAGAAACGATTTGATGTAAATTTTCGTATAAGTCGAAATTCCTTAAAATATATATATTAAAGAGTTTTTTCTATTGAATATCAACCGTTTCGAAAGTTTCTACGTTTCAAAGAAACTCCATTTTATTGCCTCCGGAAGTGGTTTTCCTTGATTTCCGGTTTGGTGGAGATACTTTCCCGTGGTTGTGTCCATCTGAAATGAGAATAAAATGTTTTTTACCCTCTCGTTCCGGGGCGAATCCTTTTTTTTTCTTCCCCATTCCGGTTTCTATGATTAATGATTGGGTCATAATTTTATAAGTGTTATACTAAATCTCTTCTGGGGAGCTAATGTATTCTAAAATTCATAATGAGAGACCGAACGCTTTTGTTAAATCCTCTGTGTTTTCCTTGGGTCTCTCTTTTGAAATACGGCCAACTTGCCAAGTTTTTTATTTTATTTTTCTTTTTTGTTCCGTTGTGGGACCATTTTAACCGGGACAACAAATTTTGGAATAGAGGAGGGAGAAAGAGAAGAAATCGTTTTGAAGTTATTTAGGGCAAAGCGGTTTTGGAAGTTTTCGAAATGTTTTATTGTTGTCATTCAGTTTTATAAAAGGCTTTTTTCGGGAGGAGCGGTTTACAAACTTTTTTTAAAAACTGTTTTCTGGAACATCGGTTCAACCACTCTTTCCCCTACGTGAACAATAAAACGAAATTTGGGTTTGTTGTTGTTACTTTTATTGTACATTTATGTTTTAAGGTTAAGGTGTTTCGCCGGAGACTTAAAAACTCCAGAAAGAATTTTTTCCTTCCATTTATGAGAATTCGTGGTTTTGGCCACTTTAACTGAAATGTTATTATCTGTCTTCGGTGTATTTTAAGGTATAGACGGGCCTGACTATAAAAGTTACAGTCCTCAGTTCAAACTATCTCCCACAGCTCATCCAAGCATGAAAAAGAGGATTAAAACTCAGACTACATGTATATATTCACCTAGTAACTGTAATGCGACCATGACGGCAAAACCGAGTACTACACAGAAAAATCTAACAATTCCTCCTTTCCTCTTTTCCTTTTCTAGAACCTCGAAAAAAGTAACAAACAAAACAGCTCCAGCTGCTAGTCCTTGAAGGACGACCACAGTTCCTGCATGAGTTTTCTCATCGTCAGCTGCAGCTGCCAAGCCAATGCTTCCTCCTAGAGGAGAACTCAAAGCCGATATTGTCATGTATACAATGATTTGGAGTTCAGAAGATCCATCGGACACTAGTTTAAGACCAACGCTGAATAATACAATAGCGGCGTGTATGAGAATGGCAGCAAACAACATCCAAACGGCTTGGGGAGTAGGTTGAAGGCCGAGGGTCAAACCCTCTAAGGCAGAATGCAGCGAGAGCGCGGACAGAACCAAAACGTGGTGAGTTTTCTCGGGCATTTCAAAATTGTTTTTCACCTCCGGTGTGAGAGGGCCAACCCTCCCGTTGATTCTTATTTCCGCTTCTACTGATCTGAAATTGGGTTCTCTGGTCATGGAAATGACTAGTTCTTCTATGAAGTATATCACAAAAAAACCACAGCAGACGATCAACTCCGATAGCGGGAAGGGAGTTTTCCACTCCAATAAGATCAATGTTTCGCGAACTTTGGGAATCATGTGAAGCATGCAAGAGGCAAGAAGCACGCCTCCTCCGAAGCATAACGCGAGAGATGTGGCCAATTTAACCCGTCTTTCTCCATAGCTTTTTAAAAGCTCTCCAAAAAATAAGGGGCTCAGCCCCGCGACTAACTTCAAAAACCCGAGAAGCAAAAGAGCGGCCACTTTGATCGCGACCGGACTCCAAAACATTTAGAAAAGTTTTTCTCCTCGCAGAATCTTCCCATAATCGAGGGATGGTCTGGAACAAAGTTACCAACAGCTTGTTGCTCACTGTAGTCACTCAAATTTGGCAACCTTGCTTGTTGTGGTTACCACAGAGATCCCAAACGTCGGTAAAATGGCCTGAAAGCAACAATAAACAAATTTCACATTTTTCATTCAATTTATAATTTAGTCGTGAATTATTTTATTTTTCAAACAGAGTCAAAATGTCGCAGACGTGTTTTCCACGACAGGAGGTTGTCTACGAACTTGACAACTCCTGCGTTCCCGCAAAAATGAATTTAACGTTTCGGGAAACTCCTATCACTCAACAAGAAACACAAGTGAGTATTTAAAAGTCTCCCTATGTATTCCATTAACTCGAATTTATCTTTAACTTAATAAGTGTCATCTTAATTAGTGTTAACTGCCTTCCGGTCGTGATTGTGTTAATGAAAAAGGTGAGTATTATGGGGATCCTAACTGCCTTAAGGAAAAGGTTTCCTTTCCATTATTTGGAAAAACGTAAACTGTCACAGTTTTCTTTTCTTTCTTCAGTTATTTATTTTTATTTCCGCATCGCAGCCTACCTAACTCGACCCATCCGCTAGTTCTGAACGGTCATAGTTTTATATAAGAATTTGTCTTGAGAAGAACCTCATGTGGGAGCACTGGTAAATTTTTGGTACCGGTAGAAGAGTTCTCGTAGTGGTACCGAATGAAAAAAATTACAAAGTCACATCAGTGATTCTGCTCTCAATGTGTTTGTAGTTTTGCTTAAAAGTTTTTGTTTGCGCTGATCTTGTTTGATCAAGGGATGAAGGCAAACGACACAGTAAAAATAATTACCGAAGCTAACGGGAATATTTTGAAACTAAAAATAAATCAAGCCATCTACAGATGGTTTCAAAAATTTTTTAATGGCGATAGAATATCAAAGCATTCACTAAAAATTAGGTGAAGACATTCCAAAGGGGCTGAAGTCCTCTTCAAAAAATGAATTAGAAGTGAAAATCATCGGTCCATGGTTTAGAGTGTAGGATATCTTCGTAGCATAAGGCATACTTTGTCACGAATTGACAGAGATAGAGACGAATCTTACAGGAGAAATAAGAGAGCTTGAATAGAACTATTACCTCACCCATCCTATTTATCGAATCTTGTCCCGTCGGATGACCAACTCTTTAGATCTTTAGAGCATATCTTAAAAGGTAGAAAATAAAGCAATGATGGTGAACTGAAAACGCACATAGAAAAAATTGTCAGACAGAAACCGAAGAACTTGTTCAAAGTGTCTAGTCAGTGCATGAATGCGACAGAAATCATTCCATTGTCTAGCATTTAAGAGAAATATTTTTCGGCAACAACAAAAAATTACTTTTCGGTCCTCCCAATATTTTAGTACTTAAGACAGATAAATTTACAATTTTTAAATTTAAAAATTGTGCGCCAAAGAGTTGAAAAAATACTGAATCTCAAAAATATTTTACTTACCATTAAACGGTAGAAGTGAATCTTCGGGTAATCCAGGTACTGAAGAAAGAAGAGAGGAAAATAATGTGAAAAGCTGTCGAACCAACTTCTGGCAATGCCAATAGCAAATAAGGAAAAGTCGGTGACGTCATTTCTCCCTCCAATCATCCGTGCCGCATTCTAATCAATAAGTCGAGAAGTCTGAGGTTTTCTGGATTTCAGTTTCGTCTTCATTATGTAGGATTTTTGTATTAATTATTTATTTATTCACTGATAAATTTGGTTCTTTTGTTAATTTAAGAACCTTTCAAACATTTCCGCTGACGAATTGTTAGACTTAATTTCACTTCCACCTGACTATGTATATTATAAGTTTATTAAAGAAAACCGCACAAAAACCTGTTCTTTTGGCAAAAAAATCGGTTTTGTGTTTTCTTCACAACAGACCACTGTCGCGAAAGCTGAAAGTACTCAACACGTGCTCAGAGTATTTGTGCTAAAGTCGCCCAGTGGAAGAAGGGACTGGGATAAGACGAAGACACACGATATAGGTGATTACACATAAAAATCATTCGTGCGCAGTAAACCCAACAGGAAAAAGTTTAACTATTGATGATTTCAATCGAGATAAAGTTCTTAGGGCTCCTGTTAACGGGGGTGGGTGGAGGGGAGAATGTAGCACAAACCAGTACTAGGCAGTACCATTTTTAAAAAAATGTTACAAACAAATCTTCCACTCGACAAGGGTTTGCTTTCTTTTCGTATTATTGACGTTTTCTACCCTCTAACGCTGAGGGTGTCAGTTTCACCCTTCTCCTCCTTTTTTATTAATAATTACACTGGTACTGACTGGAACTTTCGAGTTTCATTCGAAAAGGCGAAAACATAATTTGAACGCATTTTAATTCATTTTATTTATTTACAGCAGTTCACAAATCCTGTTCCTCCTCCTCAAGAAAAAACTAAAACTTTGAACGCGACGCGTGTTCAGTCAAAATCGAAGGTAAAAGAAGAGGATGAGTTCGAGTTAATAAAGAAAGAAAACCTTAAAAAGTCTATGGAAGCAACAAGGAAAAGAAGACAAGAATTCATGGACAGAGGGATGATGAAAGCTTTGTATGGAGCTGTAGAACACAAAGTGAAATGCGTTTGCAACAGCACAGATGAGTTCCTTGCTCAAAAAAGAACCAGGTCAGGGATCGAAAAAAAAACAAGAGATTCAGGTATTCAAGTATTTTCTTATTTGTATTCCTTTCATTAAAATTAGTTCATTTCAGATTAAGAGAACTACTTTTGGCCGAAGAGGTAGCTTACACGACAGAATACATTGCCATGTGTCAGGAAGCTAATGCTAACAGAGAGGAAGAGCTTCGGAATCGAGCCTTATGTCTGGAAAAGAAAGCTGAAAGAGAGCGGAAAGAATTCGCGGATCGGAAACTTCTCGAAAGGAAAATGTGAGTTGATGCGAATACACTTTACGTCAGCATACTTCTTCCAGTTTCGTGTTTTCTTCCAAATATAAATATTAATTGTACATGAGCATGAGCCGATGTCGAGAAGGTCAATATAACCTTAGGATTGCTGACTAGGAAGTGGTATTAGAATTTCAAAAATGCTATCTCTCAAATTCGAATTGTAGACCTCTTACTGTTGGATGTAATTTACATAAACCTAAATATAGGACCTGAATATAGGAATACTCTTGGACTCGGTATATATTTGACACTGGATTATGCTTTGATTCTGTATAGGATTAAATGGTCTAATTTCATTTTGTATTCTATATTGGTCTACCAGAAAGTTCCCCTGACACCAACTCGTAAATATTTTTTTCGTCTCCAGCTTTTATCACTTCTCATTGTTGTAAAATTACAGCGAGAACTGTGATGCAGCTAGACCAGTTCGCACTAGGAAAACTTTAATGGAAATCAAAAAAGACCAACTGTGGCAAATCAAAGAGAAGTATGCGCTTAATGAAGCAAAGAGAGAAGAGGAAAGAATGTATCACGATCTGATGATCAAGAATATGCTGGCTTTGGTATTTGTTTATTGATATCTTTGGTACTTAATTAGAAATGGTAACCCAACATGTTTCGAGTCAAAAGATAAACAAATAATATGTATTTATACACAAAGTACACTTAGAATACAACACCGACCTTTCGCCAACTCAGGGCTGTTGGTGTCATCACAGTCGAAGTTTAAATTTGAAAAATTTCAGCTTTAGGAGAGAATGGGAGGGGAGGGTTTAATGAACAGTGTGCATGAGGTGGAAATACGATAAAGAACAAAGCTTTGGTCAGATTGCCTAGGCTCAACTGTGAATCAATGTTGATCTCCTGTGTAAATATTATATATAGAAAAGTATTTATTTGTGCAGGAGGGCTTGGAGTGACGGTGGAGAATAGTTTACGACGGATAGTTTTTTGTTGTTCCCTGTTTTATTTATGAAAAGTTTGACTAAACTGAGGAGAACTTCAGTTTGGGTTCAGATTGCATTTAAATTCGGTTTAAATTCAGTTTAGTTTCGAATAAGTTTGTACTCGAACTCGGTTGAGCTTGAGTTGAACTGCGAACCAGTTCGAAGTGTACCCAACGGTCAAACTTACAGACAAACTAACGTCTTATGTATTTCATTTATGTATGTAATTGCTGAAAAAATAATTGATTTATATTTGACGGTTAGAAAATCTAATTTAATTTCCAGAAAGAAAATGAAGAGGAAAACGCAAAGTTAGCTTGGATGAAGCAGAAGGATGCCCAAGAAACTTTTAGGGAACAAATGAAATGGAAGGAACAAAAGGAGATAGAAGAAAGGCAATCGAAAGAGCGGGAGAGACTTCAAATTGAAGAGGAGATGAGATTAGTCAAAGAGGAGAATGAAAAAAGTAAGAATTGGGTAGAAGATAAGAAGGATGAAGGGAGGGGAAGAAAGGAGAGCAACGATCATGCAATTTTCAAATTTTTTATAACATTGATTTGAGACGTATTCGATGCCATCGAACTCCAGTCGCTCGTTTTATGTTTACTAAGAGAAGACATTCAACTGGTGGATCTTTTCTAAATTTGGTTTTTACCATTTTAAAATTTTGTTTATTCAACAATTTTATTTGAAGCGAATTTATATCGTGAGGAAACATTTTCGATGTATACTGTATATATTTATTTTGAGGTCGTTCTCCTTTTCAAAATTTAAACTTTTAACGGGAAACTTACAGATCAATCTGGATTGGGTTGTTCTACTCTTCCTCTCTTCGTAATTATGAGCTTTTTTACATAAATTCTTCTGGGTCTGTCTTTCCATAACCTCAGCCATGGTCCATGTCCTCAGCCCGTCCTGAAGTCCTTTTTTTACCGCCTTTGACTGGTGACCATTTTGTTTGTTTGAGTGTTTCATCTGTGAGCAGAGGAAGGTCTAATCATTTTTTCTCCTTCATTCGTTGCTTTTGACGTTCTCTTTCGTCGCCCTCTTTTTCATCTAGAACTCGCCGACAGAAGTTCGGGAGTCCTTCTCCGGCGATTCTCGTCCGTTGGCTTAAGGTTTTATCTATTTTCAAGCTATAAAAAGGTTTTTTATCGCTTGATTAACCTCTTCTGCTTTGTAATAATAACTTATTGGGGTGCTGCTACGTTGGATCCGGTGGAGAAAGACATTCAGGTAGCCGTGTCCTGTCAGCATTTGGGCCATGTAGAATGTTAAACTTCCATTACTACGTTCTATTCATCTTTTTGGACGTGGTGAAATGCTTTTTACTATAGGCTTGAGTGGCATAGGTGTTTTCAAGATAGATCGGGTGGTTGGTTTCTTGATAATTGTAGGTTCTGTCACTTTTTTTCTGGTTGTTTCTCGTGCCCTGATGAAGTTGGTAAATGTTGAGGTTCTTGCGAGAACCGTTACTGAGCAGCTGAGGTTGTTTTATATACTAAGCAGACCTCTTGTGCAATTTGTCGTTTATTGGTTGTAATTTCTTGTTCTTCTCCTCAGCATCTGCCCAGATGCGAGCTCCATAAGGCGCTATTATTAATAATCATTACAGTAATCGCGTACAGTAATCAAACTTCGGTGCTGGATATTCGTCAGCCTAAAGGCAGTATTTTAACGAAACTGGATTCTTTCTCCATTGTATTGTCAGTGGAGAAGTGATTTCTTTTCTCGTTTTGTGGTCTTCAACATATAATGAAGGGGACTTATGATCACCATGGAGGATGACTATTACATCGCACTAAAGCCATCACTATCGTTATTCTCTTTTCATTCTTATGCTTCACAAGTTTAGTGGTTATGGTAAATCTGTCCTCCATTCTAGTTATTGGTGATTAAACTCTTGTTCCGATTCTATATTTTTCCAGGTATCCACGTTGACTCTAAGTTTCACTTTCCCATTTTGTTATTCCGTTTTCAGGAAGAAAAATGTATTAATAATGTCGATTCTGTCCTAAATTTGACAGGCATCGTGTAAAAAAAACCCGAGGCTTTCACTTCTTTTTCATATGAGAAAATCTCATTAATATTTTACAGACTTGCAAGAAAAATTGCAGAAGAAAGTAAAAATGAAAGCGGAGTTTCGAGAGCTTTTAGAACGAGAAAAAGAAATGAAGGAAAGGAGGAAAAAGGAAGAAGAAGAAATCGACAGAACTTTTGCAGAGCTCATGAAAATAGAGGAGGAAAAAGAAAAAAGGAAAGAGGGATCTAACAAGGTTCGTTAACTTTAAAATCAGCCGACTCAATTTATTTCTTTTTTTTAAGGTAACATTTTGTATAAATATTTGTCTTTTGCTCCTTCACCCATTGGTCCCATTTTTCTTTTTTGTTTTTACCTTTAATTCTCTCACTCTTTATGAGAATAGAAAAAAATTGAATAAATAACTGAAGTACGTTAGATATTAAGAAGTGTCGTGAGTTTTGGTTTGAGCGGTTTATATTTGAAGAAATAAATCTGTCAGAAAGTTAATTTTAAGACGTGGTCATTTGATTCGCCTCTACTTGACACACATACGAAATCTCACGCGAAACAAATGTTGCCTTCTTTGACAAGCAAGTTGATTCTGAATTATAAAACGCATGGCTTTGTGAGGTTAATTGTAAATATTTAATAATGGGTCCTTTTACGCCCCTGGGGTGCATAGGGCGTCTACAAGGCTCCGCCATCGTAATCGGTTGAGGGTTGATTTCTTTTCCGCCACCTTACTTCCACGTTTAAATATTTAGTAAATTAATTGTTGGTTCACAAAATTATACGATTACAGGAAAGACTTAAAAGAGAAATGGATACTTTCTTGATTCATAACAGAGAACTGAAACGACAAAGGGAAGAAGAAGAGAAGAAACTAGACCAAATGTTGGAGGAACTCAACGAGAAGAAACGAATTCAAAAAGACATGGAAAGGAGAAGATACAAAGCTGCAAGAGAAGAATTATTTTGTGTGAGTGGTTCATTCTTTGTCTTTCCGTTTAACCAAAACAGAAGTTTAACAATAACGTAAATAAAAATAATTTTCTAATCTGTGAGATCCAGTTAGGTTTCTGATATTTGTTTGGTAACAATTAAAAGTTCTGTCTTCGAATTAGTCAAAGACGTGAAAAAACTGTCAAAAATTCACTTTCAGACGGTTCTTAAACAAAGGCAAGAACAAGTCAAAGAAAAACAAGAAAAAGAACGAAGAGAAGAGGAACAGAGAAGGAAGGAAATAGAATTATTGACTTTACAAATGGAGCAACAAAACAAAATCAGACAAGAATATGAAAGAAGGTGCGCGGAGCAGAGAGAGCAGTACAAGTGTCAGCTTTTACAGCAAATACAAGAAGCAGAGGAAATGAGGGTAAGAATTTTGTATGAAACAAACTGTGACGAATTTTTCATTTTCATGTACACTGTTAAAATACACTGTTTCTTACAGAAGAGGCAAAAAGAGGAAGAAGAGGAATACGTGAGAATGAAGAAAGCAGAGGAAGAAAGAGATATACAAGAGGTAGAGGCTCTGCTGAGAGCGCTTCCTATTGGTGGTAGGGATCATCCCATGAAGACTATACTGAAAGAGGAACGAGCAAAATTTGTTTGTCCGTTTCCGTGTCCGAGATAAACTTTTAGTTGGCAAAGTTTTTAATATTAATAAAAGGATTGATATACAAATATAATTAGAGTCCTTATTTTAATTAAAGCAAATTTTGACAAAAAATTTGGCCACCCAACATATTCTTACATAAATTTGGTAATTAGAATCTTTTATAAGACTTTCCATTCCGATTCAGTGGCAAATAGTGTTCGCACAACCCAGCTCTTTACCTGACAATTTTTTTTTTAACTGGTTGACCTCAACGCGATTGAGATGTACGAGAGGAACTCGGCAGGAAGGTTCACGAGTGGTCCAAGAGAACATGCAGAAGGTTTTGAAGGAACAAAAACAAGAAACGATGTACAAATGAACTTACCCGAATGCGAAGACTGTGTAAAAACAAGTCGTTCTGAGTAAAGGAAAAATTTTTTTTAGTAAAAATCAATATTTAATTTTTATAATATAATTGTCAAAAGAAATTATTTATATCTATCCATTGTTAATAAAGCTCTGTGAAAGCCTTGGCCTTCGCGGTGACTCTTCTCCATCTGTTCCGGTCCTTTTCTCCAGCCCCCAACTCCCAACAGTTTTCTATCTTCCTCTACTTTCTCTAACCATCTTTTCCGAGGCCTGCCGGGGTGTCTTTTTTCCTCAGGGTGTTTGTTGAGAACTTGTGCTGGTAGTCGGTTAGAGTCCATCCTGACCAGGTGAGCTTTTCTGATTTCCGTCGACAGTGGTGTTTCTCTGTACCGGTTATGTAGCTTCTGATTGTACCTCTGGTGCCAGACTCCAATGATGAAGGTTGGATCGTAGATTTTCTTTCCCCGGAATCCAGATGTTTTTCCTACTTGGTTAACATTTAGGTTTCGTGACTGGAGGTCTTATTGCGGTTGGGTATATTTTCTTCCAGATTTTGTGGGAGATGGAGCGGTGTTTAATATATTTTCAGTAGAACAAAAAGGTGTCTGTTGCCCTGACTTATACAATTATTTATAATTTTTGTATATTTCAATTTTGTATTTTTCCATTATTAAATTTTTTATTTGTGTACTCTAAGAAATGTTTCAGTTACATTTTTCTACTATACCTTGAAGTCGTCTCGTCTCAAACTTTTGGCCGTTAGTGTGTATATTTCATCAAAACAAGAAAGCCTTCGCGAAAGCCCAAATATAGTTTTTTAATATATTATATTTTTACGTTAGCACTAAAACTTAAGGCCGTATTGATGATGTTCAGACTTGGGACCATGTAACAGAATTCATTACATCAGTGCTAGGTGATTCTACCGGTTCAAAACCAAGAGGTTTAAGGAAAAAGCAAAATAGCACAAAATGCCGGCCGGATGAATCATTAAAAGAATGTTGAACATGTACCTGAAACTATTACGTTAATTGTAAAGTGATTCATCTGGACAAAGGTTTAAGAATTTTAAGAAAATGGTTCATTGGTACAATAAGCCGCCCGGATGGATCATTTATAATGCAACGGTTGTCAGACCCTTTTGTGGTATAAATACTGGCACGAATGAATCAATAAAACATTCCGAAATCAGGAATCAATGGGTTTGTGTCTTACAACCTTAACACACTTCGTAACCACTAAGGGTGACTCATGAACATCAGAGAAGTTGTTCATTAGTAACCTATCCTCAAGCATCTCAGCGACCCCTCAGGTGATTTCAAGGAGAATCAATCCTGAAGTGAGAGAGTTTTCTCCGTTCGGAGGTCTGAACAAATGGAAAGAAAAATAAATAATAAACACTTTTATTAAATCGGATTTATTCAATTTCCTTCACAATTTATATATCTATTTAGTATTTAAACAAAACCAGAACAACAATTAAACGTAACTTTTGTTTTTAATTCTTAAGTCAATTTAAAATTCAAATTATTAATAATAAATTCTCAACATTTTATGTATTCCTCACTCGAAACTTTTCCTTTCTCCAAAACCCAAATCAAATTCAGCTAAAAAAAATTTAAACTTTGACATCGAATTTTAAATTAAAATCCAATTTTACACATTTTTGCTTCTTTTTGACTTTCATTTATGTTTTTAAAAAAAAACACTTGATATTTGGTTGCATGAAAGATCTCACAAGCTCAGCAAAAAATATTAAAATTTTCCAAATCAATAAATTTGTGATGATTGTTTTCTTTGGTTTTTTGGTTTTCTGACAAAAAAGAAATAAACTTCATCAAACTTGTCACATCGTGCATGAATGTGTAATTTAGACAACTTGTTTCTCCTCCTTTATGGGAGTGAATAATGAAAGAATAACTTTTGTTAAGATTTAAGTCAGTTGAGATGTTTGTTTTTAACAAACAAAACACCAAATCATTCCCGAACATGAATGAGAAATTTGATTCCAAGTTTGTTAACTACACCCAAGACTTGTTTTACGCGATTTTGAAATACCATTGAAACAGCTTTAGAGGGAGTTAGTAACGAACGAATTTCTTCACTTGAAACCTGACAGTTGTGGTAGACAAATCTGACGTGCAAGTTATTCTTGTTTATTGCTGCTTTGTATCTTTTACTATATGATATAATATAAATAAACAAAAGCTTTAAAGCCTGCAGAGAATATTTATACTAAAAACCATCAAAGCTTTTCCGATTGAGGCCGTGGACGAGTTGCACCGAAACATCTTCCTACTTGTGGACTTAAGCGAACGTGAGCTACATGTTGTTCTGGTTGTTATATTGTTAGTAGACGTATTGTGTTCAAATAGTAAACATGTCAGTGGAGTTAGGCAGTTGTGAAAAAAGTATATCCTTAATCGAAGACGGCAAACTTCAAATAATGGGTTCGAAACTGCTTTCTAGTAGACAAGTTTTGTTTTACAATAATGATGAAGTGCATTTAACTGTCAATTAAAGCCCAAACCTTGCTATTCACAAATGCATTATCTATTGGAAAAAGGCGTGCATACGGGCCAAATCTTCACCTAATTGTGTGAAAACTTAAAAATGTATACCAAGTTTGAGGACTTATAAATGCCCAAAAAACAGACTTTGTCAACAATTTGGATAATTCTCCTGAGACTGCACATAGCCATGTGCGTCAATTACTAAAAACAGATGAAGATAGAATCTTCTTGCAGCGTCAGAGAGAGCCTGGTCAACCTGGCCATTTATGTGCAAGTAAACAAAAAGCTGGCAGGTAAACAGGAAAGAGAGAGTGTTAAAGCTATCGAGAAAGAAAAACGGAGAGCTAAATAGTTCCTCGACATCAACTTCTAGGACATCAAACCTTCACAATTCTTCAAAAAAATGTTGGCCCTTATACCTTGGGACACCCTTATATATAATATAAATACATTAGGGTGTCCCAAAAATTTTTAAGACACATACCCTCTTAATTTGTTAGGTAAAATTTCAAGTACTTAGGACGACAGGAACCAGTGCCATAATTATCCAAATCTTCCCGTCTGAATTCGTGGTTTTCCGTAAGCGATTGCTAATCACTAAACCCCGTAATTATTTAATAAATCAAATATCGATTGAGGACCGTCAGTTTAATTTAAAATTTGTTTTTGATGCTTATAGTAACCAATTACTAATTGAGTGCAAATTCAATGAACCTCTCCGAAGGAGCAATACATTTTTCATTTTCACCACTATGTATTAGGTCTACCGGAAAGTTTTATCCGTTCTGTCAAGTTTTTTTCTTTCACAAAAGGTTGTAAAAATCTATCAGACTGTAGGCCGAAACTTATTAACCCAAACAATACGAAAAATCCTTTGGTTGAAACTTTAATAAACACAAAACAAACAAACAAAAAAACAACAGTCTTTTCATTGATCAGCTCATAATAATAAGTAACATAAATTATGAATTCATTATCTAATAACAATCGAATTCTTCATGCTAGAAAAGGATAATAAATTAAAATAAAATAAAAACAAAATCACAACCTTTAGGTCTGCAACAGTGATTCCCAAACTTGTTTGACTCATGGATCGCTATTTACAGTCACATCACTTGCCTTCGGTGGGGCCATGGGTACGACTCTCTAGCTGTATGGAAATACTAGACAGAGAGGAAAATTGGGATGTTTCTGCTGCTTTCTGTGAGGAGGTGATGGGGCAGAAAGAAGAGGCCGATAGGGGTCACGGTGCCGTATCTTGAACTAACTTGTATGGGTTTGCTCGGGCTGCACACGGCCTCTTAGGAAGATGACTGCCTACTAGATGGCCTAGTCGTGAGAGACGGGTAAACTGAACTTAAAAGGTGACCAACTGCCTCCCCTCAGATACCCGCTGTCATTGAGGGGGCGCATAGAAAATTGCAGTTGATGTAACTGTACGAACCACTTTGGGAACCACTAATTTTTCTGTCAGATGTTTTCCAGAAATTTTCTCAATGTTGAAACAAAGTTCGAAAAGCAATGTAAAAATGAGAACAATTTTATTTTTAATTTTATACAACACTAGGTGAGGGCAAAGAGAATGAACAAAATTTTTTTACTTTATAATTGATTTCATTCGTTTCCTTGTCTGGACGGCTTTTTATTTTTTTTAATCGGTACGGGAAGTTTTTAAAACGATTTTGACTTTTAAGAAAACAAAGAAATACAGTATGATTTCTAAAGACGGCTACTACAACCGAAGTGGATGCAAAAATTTAACTGAGCTGAAGTTCAAGTGGTATTATACAGTAAATTTGACAAAAGTTAGTCAAGGTAAGCAGCTGTAACCACCACCCTCAACAAAGAATACCGAATACTGGTATGTTAAGCCACTATTACAGATTTCTAACCGGTATTCACAAGTTTAAATGCCAAATCAATAGCCTAATCAAATTAGTCAGAGATTATAAGCCTTCACCTGATTTATTACTCTTACTGTAACATATATAATATGAATTCATTGAGAATGGAAACCAAAAAAAATTAATTGAAAAGAAAAAGAAATCACGGCCAAAGAGAAAGATGGTGAAAAATTAGGACCAGGCATACCGAACCTTTCTTACTTTCTATGGCACAAATTTGTTGTAGTAACAGTAATAGTATTAAATTTGTCGCCTTTCGGCATTAAAATAACATAACACATTGTACAGATATGTAGATAATCTTTATGAATATCTTCTTCTACATCGTGTACTCTTCTACGTTACGGTGTCGAGGAGTTGCATAGGCGGCTCCAACCTTTGCGGTCCCTATCGCGCAATCAGGATGATTCCCTGTATATGAATAATAACAAATGAAAAACAAAGCCGTTGAAATTGATTTAAACATAATAAACAGTGGGTCTAAAAAAACAGCCAGAAACAATCGGTGTTATAACGCAAAGGATAACCGGACACAAAAGAAATGTTAAGACATGATGCCGTTTGAAACAAAACGTTAATACCAAATAAAAGAGAAAAGCCTTTGGAAAATTTTTGAATTTCAAAACGATAAATTATCATTCCACTTGATTTTTCTGATGGAGTACCCTCTAAAATAAAAGTTATTTTTGTTTTCAAGGAGGAAACCAAAATTTTCCACGAAGAAACATTCGAACGAATTTTGCTCTCTATTTCAAACCAAATTTTCCCTTCAATTTGAAAATCTACATACGCATTGCCCACTAAAACCTTTCTTAGTCTTTCTTTTCATATATATTTTATTAAAATAATCTAAAAATAACTAATATGAAACAATTTTAAAATTAATAAAAGAAAAAAAATTAATTTGTTTAAAATATAAAAATTTGTTATCCTAGAACTAGTTAATGTGAGGCGGCCAACTAGGAATTCAATAGACGAGCTAAAAAATACGCAGTCGTCGGAAACCAACAGCGGAAGTTAATTCCGGAACGGGAAGCCGACGATGGTGGAGGTGATGGATCGGATAACCTGTTGTTGGACCTAAACACCTGAGATCGCCATCGGAGTGTGAACTCAGGCGGCGTATGCGTGGTGGCTTGAAGGCGAACGACCACCAGATCTGTTTTCCAGGGTAGTTCGTACTTCTTGTGCCTCTGCCTCGGGCAGAATGTTTCGATGAGAGCACCTGCTCTGTCAAGCGAGGTTTCGTCGTAATGATGAATTGTCAGGTTCCAGGCACCGCAGTTTCCTTGCAATAGAAAAAATTCAATTGGAAAATACTGTTTGTTGTAAAAACACAAAAAAAAATTTGTTCGAGGACTTCACTTACGATTCTGAGGAGTATACAGCTCTATAGTTAGCTGCCTTTCGATTTTGGTATCTAGAAGCCAAGTGCACCTTTGATGGTAATAAAAATTGAGCTGTCCGTCGGGAATGATTCGAATGGATTCGATTTCTCCATCAAGGTTGGTGAGGGTGTAATGGCCACATATCCCATCCGTTATAAATGAGTAATTTGTTGTGAAATTGAAACCCTTCGTCTCCCAACTAAACTGCGCTACGAAATATACTAGTTTGACCGCTGACCAACTTTTAAGTGTAACCGGAAGCCAATCTTCCTGAAATAGACCAATCAAAAATTAGTTTTCATTATTTTAAAAAAGTCAAAATGTGATTTTAACTTCAATCAAAATGCCAGTTGCTTCCTTCAGTTCTTCTCATTTTCATTATATTAATATATGTTACGGTAAAAGTGGTAAGCCAGTATTAACAGAGAGTACTACCAGTAATATCAGAATATTGATCACATGTATCGGCTAGTTTATCTCCAATTCCTAACGGAAGAACTGATAAAAGTTTACAAGATCCTTGGTTTGTATCACTTTTCTGACAAAAGCCAAGCGTTACGGTGTACTAGTATTAATGAAAGAGTTTAAACTTTGTCCTTGCATTTCCTTGTGGAAGTGGAAGATCTGTGGTGTAGTGGTCAAATCACCCGAAGCTATGGTCATGAGTTCGATTCCTCTCTCACGTCCTGTTATGCCCGAGGGTGGAAAACGGGATTAAAATTCAAACTAACTAATTAACTTTGAAACCCTTATCTACCTCTCTTCCCCTTCTTGGTTTCCTACTCAGTCTCGTTTTTGCCTTGACGATGTCACCAATCGTTTATGTTTACATTTAAATTAGTACAGAAAAATAAGGTGTTATAGCCGTAAGGTAATAAGGCGTTGTTGAATGCAATAGATAAAAACGTTATACTGACTTAACTGACAACGTGACTGTTGCGTTAAAAGAACATTACTACCCCTAACTATCTACTGTTACGTTATTCTGGTTTAACCAAGCACTACACACCACCGCTTTCTCTCAAATAAGAACGCGGGATTATTTTGACGCTATTAAAACCCACTGTTTAATTGGTTTAATCAATAGTATAAGTATTTTTGAAAATGTATACTCCCTCATTTTATTCAGTTCATGTTGACAATTTTCGATATTGATATTCATAACGAAACAGAAATCTCAAAAAGCCTTCTTCTTCTTCTTTCCCGGTTCACAGATTATCTAGGGTCGGACCTTCTCATACATTTTCTCCAGATCGCTCTGTCCTGGATCATTGCTGTGTCTAGAAGAACTTTCAAATCTTGCTGCACCTTTGACTACCATGCGGTTGGTGGCTTTCTTGGCCTCTGACTTGTTATTGGAAGGCTGAGGGCCATCTTAACACAATAGTCTCATATTATGTCCATACCACCTCTTCCTAGAAATCTCAAAAACCTGATTCTCAAGCATTAAGGGTATATGGTTATAGTGGAGTTTTAATCCTTGTTTCACCCTTTTGGGGATATAACAAATACGGGAGGAGGATTTGAACTTGCGACTATAACTTCTTAGTCTGGTACTTAACCACTACAACACAGACCTCCCGCGAAATTAAGTGTACATTAATTCTTGAAAAATGCCGGAAATCCAGCTGATCCGCTCTAACGCCCATACTGGAAACGTCTTCGGATTATTCATAAGCACATTCAAGCTCTCCTTAGCCTCTATTGAAAATACAAACCTGAAATTCTCCACAAAGGCAAGACAAAGTTTGACCATTTTCAGTCTGAAGCAGCAGGTGATCAACTTGAGCAAGTGTTCTCGAATTTAAAACACAAAAACATCCGCCATCTCCGCACTGAGTGTGACAGTATGGATTCACGTGAGTCACCCGGTAGTGGTTAATCTGTTTTATGGAAAGATGCAATGCAATTGAAGATGATTAGAACGTTCATGAACACAATTCCTTCCTATATAATATAAGTACACGAGACATAACTCACACTGAGCGTGATACTTTGATTTGCGGCGGGTATAAAGCGCTGAATACAAAGTAAAGGACGTTCAATGTTGAAAAAGAGGTCTTGAGTTCCTGGATTCTTCACTTGTCCTTGGCTAGCACTGCTTAAGCCGTAGTAGTCAACGTCGCAAAGGGTCGATGGCCTCAAAGTCCCATCTACTTGTTCTGAAAAATAAGAAAAAAATTATTTATGATGGAAACAACTGTGTTTTCGATTTCTCAGGCGACATTAGACACTCTGACAAAGAATTACCATCGTGAAACAAATAAGCCCCATCGAGGAATTCAACTTCCCCTTTGGAGAACAAAGAATAAGATCTTCTTAGAAGAATACTGAAGGTGTTATCAGACGATACAAAGCTCTGCTGCTCTATAAATCGTCCTGTTGAAGAATCCCTCGCATGCTTTGTGACAGGACTACAGATTTTTCGGAGGGGTTTAATACCGTGTTCATAAAGGCCATCATAGATCTCAATTGAATTTTGACACGAAGTGGCTCTGAAAGCAATAATTTGTTAGTTTTCTCCAGCCATTTTTGTCAGTCTACAAAATGTTACTTGTATGTGAGAGAAACCTGATTGTTGGCAGGGAATTTTCAAATCTACTGGAAAACGACAACCTCTTGTTTCTTACCTCAAGTAATAATTAAACAAAGACACGTGAACCACATCCGTGAACCTTCCGATGAAGGTAAATAGACACGTTGAACTCCACTTTAGACCTCTTGTGTCGAACGTCCCCGAGCGGGTCACGTTACCATAAAATGTAATATCACAGCCAGATTTGAGAACTGCAGACTTCGGAGAACTTGTACTGTCCACTGAAACAATTTAAAGCAATAATTAAACCACCGCAGCCTGCATTTAAATAAGCTATCACGAAGAACCAAATCAGGCGCCCATACGGGGTTATTTTCACCCTTAGTAGAGCCATGAGTTGAATTGGTCACATTCGGAGGAACTAGAACAACTTCATCCATTCAACAATCAAGAGGAGCACCATCTGGATAATATCAGAAGAGATCTCCAGATAGTCGAACGAAAGTCAAAAACTGAGGAACCAAAAGAGGAAGGTGAGTTTATAGATAGACTGTTAAGCCACCCTTGGTTTATTGATGTTTATTCAGGTTTAAAGAGTACAGTTTTGTACTTACTTAACAGATTTGATTCCGTAGTTTGCAGTATAAAATTGATAGAAGATTGAGTGGTGGGCAGTTTCTCGAAAAACTCCAACGAAGCTCTAAACCCGTTATAGTTGTAGGGTGGAACAGGAGGCCCAGACCTAAAATAAAGACAGTCAGTTAGACTTGAATCAGTTTTAAATGACTTTCCTTAACTATGGTTATTTTTAGTCTTAAGTTCGAAATAAAAATAGACTTAGAAAAGTTTCTCTTCTGAGACGACGAGAAGAGGAAAAGGTAACTAGATTTAGTGTAAAATTATTAGAGCAGAAAAGAAAGTGATCTGAGGAGTTTTCCTTTTGTTTCGTTTTTTTTCTTCAGTTTTCCTATTTTTTGGCGGTCCATTGAAATGAATGAGTGCTGTGATCTTATACTAGCCACCTTTTGAGAGAATGCTTTGAGTTTTTCAAGTCTCTAGAGAATAAGTCTAAAAAGAAAGGAATCAGGTCAGCCCATAGGCACGCGGGGATTTGCGACTACTCAAAGATTTCGAACCTATCGACTCTTGTAGTCAAATGTATTAGTCAAACTCTGATCAATTTTCGTTAACATCCAACACATACTAGTACCTACCATAATTGAATATTGATAATAAATAAATCACCTCTTCTTATGTACGCATGGTCACGTATCAATACGTAACAATGAGAAGCAAAAGGATTTGAGGACTTGTACAAGATACATTCAGTGACTGACAGTGAAAATGATGCAAAGGGTTCAAGATTTTTTTCAAGAAGCTCCTCGTTTGCTCTCCTCCACACAAAATTTCGCCCATTCGACCCAAAAACATTAAATTTCGATTCGTGGGCAACTATAACAGTCCTAAGACGTCATTGTAATGATCAGAATTAAAAAAAAAACGCAGCATCATTTTCACTGTGAGCCGCTGTAGATAAAAAACCAATATTTGATACTCTGATACCTGAACTCCAGCAATAAATTTGGACCATGAAAAATCAGTTCTTGTTTTCTGCTTCCACAAATCGTTTTCAGAAGCGAACTGCTAGGAGACGTTCCTTGATATATAGCAATGTTGTCCGTCCTGCAGCGGCTGGAAAACAAAAATAAAATAAAATTCGAGTAATTTCCTCTCCTTTTGGACAATGTCCTTCTGCAAATTTTCCACAAAATCATTCCAACGCGGGCGAAATAGAGCATGAGACCTCTGACATCACCGTTAAGGTGTTGTAAAACAAAGAAAATTGGGCTCTTATGACCAACGCCATTTCACGCGACATTAATTCACCCAGGAGAAAAATTCCATGACAAATGTTCCGATCTTTGAAAAGTTTTTTATAAAAAACTTTCTTTAACAAGTTTAGAACAGTTACTCGAAAAATTATTCTTTATTAATGGAAATAAAACTGCAGTTGTCGAAATTTATAGAAAGGAGTAAAAGTAGGTCTCACGGGTGTCATATATATCCGGTTTCAAGAGAGAGAGTAAGTTAGCTTCTTAATAGAATCAGTTGATCTTATAAAAAAAAGTTTCCTCGAAGGGCCCTGTAAATGGAAGAAGCTTTATTTTGCGGTTTCTGACGTTTCTCATCGTCTTCTAGTCAGCTAAAGATTGTTGGTGTTTTATTTATGACACGAGGGGTTTGGAAATTTTTCGTACTGCTCCCAGCTATATATCTGACACCGACTTGGATCTAACAGTGCGTTTTTGCCCGTCCTCGTCTTCTTTGAATTTGTTTACTGGCTTTCGACGCTCTTTTTGTTTGTTTTAACTATTTCTATTTGATCATATACAGTATTTTCTGATGAATTAAGTAATGTACTTTCTTTTTTCACTTTAAAATCAGTAACGGAATTATCTCTGCATGAACGACACGTTTTTCCACTGCAAGTGACAACATTGCCCGCCCACCTACTAAAGACAACAAGTCATTCTGGCAATTTTTGAAGCAGATCCCGTATAAATGGTTAAATAGGAGAGTTTGGCTAGAAGATTCCTCTTGTTAGAGGACTTTCATAATAAAAATATTTTCACTTACTTCTGTGGCAGCAGAAGAGATGCAAATGATATTTTTACCCTTGTTTGCATCGAGCTAATGGCGATGTGGTATTTACATTGCTTATTTGGTGCGTAGAGTCCAGGATAGCCTGGAGAGGTTAAAATGCACGAGTCTTGGGATCTGCACTCAAAATCCTGATACAGCCAATCGCAATCTGAAAAATTAAACAACACAACACTGTTACACAAGGATAAACTTAAGCTTAGCAAGAACTACACACTGAATTAAATTAATTAAAAGATGCTTTTGACAGCTTTTTTGAAGTTCAAATAAGAGAAACAACCATGTGCATCCAAGAATTTGAAGAACTTGTTTCCTGTTGACTAAAGTGTTTTATGTTTTACTATTTTACTTCTTCCATAATTTAGCTTTTGTTTGCTTTTGTAAAAAACCTAATCTTGTGTTTGTTTTTGTGCTAATCTATTCGCTTGAAACTTGCTTTTGTTTCAGGTAATTTCAGCGTAGATTTGCAAAAGTTTTATTTAAACTCAACTTGAAGTTCTTAATGACTTTTTTTTAAACTTGTAGAAAAAAGAAGAAAGTAAGCCGAGTTTAAAGGTTATGAGAGACCCGCACTTACAGTTATTAATAATTAAAATATTGTTAGTTAAAATTTATTTTAGCCAAAAAATTTGACTAAAGGAAAATAACAGGCAAAAGATTAATGTTACTAACACTAGTGATAGTCGTCGCGAAAATATCAAATTTCATCTTCAAAAACTTGTTTGTATAATTTAAAAAGCTGTCATGTGATAAGCCTAGTTTATGTTAGCCAAAATTTGAAAAAGTTTACCTGTATTTTCTATCCTTTTTCCACCTTTATAATAAATACCCTGCTTACTGGAAACCGAGGTAAAACTGTAATAAGCTACAAATTGGGAAACGAAAGCATCTTCAAAAAGCCTGGAAAATAAAAAATAAAAATTTTCTAATTTCAAGGTTGTTTCCTACGGCAAGACCGACAACCTTTGGTTTCTATTTTGTGGGTTTTATACAGATTTAAAAATTTACATGAAATTTTAAGCATTTATATTATGTAAAACATTCAACGATTAGAAGTTAAAATTTAAATATCTTTTGAGGTAGGTTTATTAGCCATTTTTGGGAAGACAGAAACTTGGAAAATAAGGTCGCCAAGGGAAATGAAGGGTCCCAACTTTTTCCATAAAAATTTTTTTTGAATTTATTTTGATACCTTCTGTTACTTCAAAATGGTTGGAGAGTTTTCCGCCTTTTCCCATATTTCCTCATTAAATTATTTTGATTCCGGATGCCAAAAAGGGCTTCTGGATTTAAATCAAATCATTATTTTGTCTTTTTTAATATATACACAAAAACTTTTTGAGTTTATCATTAACCGCGTTAACCGAGCACAAGTGATCATCACTCGCAACACTCGTGTTATAATAAAAAGTATAACACTTACGTTTCGGAAGTTTAAAGTTGTTGGTATCCTCTGGGTCAAAGTAAAACTAATTTTATTGTGTAAGTGTTAAGCGTTAGTGAAATAGTTGATGCGGTTTTTGATAAACCCAAAAAGGTTTTTGCATACTGTATATATATTAAATATTATATATAAATGAAAGTAATATGATTAATTTGATTTGGTTCTGAGTGAGAGTTGGTGTGACTGCGAAAGACAGAAATTGGATATTGTCTGCTCTCCCTGGTATATATTAACGCACCCTAAATACGTCAATGAAGCACCGAAAATTTGGCTAAATTCGTACTGTATATGTTTCGGTAAAAGTGATAAATCCATGAATGTTTTTGGTGAATCTTGAAACTTCCTAGAAAATGTCTGTATTCTCCAGTTTCATCTTTCACGGTAAAAGATATAAATTCTAAATTACTAATTAGTCCAAATTATTTAGTATATGCATAGCACGTCACGTCCATTTATTAATTCGCACGTGAAACGTATGGGGGTAAAACATTGGAAAGTCGATTCGTTGTCCTCATTTGCTTTCTTGCAGAAGCATTAGAAGATTCTTTTGAAAATCGTTCAACCGTCTACCCTCCCATCCCGTCCCGTTCCCCATCCAACCCACTCCACCATTGTCCTCTTCCATTCTTTGGATACGAAAGAAAACGAAGCAAAACCAATTTCCTATTTTACAGCCCTTTCCGCCCAACAATTCCAACAATCTGAAAATCTCAAAAGTTCAAGATGAAAAGGGAAACGAGCTTTTCACTCTTTGAAAATTTGCCGAACCCGTGACTTTTCTGTTTTGCGTCAATATTTTTAAAACTTTCACCGATATTTCATTTCCAGCAAAGCGCAGATGGTGATTATCCCATTCAATCCCTCCCCACCTCCACCCCCGTCGCCTTTCCTCTATCAAAAATTCAAAAACCAATCTTTGTCATTAAAATAAAAATTGAAAAAAAAATTTTATTCATTCATTCGTTTACCATTAAATATTTGTAGTCAACCAATTCTAGAAAGGAAAATTTTTTTTTTTAATTTTAGTCGTAAAACCAAGTCAGAGGAAAATAAACTTAAGTAATTCACAGTTGAGCTTTCTAGAAAGCCCCGGCGGGAGTTTCAGTCTTCCTCTCACGGTCGTACTATCCATTAACATTTCGTCATTTAGTCCTGTCTCTTGAAGATCTTTGTAGATCTTGTTTAACCACGCTCCTTTGGTTTTCTTCCTTCGCAGAAAACACACGATTTGGTTGGTAAACCTTCCAATTTCTTGCCTTCTGATATGAGCATAGAACGCTATCTTCGCATTCTGAGGTTATGTCTTCTCCTATAGGAACTATTTCCCTCAGTGAGACCTAGAATTCTTCCCAGCATTTTCTTATTTGTGGGTTCTAGCCTTTAAGCTGGTTTTTCTTTGTAAAACCTAACAATCAGAGGCATACAGAGCTTCTGGGGGAACAACCACCCAGTATGACGTTTTTCGAGATTCATTTTAAGACTTGTACCGTATATCTGTCTCATCAGATTGTACACTGTTTCTCCCAGGAATTTGAATTTCTCCACTTCATTTATGTGGCTCTCCAGACTTTTAATTTGTTTTCAGGTGTTTTTATGCAGTTTTATAAAAATTTGTTTTACGACATATAGACAGTTTTGTCTGTGGCTATTTGCAGTCACTATTTTTCTGCTTCCGTATTAAGAGAGCTTATCTGTTGCGTTCAAAGACTGTAAGATGATTACCTCTACGAATTTTAGGCAGTAGACTTTTAGGTTCTATTTACTCACACACATATAGTTTACTCAAAACCTATCCGATCCTGTACAGAGGAACGGTGTTTGGCGTCTCCGAACCAATGCAGACACTCAGGAACTGTTTAAAGATCCCCTGTTGTCTACGGGACAGTTTGAGGGAGCTGGACACTTAGCACGATAGAGCCGAAGAGAATAGCGGCCCAGATATTTACAGAAAAACCCTGGAAAAAGCGACAACCCGGCAGACCAAAAATGAGATACTCGAAGGGGTAGAGGAGGACTTGAAAGTACTGGCACTCCGTATCTGGAGAATGATAGCAGTGGACCAGGCCAGACTTGAAAGGGTTACAAAATGAACATGATTCGAATCAATTTCTCAAAACAATGATACAATGAAGAGCAGGACAGTAACCAGTCGACAAAACAAATTAACTCAATTTTCTTGGAAAGAGCATGGGAGTCAGTTCTTTTGCTTGTCACGTACTCTCTAACTTGACGATTTGACAGTAGAACCGACAGTCTATAAGTTTTCATGTACAGATTTATTTGTTTTCTTCAAGAGCTTTCGAGAAAACTCAAATGGAGTAGAATTAAAAGCTCGAGTGCCAAAAATGGAATAAAAGGACACTTTGTAAGACGTTTCGACGTTGATAGTCTTGCGTTTTGAAATCTTATAAAAAAGCAAATTTTTGTGACTTCCTCTCGTGACTGACCTTTACCCCTATCTTCTTTTATGCTTTAACCCAGGGATGTCCTACCTGGCGGCATGCCAAATTATTTTTACGGCTCATGAGTACATTTTACTAAATTTATGTAACCAAATTATTATTAATAGTACTAAAATTATTTTACTAAGTGAAAATTTAGATCTAATTTAAATTTATATTAGATACCATTTAGTTTTCATAACTTTACTCAACCTAGCTGAATACAGCCGTTTAATGTCTTAAAATGGCTGGCCAACCTTCTTGGCCCTCGAAAAGTTTGGTGAAGAATATATGGCCCGCGGGCTATGATAAGTTGAACAGCGCTGCTTTAACCCATCGGAGTAACTCATCCCAGAAGTTTAAAACAGTTTTGAGTTTTAAACTTTGTACTATTAAGCTATCATATTTTGTTGTATGCGTTCATAGATTATATTTCGAAAGTGTGAAACATAAACGGCTCGTATTCGTTAAAATTTTTAGAGCTTTAATGCAAAAACTCTTTTCCACCAGGTGATTAAAATGGAGTTAGCTGAAAACAACAGCAATGCAACTGCTGGTTTTTATGCTTAATACCCTGCCTGCTCTCATATCTTTGACCAATTAAACCCAATCTCTCATCCAGCTGTTGCAATTAAGAAGAATTGCACAATAAACGATTTCGGGCAAAAATATTGAAAGGACAGCAAAACTGTAACTACTTTCTCATTAAAGTTTTTTGTCCATTAGACAGCTACCTTTTACTGAAGTCCAGAAAGTAATATTCAGAGTAGCAGATCATTTTTTTAACGACAGAAGCGAGCAAACGGAGGGTATTAAAAACAAATTTCGAAAGTAGTCCAGTTGCCAAGGAGCAGAAGACTCCAGAAAGGTTTTCAATAGACACTGACATAAAGATATGGCACGAATAAATGGGACATGAAAATAACAAAGACCATGCTCATATCAAAGAAGAAGAGTCATCACAACATCAAACTGTGAGGTCAAATACTGGAGTAAGTAGCGACCTTCAAATACTTAGAAGCAGTCATCAGGAAAGTGCGATCCTGAACTCAACCTGGCTAGGGTGTTTGTTCCAAGTCCTTAGGAGTGGAATAAGCTCAAAAAGCAGTCAGTGTTAGAATAGATAACAGACGCAAAAGTCTAAATAACACAATTAAAACTCCCTCTAGGACAAAATATATTGACGATGGGAAAAAACAAAGTAATTCATGATTCGAATAGATACAAAAAAGTGAAAAAACCAAATTTTAATTTTGGGTTCTCTTCTTCTATGAGTCCTCCCCCCACCCTTCTACAGTCCGCCCTAAATCCAACAGCAACAAAATCAAAGCAAACAATCGATTTCTCATTTTGGAAAGAAGGATTTTTCTTTTTATTAAAAAACGAATGAAATTCTTTTAATCCCACTGATGGTTTCCTTTGTAACGATTACTGCTGGCAAAAAAAAGAGGATGAGAATGACAATTGTCAAAGTGATTTCATTTTCGTATTTATTTTTTTCCATTCAGATAAACCCAAAGTCATTATCCATCCATCTTGTCTGTGGCTTATTTTTCACGAAAATTCGACTCAGATAAAATGTTTTTATTTTATTTATTTCTCTCAAATTAAACGTGAAATAAGTCGCGAACGGTTTTTCTCCATGTTTTTCTTTTCCACTCAAGAGCTCAAATGAGGTCGACACTCAGGATTTACAAGAAAGGAGGAGGAGGAAAGTGAGAGAGAAGGTGGAATTTGGTTTCTGCTGACGCTAGACACTGAATTGATTTCTTATCGAATAAAAGAAACGTTTCTGAATTTACGGAGCTCATAAATCCTGATTTTTGTTGTCAGATTGTTGGATGGTTTCTCAACTTCTTGAATAATTCACACGGAATTAGAAACTCGAATTAAATGCGGTAAGAAGTGTTCGTGAGGTTTTTTTCCTTGGATTTATTTTGAAAAATCGATGGAGGAATTTTGACCTTGATGTCTTAGCTTTCAGGCGGGTTTACCACAATTTTTGAGCCGTATTGGTTGGTAGTCTTGTTATATCTTTTGTCATTATTCGCATCTCCTCTAGTTTATTTACCAGCTTTGGTATTTAACAATTTGAGGTGGTATTAAATCTGGACATGGGTATCGTACTGGCCGAAATTAATTTCCGTAGAAAGAGCAAAGAAACATAAGTGTCCGATGAATAAACTAGGTTTAGTCATTCTTTTGTGAACTTTACATTATTTTTATTGAATACAGTCATCTAGTGATATGTTTTTGTATAATATTATGTCTATATTATTTTGTAGCAAAAATAATCAGTTTGGTGCCGTCAACCCGTAATGTTTCTCTTTGAAACCCACACAACAGTCTTTACTTGTCGTCTTTCTTCCTTATCACAAATGGTTGGATTCTGTTTCATCACAAAAATCGCCTACCAGTTGTGCTACAAATTTTTGGACGAACATAGTATGATACAGGTGTCCTATTCTCTCGTTTAGCTGACACCTTATATAAAATATAACTATATATAATATATGCACAAACCTCTAATTTGTAGGGAATAAATTTTCGCCACCATTTTCACGATTTATCGGCACCTCTTATATTCATATTATAATTTATAATAACGTTTGATAAAGTCAACGGCCCCACCTTGTTTCTACGATCTTCGAGTCCCGTGTATGATGACTTAATATGATGGATATTCCTAGATCTTTGCACGTTCAAAAGACGACTGAATCGCGCATACGTGTTACATGACGATAACTGGACAGATTTCGCTATCTTCAATCGATGGAGCACAGAATTGGTTTGTGAATAGGTTCTCTAGGCATTGAGGTTCTTTTAGAAAAAGACGAAATCAAAGAAAATACACAATACTTACTGAAAAATAAGTGTAGCCGGACCGTTGTCAGCAAACACGAGCACTGGAGGATCGTATCTGTCATTGTTTCCACAAATTTTGATTTCTGTATGGCCGGAAACTGGACTGGAACCGTCAACGAGTTGAAGAAAACCTCCGTGGCAGCTAGAAAAGGAAAATTAGGTTCGGTATTTAACCCAAGGGTCCAACGAATTCCAAATTGTAAAAATAAATTTAGTTCGACCAAAGGCGTTGGCAAGTCATTCAGGGCTAGTTTTTCTCTTGGACATTTTCCAAAGCCAACTTTTTATGAGATATCTATTTTTTGTGTCTTGATGATGGTTTTTAAAGGTTTGGGATTTTTTTAATAAAATGTGAAAGCTTTCTCAAAAACAAGATTCGTAAAAGTCAATCCTGCGCATACGAGACATTAACGCCGGAGGTTTTTAACAAGACACTAAGAACTGAAATCCTGTGAGCGCCTCCAGTTTAGCAATCATTTCGATGTAGTCCTGTAATGTGGAATACTGTCTCTTAAAATTTACTTGTTTGTTACTCGTCTTAGTCCGTTGCCTTTATCGCCACTTATCATTTGACAAACCATTAAGTACTCCAAACAACACTGAAATGACTGTCACGTGTGAATCTGTTTTCCAATTATTTCTGCAAGTTAACCTTAACGATCGGCTGTTTAGCGAGTTATAGCGAGATCAAAAAAGGCATCAATTATTTTCGATGTTCCCGGTCATGGGGGTCACGCACGCTTCATATGACTACAAGACCCGCCAAAGCTAATTTAACAATCCTTTCGGAAAAAAAATTCTGTCGCGTATGTCCCACGTGTTTCCAATAACCCGTTTAACTGAAATTATGACCATTTTAATATCTCATCCAAAAGACAAAGAAAAAAATGGAGGATTCTAAAGTATTTTTTAAAACATTTTTCCAGTAAAATTTTTCCCTCCATTTATTTTATACATTTCCCACATTTTCCTCTTTTTTACAGTTTTTTCAAAAGTCTTGTAATTTTTTTCTCTCTTTGGTTTTGTCAGGTGCGAGATTATACATTCGATTTGAGAGAAATTATTTAAAAGGAAACTGAGACATTTTGTCTGCAAAAAAAAATTCGAAAAATTTATGGAAATTGAATGCGGAAACTTGAATTCCTTCTGCTTGTATAGTAAAACTTGTTAAAATCCATTGGTTTGTGACTAAAAATAGAGTAGATATATTAAATATTTAAATGCTGACTGAAAAACGGAAAGACCTTGAAGAGATAGGAAGGACTGAACGAAGAAATGGCTATGCATATAAATACCGTACGGGGGAGACTTCATCAGGATTGTGTAGAAGAATCCAAGCTGAACACGGGAGCGTGGTGACTCATCTAGAAAACTGTCCTCAAACCCATTTGGACCTGCTGAATTCAACTATGGGGCTCCTCTGCAAACTCCGATCCAAAAATTCTAAAACGCTTATAACTAGAAACTCTACAAAGGACTGGTCAGTGCTACCTGGTTCGTCTACTACTGCATCATCTATAAGGACAATTTCCACTGTTAATCGGCAGATTTCAGATACTCATCCAGACTGGCCCATCATCCTAATCCTACAGCTATCACCCTCTTCGACGAACGTCAAAATCAAAGAAAACTAAAACGACACAGACCGCTAACACGTTTCTGTTAGTCGTTTTCAACTCATCTACTCTCTTCCTTTTCCACTTCTCCTAACCTCTTGTCTCTTTTTTCTCTTTCTATCCATCTCACTTGCTATCTTCTTTACGTTCACCGGTTCCTGGGGTAATGGGATTTGTTTATAAATCCTTTAAGTATGACCTAAAAAGAATGTAGGGCACCAGGTAGGGTAGTTTGTTATTCTCCTAAACAATAACCGTCCGCATCCTCTCTTGTCAACTCCTTTAAAGCCGTTGTAAGTAGTTCTTCAAAAATCCTCTTTACCTATTGACTATCCTTTCATTCCGAATCCTACCTGGCGAATATAAATACAACCAGGTTTCCGTTTTGGGTTATTATTATTGTAAACACTTCCTGATGAAAATATATAAAGATATCTACAAGAACGACTTCTTATTTCTGAAATATATCTTACAAGTACTCGGTGTCTCGATTTGAGACAGGTGGCAGTTAACTAAGAGCAGAAAAAAACTCAAAAATGAATTTTCCTAAAATGACCACTTGTACACATCAGCAGACAGCTATAGTTCTGGAGTGAAAAAAAAAGAACAAGTGTCCTCTTATATATGGTTGTAAGAGTCAAACAGAAACTGCTTAAAATTTAAGTAAAAACCTTTTACTACGCGTTAGTAATATTTCCACGAACTGTAAGTATTATTTGATATACTTTAAATTACTTTGCCACTCTAAATTTTGTGTCTCGAATTATTCTTAAACAGAAAGTGAATCACGGCTGTCTAAAAGTGACACAGGTTAAGCTCTCTTACATGATGTTGATACTAAGAAGTATTATACAAAGGGCTCTCTAAACTAATCTCTTTTGAGGTTTTGACATGACACTGTTCGCTAGCCCGAATGCTGTCAAGTACATTAAGTACACCACGTGCATTAATATAGCATCTTTCACTGATATAAACTACATTTTTTCCAAAAACTACAACTAACATTCATTTGTTTGAACAAAATGTGGCGAATGACCCTAACTACACCATTTTTTGCTTTACAGTATTTCAACTGTCTACGGGGGTTAAGTGTGAAGAATTTTAGAGAATATTTCACTTTATCTTATTATTTTAAAGTTTGACCTTTATTATGTAAATTAAGAGTTTCCGCAGAGCTCTTTCTATCTACTTCCTTTCCACCTTTTCTCATCCACTTTCTTTCCTAAATTCAGCAACGCTTAGGTAGAATTTTAAGGTAAGATTGATAAACCTCCGTTTCCTTCCTCTCTTCATATACAATTCCCCTGTTTATACTTTTTTTTTAATTTCTCATAAAAATTCCTGACAAGGTTCTGCTCGAGGATTGTATAATAATTCGCGACAGGAAAAAAAATCATGTCTGTAATCTCAAAAACCCTGAATAGAAGTTTCACAGAATTTAAAACACAGGATTCGAGACAAAACCTGATTTCAATTTGTATTCAGGACAAAGCTTGAGCCTTTCGCCATAAATGATAATAGTATTATTATTTCATGCAGTATGTATAACGGTTAGTTTCGTTTCTCTTTCAATATATAAATTTATAAAAATCTATAGAGATATTTTGTCGTTTATCTTGTTTCGTGTGACACCTGAATTATTTAAGCTCGATACTAAAACCAGTACCACAGAAGAGAAGCTATAATATAAAAGCATTTGTGCTTTTGCTTCGATTATTCTGCAATACATCTCTATGAATTCTTCATCATCATTAGGGCCTTGGTTTTCTACAGGAGTGTCCTCAGTTCTGCCCTATTTATTGCGCATCTCCTTCAGCTTTGTATTCGAAGCGCTCGGACATGTTGTGGCAACCTACCCGTCTGGTTCCCTCAGGCTTTCCATTAAACATCTTGTGAATGATCCTGTCTTATGTAGTAGCCTGCCCATTCCAACCTTCTGAGCTCAATGTAGGTGACGATATCTTTCTCTACAAAGAGCTCGTACATCTCGTGGTTGGTTCTTCTTCTATAGGAGTCACCTTTTTTGGTCGGCTGAAAGATTTTTCCGAGAGTTGTCTTCTCGAGCATTCTGAAGTGTCTTTCGTAACTTGGTAAGTGCCTATGTCTCAGAGGCATATATTAAAACTGGTCTCACCAGGACTTTGTTCAGGAGGATCTTGGTTTTCCTGAGCAGCAGTTTAAATTTTACATGTTTCCGAGTCCATGGTATTTATTTGTCGACACTAATCCTTTTTGGAGTTCTGAGCTTCCATTGTTGTTGTTATTAATTTCCGAGCCCAGGTATATGAATCTGTTAAGAGAAGACTGTCATAGACTCAAGTAGAGTCCTCAACCATTTTCAGTCGTTCGTGCCGTCCATCCAGGAGAGATACTGCTGATGGATTAGGATGAATCATCGGTCAAGAAATAAAACTTGAGGAAAATTTACTTTCTTTACTGTGAAACTCGCCAAATCATTTTGTATTGTGTAGTTGACGACGAATCAAAGAGCATTGACCATGATTCTTAGGGTTTTTGATTGGAAGCGTTCCAACATTTCATTACTGGAGTTGGTGGAGGAGCCCATAATTGGATTCCTTATGTCTAAGAGACGGAGAGGTAAAATGAGTTTTCATTTTTAAATTTGAGCCTTAAAGATATTAATTGCATGATAATGGTAACGCTAGACTACTTCTTTGTTGTATAAATTTAAAGCTCAAAGATAAAAACAAACAATTTCGCTATCGTGTTCTTTCAGGCTTCTCATCTTGTGACTCAATGCCTCAAATTTTCTTTAAATTGATTCATTCGAATCATCTTTTTGCTCTCCTCATTTATGTCTGATTTGTTTAATCTCCTACTTAACCATTTTCACATATTTCCATCAAATTTCGTATCCGACGTTTTCATAACAATGTGTTTGACAAACATCTCTTTCAAATTACTGTCGGGAAATTTATTTTCTCTTTATTTACTTGTCGATCGACTTGAAAGCTGAGGCTTTAAAAAAAGAAACTTGTATATACACCACCTCCGGCAGCCACTCGTTTACACCTGAACGCTAACGAAAACTTTTCATTTTCCCGACTGAAAGAAATTTTTTTCCTTTTCCGAGCTAACAGGGGATTGGTTTTGTCATTTTGAAACCCGCCCATCAAGAATTGATATGAAAAGTTCAACTGGAGGGAAACGGAAGGGTTCGAGGAGAGGAGAGGAGAGAGAAGGGGTTCGATGTCAATTTAAAATTTTGAAACTAGAAAAAATATTTTACCATGAAAGATTTGGAAAAACATTTGCAAAGGAACACGAAAAGAAATCACCCGGAAATATGTTGTTTGACGAATTCTTGACGATCTGCAAACAATTTTTGGAACGGAAGTTTAAGTTTCTTGCCCGTTTCCGAAAGGAAATGAGAATTCTGTGAAGAGGAAGAGTTTTTCGTTGGGGAAGATGTTGAGGATTTAAGAAAATAAAAAGCACACAATCGCTGTCTCTTTCATAATAGTTGACCTTTGCTTGAGTAAATATTTTTATACAAATTTATTTGAGCTTTAATCCCGTTTTTCATACTTGGGTATAACAATATGAGGGAGAAGATACGAATTCACAACCTTAACTTCTGTTATTAGACGCTTTAGCCACTACACCACAGACTTACCCGCAAATAAATATATAAATAAATAAATAAGCGTACACCAGTTATGTTCATGAAAGAAATAAACAGAATGGTTAAAATCGATGATGTAATGCATTTTCACGCTAGCTTGCTCTCTCTGCCCTAGTTGTTCTTTTCCTTGAAAATCTCAAATGAAAATTTTTTCTCTCGTTTTAGCAAAGTCCGTTATGGCTGTCCCGGGAAGACCACTAGGAAGTCTGGTCTAATAACTTTCCGTCCTGTTACGCTTTCAATTAACCCATTAACGCCCAAATTATTTTTCTCTTTTCAACTCTAAAATGCTATTCATAAACAATTATCAATAAGCTTGCCCTAAGTAAGCAAGTATTTACAAAAATTTAGGCATTTTTTTGGTTTTGTTGTATTAACCCTAATACTTAATGCATTCAGAGCGACATTTGGTAAAGACGACATTGAATGTGATGTTTAAAAACCATTGAAAATCGATTTTGTTTTTTTGTTTTATAATATTTATATTTAGTATAAAATATAGCATTTTTATTACTGTCAGAATTAGGTGGATTGGTGAATCAAAAAACACGAATCTCGAACGAATAAATACAGTAGTCTATACTAGCTATGATGGCTTGGGGAAAAATAGCCGATTAGGCCCAGGTTCACTAAGATCGTAGTGCCAAAGGGTAACGTTAGGTACTGCACAGACTGACTCTAATCCCTTGGTACTCAAGCTTTTTTCTTCCCGGAACAAATTTCCATTGTGACCATTGCGACTAGGCCACACGAGTTTCTAAGAAAGCTTTTAAACATCTGGCTTTCGACGCGTACAGGCTATCATCTGCATGTAAATCAGTATGTTTCTGTAGCATTTTCTGTCCATTGCCTCACAAAGACAAGTTTAGGCAAACAATGTTAGCAGTTTCTGAGCACAGGCCCAAAAATTTTTGTACTGGTCAGGCACTTTGTCTCAGAATTGAGGCTTAAGAGTAAGCAATCGACCTTTCACAAATTTTTACTGTTCTTACTGGACCACTGGGCCACTCAGTAGAGCTTGGTGGGCCGCAGTTTGGGTACCAAAGCTCTAATAGGTCTTGTGCTCTATTTATATCATCTGCAGTGATACTTATTTTCGAATGTAATTGGGCCTCTTCTCAAACAAAATTGTCAAGAAGTTCCTTATTTATTTAATATTGACTTTCAGGCTCATCCAGGGTTGTGAAAGCCTTTTTTCATTATGTCCCAACAATACAAAACACCCGACAAATGACAAACACAATGCGTGTTCAAAGAAACCTACTGCTACCAATTCTAAAGGCATTTATATACAGGTCACACCTGGATGTGTGCCACACCACAGCAAAATCGTCAAATTTAAAGTCGTTTTCAATTCTTGTCCCTTTATACTTCTCTATCTTTCTAAAGCTTTAATTTTTTTCTGCTCGATTTATCCCCTTCATTCTTCTTTTGTAGCACAATTTTTTAAAGCTTTTGATCATGTTGTTTACGTTAATCACCTTTTCTTTAATGGTTTACCCTCTCATTACAAAAGAAGAACTTTGACACATTTATTCTTCAACTCTCTCATCCAGTGATTCGTGAAATCTTTATTCCTCTAAAGCTATTTACTCATGAAATCAACTGTGAACTTTCAACCCTTTTCTTTCTTCTTTCAGTTTCACCTTTTCCTAACCAAAAGCACAGTTTCTTTAATCCCGATTCTAATGTTCGATGTCCTTTTTTTAAGAAGCTTTTTAAACAGCACTTTCTAAAGTTAACTGAAACTCGATCTCCGTTTGAATTTGTTCCGCCTTGGATAAGAGACAGGAGTGACAATTTTTACAAGACAAATTTTATGAAGATAGAAAAATTAGAAAAACATCTTAACTGGGGAAACGTCGATTCAGCAAGTATTGACGTCATCAGGCAGTGAGAAACCACGACAAACTGTTATGCATATTCTTCACTACTTTGGGAAAATTCTCTCTGAGATTTTCAACTCCCTGGAAATTAGATATATCCAGCTGTTACGCCTGGGAGAGGGAATCGTACTATCTCTTATTAAGTTAATCATCTCTTTTATATTTATATGAGACGATCTCGTTCAAGAGAGTAATGTAGGTGTAAGAATTGTTACAATTCGCTTTCCCGTTCTAAAGGAAAGGTTTCAGTTCTGTGTTCGAGATCTTTCAACCGATTTGAGTATCTTTCTTCATCACGTACATTCATGTTTTCTGTCAGGGTTAGTAGATCCCGATTATAAGGTGAACATTCAGTCGAATTTCACCAGCCTTCTTTGAAAGGTGGTAAATAAAGGCAAAACCGAGTCGTTTAATAATTCCTGCCTTTGCGTTAGTCCATAAATCTGTCCCTTTATTTTATTCGCTTATTTATTTATTTTTCTGTCTCTCGTATTTTATTCACTCACTTATTGATCAATTTTTAGTTTACTCACTAATTTTTTTGTCTTTTATACTTGACCTACTTATTTAGCTTAATGACTTGCACATTTTTGTTTTATTTATCTACTCTTTCTCCATTTGCTTTTATTTAATTGTTTATTTTATTCTATTCGAGTTCCAATCTGTACCTTGTTTTACAGCTTTTATCCACCGACTTAGACCGATTTAAAGACTAAAGAATTGTAAACTTCCTGCTAACCTAACTGTATTATGTATTTATATTTTGTCCTAGACTGGTTACAAGCCTTCATCATATTATTAACACCTGAGGGTTAATTGTTTTCGTTGAAAATTTTCTCATGTAATACGTACCCGTACCCTTAAAACTACTTAAAACCGTACCCGACAGACTAAATAAGGGAAAATTATACAAATGTATAACAATTATTGGGTGTATCGAAAAATTGTCAAAATTTTTTTCGACGGCTTTATTTACAGTAAGTTTTTTTCTGGAAATTTAAAATGTTGTGATAAATACAGACCGCGATTTGGTTATGTTTTTCCCCAACAGCAAACAATTTTTAATTTAAAAAAATAAGTAAATAAGTAAATAATAAGTAAAAAAGAAGTAAATAAACAATCAATTTAAATAAATAGATAAGGAAAAAAAGTGAATAGAAAAATGTGGCGACCAAACCACACGAAACAAGACGATACAGGATTCGGAATCGGACAAGTCGAGACACGATCCGACTTGAACCCGACAGTTGGCGAGACACACTGAATCCTGCAAGTAGGCCATCAAAGTCTCCAGAAACACCGCCCATATAGATAGACCTCAGAACTGATTTAGTCAGTCAGTTCGGCACCAACATTCGGCACTCGCTCCAAGTGGTTCGAACGGTCACACATTTTAATCTCTTTGTGAATATTTTTTGTCTATGTACTATTTCTTCGGTATACGAGTGTGTCTTTATTTCAACAAATTCACCACCTAATACCAACATTGGTAATATCGACAAAAAATCTATAAATGGCACAAAATTTTGCCCCACATTTGTTTCATTAAATTGGCTCTCCTTTCAACCGCACCCATTTTGCGCAAAGTGTAATATCAAACCCTAATTTCCAAATCAGTCCAGAAAATTTCAATTCATTAAAAAAGTTCAGCTTCAAGTCCAAAATCCCAAATTTGTGATCTATAAAAATTAAAAAACCCAAACAATTAAGCTCTCAACCCCAAGCTTTAAACAAAAACCGAAAATTTATGTTTTGAAATACCGCAAGCAGACAAAAAAAAATGAAAAGTTTATCAATACAGAAAAAGCTTTTAATTCAACCGGGAGGTTTTCAATCTCAATCGTTTCCCACTTTTCAAATTTCAATTGTTTCTCCCATAAAATGTACGAGGGAAGCTTTTGGCGGATCGTCAATGGCCCGTTGCCAAAATTCCACACTGATTTTTAGCCCATTTGATTGAAGAAAATGTTCTTCGAACGCTTTGATGACACGTTGCTCTGGCAGAAAACAATTTAATCCCGAGCCGAAAAAGCGGATGCGGCCAAAACCGATTTCCCGCCATTATCGCTTTTCCGGTTTCCCTGAACATCCTCCATATTTTATGTTATGAGCGACTATTTTATCAAAGTTGTTGCGTGCTTTTCTTCTATTTCTCAAAATCAAAACTTTCTTCTGACTTTTCCCATTGATGTGTTTTTGTTTCCGGTTTTAGTCGAATGTGAAAAACTTCACGATGAGGAAAGGACCTTAGGTTTTAACGCAACAATAAATAAATAAAATAAAGTATTATTTCGAGAACTACCAACTAATCACCATTCATCTTGAAATTATTTGAAAATGAATTACAGACTGAGAATTAGATTAATAACTGGTCCTTTCTTTGAGGGGTTATACTTAACAGTGAGCTTTTGAGAAACCGACATAGAAACTGTCTCTTCGGATTCAATTTGAGATGTGACGACGACTAAAGGTACCGATTATAAAGAAAGAGTGCCTAATGAAAGCTGAGATGAAATTCACGGGTTTCATCTTGAGAATTAAATCACAAAAGAACAGAAAACGAACGACGAGAGAGAGAGAGAGAGAGAGGAAGGGAGAGTAGACGGTTAATAGGAAGCAGGAATTCCTTTTTCTCATCAAATGCCATTACTTAGAACGTGTTAATTAAGCTTCGTGTAAAACCTTCTTGTAAAATACTCACTGCGATCCATTGAATACGCCCAAATTAACTAATCTGTAAAACTGGAGTTCTATCCTTTGTTTAGGCAAAGGTATGAAGGAATAATAACAAATGGCTGGTCCTTTTAATGAAGGAGATTTGATTTGTCCGAATGTCTTTCCCGATCTTGATAGAAGTTCACGGGAATCCAGCGTCATGTTGCAAACTAAAAAGAAAAGAGAAAAATAATTATTTTTAGTATTATTTGTGTATCTATGCGTTAACATTAAAAATAATATTTACGCAAAGATAAATGAAAGGATAAAAAGAAGAATAGAGGCGTTTTTTTAGAGTATAAAAAAGTCGCTTTTCTAATATATATACTGAAAGAAAAACTTTGGATTTATCGAAAACCGAGTGAACTTTTATCACTCATCCCTTATCACTCAGAATACAATTTTGGTGTACAAAGCATCACTCGTCCTAAAGAACCAGTTACAAATTATAATTCGTTTCGTCAACTTGAGTCGCTATTTGACTCACCAGATCCTTCGTTCAAGACTGCAAATAAAAAACCAAATCATTTTCGGAGCTCTGCATACATAATATCCAAATTTTAGTCTTGCTGGTACTAATATTTTAATTTCCAAAGTAACCTAAATAAATCTTGACCTATACTATACCGAAAGGAGTGTAAATTTCTTGAATTCAAGCTAACGAGACAAAATGGGAAATCATCAGAGAAAACAAATTACAGACAGGGGTAATCTGAAAATTCTTAACTCCTCGTTTAGCCCCAGGTACCAATTTCTTCGAAGGGAAATGAACACCTACGACACTCCAATCCTTTTGTTCTTACTCACTTCTTCAACCTACTTGAACAACGTTCTCAAACAACGTTGGCAAAGTTCTCAACATTCTCTTAGAGACAGAAAGACACCTGCCACGTATGCAACCTAAGATCGACTGCATCCTCGCTACACCTATCTTGAAGTGCCAGATTTATAAACATATGAGTAATTACTATTTACTATCTAAAAGCGAAGGATCTATCGAAGATAATTTGGCGGTACTTATCTCCTCAGGGAAAGGCAACATGAAGAGTATATAGCGCTTTGTGGCTCAGACCATCAAAATAAGAAGTATAAGAATTTATTTTCTGGCTATAACTTATAATTTCTTTTTATGTTTTATTGTTACACTTTTGTCAGCCCTTTAATGCCTCCGGGCAAAATAAATATATTATTATATTATACTTAAAAAAATTGCCAATGAATGGGCAAGGGAGGGGCGGATACGGGATGTGGAAGGAGATAAAAGGAGGAGAAAATGAAATCGTGTTTTAGAAAATTATGACCGAATAAAGGAGGAGGTCGGTCGAGTGAAAGACTCAAGATTTAAATCTTCCTTTTATGTGAAGATATTGAAATAAAATCTAAAAAAAGAAAAGAAATGGGCAATACGTTATTTAGTATTCGATGGAAGCCCTTTCCCTTCGGAAAATTTCAAAAAAATGAATAAAAAGAGAGAGAGAGGGTAGGAAAACTGAAGCTTTTAAAAAAATATTTCGTCACGTTTTTTACAAAACCCGATTTCGGCCTCCCGAATTTTTTCCTTTTTTCTGTTTGGGTTGTTGTAAAAGAAATTTGGAGAATGAAAGTATAAAAAAAACTGAAGCAGTGACGCAAGAAAAGACGATTTGGCAAGCATAGATCAAATCAAAGCTCCATTTTTTGTCTTTCTTACTATTCATAGACAAACAAAAGAAAAAAATTTTTTTTTTTACACAAACTGTTTTCCCTCATCAGAAGAAAATTTTTTAAGTTTTATTAAATTTCAATTCTTGTCTTGGTTTTAATTTTTTGTTTTGTTACCAACGAAGGCTTCTCTGCTTGTGAAAGAGTGTGAGGGTCAAGACAAAAAAAAGAAGTTAACAAAAACAAGAACGTCGGAATGTTCCACTTAAAAATTGTTCGTTAAATTTTTCCGGAGCTTTGGATGCGGAAGGAATAAAAAAGTAAACGAGAGGACAGTGAGGTCATATTGAACGATGCTTTCCCCAAAGACGAGATGAGAATATGATTAGCTTGGTCCCTAAATCATTTAATAAAGTCGTTCAGTATGTGAAATCAATTTTTTTCCCCGAATTGGCCAACTAAGGACCACGTAGATTCGACTCGGTCAATTTCGGGTCACTTTTACTCTTCGCCCACCAGGTCTTCATCCTTTCATTGTAGATCTTCTTCTGCGTCGGCTCTCCCGAAAACACTGTTGGTCGAGTTTCTTTCGTCGCATCGGATCCTTCTAGATTCCCAGTTCTTTGAGGTTCTTTTCTAGGAGTAATGCGAGTTAGGTGGCCATAGAAGGCGATTCTTCTCTTTCGCATAACCTCTGACAGTTTTGGAACATGCTGGTAGACTACGTTATGTGGCATCCTATAATCGCTTCTCTCCTTGACTGGATCAAGGATTCTTCTCTGGTCAAAAATTCCAATATCAAGGAACCAATTTCAGCTGACTGTAACCCTACGAACCTCTCTGCTCTGCCAATCGATCAGTCTTAGAAATTACTTTCGTATAGCTAAGATGTTTTTAACTTATCGCCCATCTCCTTTTTTTGTTCTGCTTTGTCTTTTTCACTCCCATTTCGTTCTCTGTTTTCTGTTGTCTCGAAGTGTTTTTCTTCCTTAGTTTCCAGCACTTGCAGATGTCCTCTCCGTTTTAATGTCAGGCACTCGTATGCATATAGTGCGTCAGGCGGATCACAGCGCAGTAATAGTGCGGCTGTTTTTTTGTGAAATAAAGATTTAGAAAACAAAAGTCCTATAACTTACTAAAAACAGAAATTGCGGATTAGCAACACTAATGGTAACAGGCGAAAAAACTCAAATCTCATTTCATATAGTTCTACAACTGTTCCTCCCATTTTACGTTCAAGATTTGTTAGGCTAAAAATAAGAATCAGAGAATTAATGTGTACAGAGTAAAAAGTTTAATCGAGAAAAGAAGAAAACTGTTTAATTCTTTTCTTAGCCACACAGGTAAACCACACTTTAAAAAAAGTTTTAAATTTAAATTTACTTTTTTTTGCTCATAAAAGAAAAAAAATAGGAGTGGAGAACAATGAAATTGTACTCAAAGTTAAATGAGAAATATTTAAAGTTTAAAATGAAAACCCAAGATCAGAAAAAATGGCGGGAACAACAAAGAAAAACAAAGCTCATTATCGCAGTCGTAGAAAAAGCGAAAAGGGGAAGGAAAAATGGATGAGACTTCACGATAAACTTTTAATCAGATATTATTTCTTGTCTTAAAGTTTTATGAAGGAAATATTTTGAAAAAAAAAAATTTTCCTTGTAAAAGGTTTACTATTGTTATGGAAACTGAGATTTAAAACTGTGAAACTACATGGGGTAGCAAGGAGGAAAGGGGGGATGAAGATTAGGAGAAAGTAAGAAAATTTTGTAATAAATTTCTTAAAATAATGGGAGGAAAGCGTAATTTTTAATCATGTCCGTCAGTCTTTCCTTGGAGAGTTAAAACCTTGTCCCATTCTGACGGACAAAGTGTTCGAGGAACGCCTTCTCCTCTAGTTTTTCTTCCCCCTGTGCTCTCCCAAAGGAACGTAACCTCGTTTTACATTTACCTGAAAGATAAATTGAACAAATCCGTTCTTTTTTTCCTTTTCGACCATCTAAAGAAACATTATCTCTCTCTGCATAAATCATTTGAAAAGATTCCTTATCTTATCCTCGGATGGTTTTTATGTTGAAAGGTTTTTTTTGGGTTGTTTACCACCGCACTTTTTGAGTGGCGTCATCTGAGAATTTGTGAACATTTGGTTTTATTGTTTTATTGAAAGAGCTTTCCGTCGGTCATTCCAACGAGAAAATTTTTTAATTTCTTCATCCTTTCTACTATTGAAGTTAGTATCGGAAACATATGAAACAGTCATTTTTAAGGTGCGGCGAGGGTCCCATTGGTGTGACGTGAGGAGTATTTGGGTGGTGGCTCACAGGCAGGTCGTGCACCCTTCAGCTGACCATACCATTCAAGAATTGTTTTCTATTTCCTGATGACATGTGCATCAGGATTTTAGAAATGCCTAGGAGAGACACAATCGCCTGATATAACGGTAAGTTTTTGTCCTAGTCTACGTGGCTGAAAAGATGACAGCAGGTTTGGACCTACACAAAATATTTAAACTGATCCGCAGTTCAATCGATGTATAACCAAAATCAGTTAGACCTGATCCTAGTCACAGTTGAACCTAAACCACAATTCTAATCTAACCCAGAACGAATCAAAACAGAAGATACGTCTTCGCCACAAGAAGATAACACCTGGGACGAGCTCAGTAAAAAAACCTTTTGTTTCTAAAAGTAGAGTATTTGCTAGGAATCTCAGACAAGGAAAAATTCCGTCACTATCAAGATCATTCCACAGTAGCATAAAATTTCAGCAGCTTACGTGTCCGAGTTTTCCAATAATCATGCTATGACTGATTTGAATCTAATCGAACATAAATATTTCTCAATGATATTGGGAACTTTCGGGTCAATTAGGGTACCACTGATTCATTACAAGTTCTTTTTACTATCTTCTTAGCTCGGATTCATTTGAAACAGCTGATTCAGGTTTAAAGTTTGTAAGGCGCATTTTTCAACCAATTAGTGAAATTATCTTCTTCATTCATTCTTTAAGATGGTTCAAAATCACTTTTTTCATACCCTCTTCACCTTAATCTTCCTTCTTTCTCTTCCTCTCCACTCCTCACTGTCTCTATTTCTCCTTTTCCTGCCCGACAAAACCTCAAGGGCTTTTGTATTTTTAAAGATCAAGAACCTGAAGGGAAATAAACTTATGAGAGAACTTTCACAAGTAAAGTCGAGCTTTAATGTTAAGAAACCATTAAAAATTCATTAAAAATATTCGTTGAATGGGAAAGTTAAGAGTTTAAAGGTTCCTGGGTGTTACAGAAAAGAAATAAAGAAGGATAAAAAAAAGGAAAACATTCCCTTAAGAAATTTGTTAAAAGCGTCTAATTTTTTGAAGGTTGAATTTTCTGAAAGAGACCGAAGTGAAAGGGGAAGATGGGGAAAGGAAAAGGAGAAAGGGATTTAAGCTTTGATTAAATTCTTCGAGTTTTAGCCAAGAAAATGGAAAGAAGGAGAATAAGAAGAAATAGATAGAAAAAAAAGTGGAAAAGATTTAAATTCGAAGGCTATTGTTGGAATAATACATTTTCGGTTTTGAGTGATTGGATTGATTCCCTTTCCATTTCGGAAGTAATTCCCGTTATTGTTTTCTTTTTCAATTTTTTTCTCATTTTTGTTGATGGAGTTCAAAAATATATAAAAATTAAGCCTGTAATTTAAAACGTGTACTGGACTGAAGTATGTATGGGATATCCTGTTCATAAATGTAAATAGACATCGTAAAAACGGATTTTTAAATTTTAAATGACACGGCTTTACACAGTCCCCCCCCCGTACAGTTTTTACTCTGGGTTTTTATTGTTTGGTGCAGAAATATTTTGTTTTACAGATAACTATAAGAATTTTTAAAAAAAAGTGTATAGCACTGGTCAGACTTGCAACCATTAATTCATTCTAAGGTGATTCATTCGGTTCGAACCCAAGAGGTTTAAGAAGAAAAGGATCCGCATCAGGCTACTACTAATTGTAAAGTGCCCATTCGGAGAAAGGTCCAGGAATTTTAAAGAAAATGTTCATTGATTCGATAAGCCAACCGGATGGGTTATTAAATAAAATAACGGATGTCAAACCCTTTTGGGGGTATAAATACTGGCAGGAATCAATCAATAAAATATTCCAAAATTAGGAATCTTTTGGTGTGTATTTAATAACCGTACCATACTTCATCACAACTGAGAGTGATACAAAAGCATCAGAGGAGTTGTTCATTGCTAACCTATCCTCATACATCTCAGCGACCACCACAGGGAGAATCAATCCTGTAGCGAGGTTCGAAAGTCCGAACAAGCACTAAATCTACCGGGCCAGTTAATTGACCGGCTATACCAAAGGTTGAAAAACGGGACTAAAACTGAAAATTATAAAAAGAATGTTAGAGTAAACTCAGGTAAAATGTGGAAAGTTCAGTTCATTGATAAGGGCTGTTCCTACTCGTTCTAATTCAATGGTTCTGTAAATTTTTAGTATAAATACAACCACCCAAGTCAAAGTAAGATATTGGAGTCGAATGGAATTGAATCGATACTTCTACAGTTAAACAGTAAACACAACACATCCTTCGGATTAACGTGTATTGTTAAATCGCGAAATTGTCGAATAACGAATTGGTGTAAATTTGTCTTAAATACAGTATAATGTGTTTGTAAAACGGAAGATCTTTATCTAACTCCCAATTTTCTTTAAAACTCATTAGAAACGTAAATAGGAATTTTAACAATGTTTTTGTCTTAAAAAATTTGGTGTGTCTTTGAAAACCTGAAAGGAAAACTATATTCTATTTTCCCATCTCTTTTTAAATTGATCATTGCTTTCCTTTATTCTTATAATTGAAAGGATATTGTCAAATTCATTAATTTTTAACTTTTTTTTAATTATATAATCAGTCAAAAACTATTGGGAAGAAAGGTGAAGGAAGTGTGAAAGACGAGTGAGAAGGTAGGAAAAGGGAAGTGTATAGCGGGAGGAGTCTTCTCATTTACAATTTCATCAATCATTGATGTCTTTGCTGACAGATCATTTTTCATTTCATTCATCACATATTTCCATCGCATTTTTTTTTACACTACCCTTTCCTCCTCTCATCCTAGATCCAGCCACATTTCCTCTACATACTTCCACCTCGTCTTCCTCCCAAAACTTGCAATTATTAATTTTGTGCTTCTGAATTTTTTATTACCGTTCTACAGTTTTATTTTTAAGACAATGAACGTTGAGATCTAAAAATAATTTTCTATCTACCTTTCCCCGAAGAAAAATTCATACAATAGTAGTTTATCATGATTCCTTGAAAGGATATGAAAAAACTTTCAAAAGGAAATACGTATACAAATTTTTATTTATTTACACGGTCTTATAATATAAACTCTGTGCTATTTACAGAGCTCACATCTTATTTGGGACACTACATTTTGTGATAATTAAACTGTATCTTCTAAACAGTTGAAGTTATCGGCGACATTCGAATGACAGATTGTAACTGTATGTTTAACCAACATAAAAGACTTGAAGAAGACGATAATTGAAGAATAGGATAATATCACTCAAAAGCTGGTGGAATGGATGCCATAGTGGTTAGAGTGTCATTCAAGCAAATTTTTATAATATGTGAACCTAAAAATAGGTGTCCCAAATAATCTGTGAGATGCTCTTTCGTTGCAATAAACTAATTTTCTTATTTTTAGAGGGTTAAAAATAGTTTTTGGGAAATCTGTTATGTGATTTATGTTGGCTAACGATACAGCTACAACATGTCATTTGAATTTCCCCGATAACTTTAACGGTTTGGAAGATACAGCTGTTTAACTATTATAGAAGGTAGTGTCCCAAATAAGCAGTAAGCCAATGTATATTTTGTTGGTACAGGATTTTTTAAATTCATCAACGTCAGACTTTAGAGAACTCGTCAATTGCCAATTCCCCATATTGTCTTCTTGGTCTAGGTATAAGATATAACGGGTCTGTAGCGCGGTAAGTTTTCCAGCTTAAACAAAAAATCAAATTTCCGCGTGTGAGACTGTTATAGTAAAAATTAGTTGAGCTTTTCGTTTTTCGTTTTTCGTTTTTCCTCCCAATTTTCTGACCATTATCCTCGTTTCATCTCTTTTTTTTAATCTTAATTCTTTCGTTTTAACTTTTCAGAACATTATCTTGTAGTAAATGGCTGAGCTAATTAAATAAAACCCATTTTCTAATTAAATTTTATAATTTATCGCTTATTCGGGTTTTGTTCATTTTAAACATAAACCCAATGCCCTTTATATTATTATATGTGCTTCTATGAAGATATGGTATAATAGAACCGTACGGACTTTCCTTTGTTTTCTTTTTTCAGAGAAACTGATTCAGATTTTGATGTTTTGATGATTTACAGAATCTGTATTTTTCCTTTTAGGGTTTTCGTTGGCTTATTGAACCTGATTGCTTTATTGTTCCTCTCTTTGCCTTATCTTTTAGAAGCAGAAATATGAGCTCGTATTCTTCACATCTTTTGTGACTTGTCTTCGTATTCTTTTCTGGTATTATCTTGGTCACGTGGTGGAAAGTAGGTACGATCGGGAACTCGCGGAGAAATATGCACGAAACACGAGCTTAAAACCGTGTGGGGGCATCGAACTCAAAATCAAAGATTATCAGAAGAAGACACTTCAGAAGGGCTATGGCTTGGCTAAAATTAAGCGGGTGGTAATTGTATTAAATGAAGAGTGTAACGATTTCAAAACCACCGAGTAATTGTGTTCTCGAGTACTTCGATTGAAAGAGGAACAACTCTATGTTTTGGTTTAAAATAAAATAAATTAATGGCGGTTTGTGTATTTGCTTATAAATTTTCTGTTTGTGTTTCTGACTGAAGATCATTTCAATTCGTAGTGTAGTGTCTTTTTATACAAGACTTATTACTGTATAGTATTCTACACGTGTAATATAGAATTAAATAGACTATAGGGAGAAATGTAACTAGTAGATAGTGACCTCAAGTGGTCAAGTACCACAAGGCGACCTATTCTCTGGCATCTGTCAGTTGTAATATATTAAATATCGTATAAATAAAAATGAAAATAAAAACATTAAACCCAATTTAAACCATGAATCCAATACCAAATAAATACTGAGTCAAAAGGACAAAGAATTTTAATTAAAGAGCGCTTCAGCCCCATGCTGTTTCATTTTTATAGTCTGAAGGAAAACTTTATACACAAGTACATCTTTTCCAGATATTCAAATCGGGATAATTGCTTCAGGTTTTTTTTCTGACCCTGAAAAAATAACTTTCTTTTGGACCTTTCTAGAAAGCTCTACGATTGTTTTTGTTGTAGTTGTTGCCTAGTCGTTTACTTGTTGCTTTCACATTAGGAGATGAAATAATTGTTTGCTTCTCTTTTCCATGTATAACAAGAGGATAAAAGCTCAAAGAAAAAGCTTTTGGAGCTCTCTTGCGTATATAAGACTAATGCGATACTTTTGTCAAGTGTCCTAAACGACCTTCTACCGTATATTTCGAAGTGAATTTTAAATGTAATAGAACAAAGTGTAGAGGTAGAAAACTCAAACGACGCATTGCAATCTTTTATGATGTTTTTCGAATTGTCTTAAGCACATTTTTTTTCTATACAGAAATTAGATACGTCGCCTTAATTTCCTGTCTGGACTTTTCAGAAGTACAGATTATTTATTACTCTTTTCTCGAACTTTGAAAGAGTTCGTCTTTTTATACATTAAAAAGTAATAAAAAAAACCCAAAACCAACAAAGCTCGTTAATTTGTAATCATTGTCAACGCCGCGAATGTCTCAGGATATCTCCACATTGTAGTAACATGAATAGTAAACAATCCCAATGTAAAAATACCTACAATCAATCTATTAACATTATACCCATAGAAATAAGAAATGCCAGGGTAGAATACCTACCTACCTAGATATTCACGAAAAAATCCTGGGCAATGGCAGACCGGTTTTTTGGTTTTTTCGTCAAACTGTTTCACGACGCTTTACACACTAAACGCAAACCTAACACAAAAAACACGATGAAACACAAATGACTCCAACTTAAGACTGTTGGCATCATCAGTGTCGAGGTAACCCTGAGTTTGAAAAACTTCAGGAGGGAGAGGAAACTGAATCAGGACTGATTCACAGCTCAGCTCTTTTGTCTACTTGTCCCAGCCATTCTGCTCAAACCTTTTCTCTCCCGCCCACTTCATCCCATCCTCCTTATCTTCACTGTTCATCAAATCCTACCTTTCCTAACCAAGTCTAAGTGGAAACCAAACTTCGACTGATGAGGATGTCTTCAACTAAAAAAGAAACCGAAAATCTGGGCAAGGTTTCTGTAATTTTGACTTGAGCAAGGGCGTAATAGCCAAAGGTTTAACATCACCACCACAAAAACATACAATTAACTGATATAAACACCGGACACAGTCATAACTATTATAAAATATATACTCACTTCATCCATAACTTATTTAACATCGGCCTCAAAACTAAATAAAAAAAAATCAATTCGACCAAACCCGCATATTTTTTCGAACTTGATTTCCTTCCGGCTTCACTATCCACTTCTACCTACTCCCCTCTCATTCCTCTACTTCACCCATCTCCCTAAAAAACTGCCAAAAATTTTGAAATTTATGAATTCGCAATGAAATTTAAAAGCTCTCAAACACTTTTTCTTTCCGGGAAAGAAAACAGAACACGCAAATTCTGAGATATTGAAAATCTCTTGAATATGAAATTTTATAAGGAGAAATGCGTGGGTGGGGTGAAGGGGTGGCGGAGAGAGCCGAAGAAAATTTTTCTCGTCCCTTTTGACGTATATAAATTTTCGAATGGAGGTCATTTGTATAGAGGAAAAAAGAAACTTGGAAGAGGGCAATAAAAAAAGTTTTGTTTTTATGAATTATCAAACAAACTGGAAGAAGACTGATAGAAGATTAAACCTTTGAAAAGTTCTTTCTGAGGAAGAACAGAAATATTGTCGTAAAACGAGAACAAATAAATACAGTGAAATGGTTTGGGAAAAAATTTGCAAACATCAATCAGTTTGCTATGCAGGAAATTCATGTTTCCAGTTTCCCGAAAGTCGGATGGGTAAATATTCTCTAATTTGAATGTATGAGAGTGAGTTCAAATTCAAAGCTGCATCTCAGCGAACTTTATGTCCGATTTTAATGATGTGAGCTTAGTTATGACAAAACATTCTTAAAACCTTGGTTGTAGTCGGATTTCGAATCGGGATTTGTGCCCGCTTTGCGTTGTTTAATAATCAATCATTTGTCAGTTAATAATTATTTTCACCTTACACCGCTTGTGATTTATCCTTTTCCTTTCAAAATTCATCATTTACCTTACTCTAGTACAATTCACCTCATCTAAAACCGATCGACATTATTGTGTTTTGTTTCAGTCTAATTTTGTCCACGTTTTTGGAAGATGAGATACTCATAGATAGAACCGAATATTACAGTCTTAATTTGTACCTCCTCCTTTTATTTCTGTCTTCTTTTCTGTTTTATTATTTCATTCGATCATAACACTTTCCATACTTCTGCTTGTCCAGAATGAGACAGGCAAACAAAGTGGTCAGGTGACCATTGACAAGTGGTCAAACGGTTTCTCCAAAACAAATATGGCGCCTAGCCTCAGTAGTGGTTTTGAGAATTATTTTCTGGTGTGTGTAGCTATAAAAGGAGCCGAAGTTTCGAACTTTCAGTATTGATTCCCTAAAATCACCAATGTCGGTCGGTGAAGTGTGAGGCTAGGTCGCAAGTGAAAGAACACTTCTGATTCCTAGTTTGGGAATACTTTATTAAACAAAATGGACCAGCTTTTATGGTCTGTGAAGGGTTGGCAAACCGTAATTTGTTTGAATGACTCATCCGAGTGGTCAATTGTCAATTTAACCATTTACACATAAAAATCTTGGCCTTGAACCGGATGGGACCCTTTACAATAGAATAATACAGGTATCAAAATAAATGAAAAAAGTCAAATTCCAATTCCAGTTAGTCGCAAGTCTCAGTCGACCACTTTTTAACCACATAAACGACTGGTGGTTGTAGATGTTGTTTCCCAATCGTTTTAGAAGTTGTCCGTGGAACAGTGTCCACCTTCACGTTTATTTTTTTCTCGTTTTTCTCTTAAGTACTTTTCTTTCCTCTCTTCTTAACACTCTGTCCTTTCCTCCTAGTCACATTTTCAACTATATTCTTACTCATCTCTTGGGTAAGACACTGACTTTGTTTTCTCAATAAAAACCTCGTTTAAGCTAGAACTACTTACTGAGACGAATTTGGCCGTTTTCAGGGGAAAAAATTTTTTGTTACTGAGCTATCACTATTTCAACTAAAATTACGAAAAACAATGTCTTTAACAATATAACTCACGTTTAGGACAATAATTTTCCAGACCGCATTGAGTGCATCGTCTGGGGGCTGCTCTACCGCAGGGACATCCACCTTTAGCACAGCAGGCACAACCTAATTTATTGGTGTCAAAATTACACTGACATCCACTCGCTTCTCTTGTCCACAAGTCGATATGACCTGAAACATAAAAGTAAACATTTTTTCTAGACTTAAGAACTATTAGCGTTCCAGGAGTTTAAAGACGAGAGGTAGAAGGGTGGTAGAACTATAGGTCTGTGGGTTTGCCAGGTTTTTGATCATGATAATCTCTGCCGCCTTCCTATTCCTGGGGTTGGGGTACCGGTCTGTTCTACTTAGTGTATTGTTTAGAGACAGATGGTAGTAAAAAAAGGTTACTAGCGATACCAACTCCTGTGACTATCTAGAAAAGGTGTTTCCATCAATTTGTACCACAGTTTCAGTTCAGTTTGATATCACAGAAATTCGTTTTGATACGTACACGTCCACGGAGTCGAGCTCAAACCCAAACTTATAAGACCTTAACATCTAATTTTCTTGTAAAGTAAAAAAAGAAAACGAAAGATCTTGGGCTAATACTCTCTCGAGACTTTTCTTTTTCTCCTCGAGGCTTAAATTTGGAAATATTCCAGGAAAAGGAAACTACAACGATGGGCAGATCTTATCACCTTCACATCTTACTGATTCCCTTTCTAAGCTCACATTCTATAATGAACCGAAAATTTGTGCCCTTTTTAAATGTGATTTTGAGCAAAATATTTATTACTTGAAATTATCTTTGCTGGTCAAGAGAACGTAAACATTAATATTTTTTTATTTTAATTTAAATTAAGTCGTCCATCTCATAAATAAATCTTTTTCTCGTTCTTATGACACCTCACAGTTAATCTTCCGTCACAGAGAGACCATTACGCATGCTCCTTTTCCCTTTTTTACTTTTTAAACTTATTTTAATAATAATTTTAATACAGCATACTCTTTTTCCTTAGTGGATGTAAAAAAAAATGGTGGCCATCTTTTGCAACTCTTGAATGAACGCAGTTTAATATGTTCTAATGTTCTAATTCAGGGGTGAACAAACTTTTTCCGACTGCGACCCCTTCAGTAGAGAAAAATTTGGGCAACCTCTTGAGATAGATGTGCCGGTGTACGGTTCATTTCATCGAATATAAACATCATCAAATAAGGCACATATTAATTTTAATAATACTTTTTATACAACAAAAATCAGTAGAATTCCCCTATAATGAGATGTAAAATGCTGCAAAATTTCTACTGATCTCATCCATGTTCGTCGACAAATTCGAAATTTAGAAAAATTTAGCGACGGCAAGAGTATTCAGGTGACCGCCAAGGGGATCGCGACCCGTAGTTTGTGCACCTCTGTTCTAATCTATAAAAATGAAGGTTGTATAAATATGTTTTACACGATTTTATCTATTCAGGGTGAGATGCTTAACGACACTGATCCAAGGAACAGGCAACTTATACAGAGAAAATAGGAGGCTATGAGGAAAGACATGTTATGAAACTATTTGGGATATTTAGATTAGGAGAGTCAAGAGAAGACATCCATCGAAAGAGAGGATGGAGTAAAAGAGCGAACAAAGCAAATAAACACAAATTCAATGTTCTTGTTAACCCAATTTTATTTAAATTCACAAGAACTTAAAGTTTCCATTTCCATCGGTAAACACCCTACATCCTACCACCTTTTTTCCTTCTCTCCTCTCTCTCCTTCCTGCTCATCTCCTTCTGCGTTCCCTTTTCCAGCCAACTCTCTTCGTTCTCCTCAAAAGCCCAAAACTTGAGCGTTTCGAGTCGATGACGTAATTATAATATAATCCATCTTCCCTTTCTCGTTCACCCCCGAAAGGGTGGTTTATGGCTCCGATGAAACTCACAGAGAATGCGAAATGAAATATTTTGCTGCATTGTATTTTTGTCATTTATTAAAAATACTAGTGTTTTATGGTCACCAATCCTGTCAACGGCAAACGAATTGAGGAATATAAATTCCATCGAATGATTTTAGAGGGAAAAAAATTCTCCTGAACTCAGTATGATGGGAAGGGAATTGCGCGGAAATGTTTCGCCGGATTTCTTCGACATTGCGTGTTCAAGGTAAAAAGTTGTTTCGAACAAATCTTCAACTTATTTATCTCTTCGAGTTGAAAGGGGAAATTTATTTTCACGCGAAAAAGTTCACAAAAAAGAATTTGAATAATTTGCTAAACGAACTATTATTATTGCCAGTTGTTAAATTGGGTGAAGATTTGGAGGTTCTCTTTTCTTTTTTTTTACCTTTCTCACGAAATTAAGGAGGTCAAATACACTTTGTTATCTGATACTTTTCTGAGAAATCTGATAACTGCCTAATTCTTTATTGGAACGAAGAACTTTGTTATTGAGAAGTGCTGAAACTTGCCTTGAAGTAAACCGCTCACTTTTTGCATTATGAGGAACTGTTAACACCAGTATGACTTCTGATACAGAGTGATGTGAATTATAATCCCGATTTGAAGTTTTGAAGCGTACTGTATGTGAAAAGTTATTCTGAAACCCATTTGGACCTCTAGAATTTAATTTTGAAGTTAATCCGACAACTCTCACCTGGAATTTCTCTAACACTTCCAGGTCAAAACGCTACAAATCTTGGTCAATCCTACATGGTTTGTTCCGAATCCCGTCATCTTCCAATCCTGAATTTTCCAGTATATCAAAGGAAGCATACTACCACGCGTCTTTTTGGGTTTGTACATTCATGAGATTGTCTACTCATAAAGGACGCAAAGCTAAGTGAGTCCAAAATGTGTCTTGAGCACACTACCTTCCAAAACCAAATGTTATAATTTGTTTATAATATATATTACTGCCCATATTAAGTGGTCATTTGATTGAATTCCGAACTAAGAATAAAATATATTAAAATAAAAATATTTACAAAAATATTAAAAAATCGCGAGACCGTCCCTTATTCTGTTGGAGCATTTCCCGAATATTGGCACCGGACTGACTGACGTAATCAGTTCTCAAAGTCGTTCGGGTTTTACTTGGCTTTATTTGGTCACCACAATTAATATGTACAAATATACTTCCATTTGTATGGTTATAGTATTAAAATTGTATTATGTCTCCCAAAGTACCTAGAACCGATATACTCTATGTTGATGTTGATTATGAAAAATTGGGTTTGGACTATAAAGGACTATAATTTGTGTCAACGAACGCCATCTATAAAACTATAATAAAATTGGCAAATATTATTAATTTGGGTGGTATGATACGTAATTGTAGATGACTTACCGACTCGTCATTCGCTGATATCGAAATCTCAACAACTACTGAACTACTTGATGTTTTCGGCAGGTACAATTGTTGTTTATAAGAGGTCAAAACCTGATATCGTCATTATTTTACATTGATCACATTACATGCATTGATTACATTTTTGCATGATCGATATCGTCCATTGGGATATAGACGACTGCTAAAGGTTTACCTTTTCTGATGCTCCCCTGTTGATATTCCCGGACATTTCTTAATGAATGTAGCTCTACCGTTTAAAGAACGAACACTAAATTAAAACGGTGGATCGCTGCCACAACTACAGGTTTAGAATAACCCGAATAGGAGTTCTAAAAAGGCAAGCCCGAGAAGAAATCGTAAACCGAGGAGAGGAAAACCGAACAAAAATGAGAAAAACCTAATAAATTGAGTAAGAGTACGAAACCGAATGTGAACAACGAAAGATGAATGAGAATTAAAAACAACGTGGTCTCTACGAGGAAAACTTGACTCGGTTTCCTCTTGTAGAAACCTCTTCTTCGAAGATTCACGTTTCTCCGAAATTGCAGGAGTGGACAAACATAACAACGACTTTGAAGTCGGCTACTGAATCCAAAAGTAGACAGAAATGACAAAAATTAGGAAAAAAACCGAAAATCTATGTAAGAAACTTATAATGACCGAAAGAATGACAGAATCAACTAAGGAAACCGAACTAATTCTTAAACTGTCATTTATTGGTCATTATTCTCACATGTGCTTAACATTCTAAGATTTCGAGTCTTGACAATTAACTGCCCTAAACCGCATCGAGCAATTTCCTGACCGATAACTCCAAACTTGTACTAGAGCAGACTACTAACCGTCTTACTCGGACCGAAGACGTATCAAGACTGAGTTCCCGAAAACTCAAAAAAACACCAAAAATCTTAATTCTAAAAATAGAATAATTCGCACAAACCCAGACACCCGCCTAGTCACTCGACCGGCTCGCCCAGACGGCGCCAAGGGATGCAGAGTTTCTACGAATCACTATTGCCGTTCAACTTGTTCGAACAATCTAATAATTGTGTCGTCTCTATATCCGTGAGCAAAGAGGATTCTAATGAAAAAAATGAGAACCTATACTGTCCAAGAATATAAATCGGAATACACATAGTTGAAGAAGGCTTAAATAAAAATTGCTTGGGAGGGACCATTATAATTGTCATACAGAAGAGAAAGGGTTTAAGAGAACGGGAGGGAGAATGAGAGGTAGGTAAACAGAGGAAAAACAGAATTTTTAAGAGAAAACAATAAATTAAAACTAATTTTAAAGGTCGAAAAATTGAATAAACCGAAAAAGGTCACGTATATAAATTTAAATAAAATAAAAGAGGGTATAATTGTTATAATTTTGACGAAAACCTATTCAAAAAACTAGATCGTCATTCTCGTCATGAAAAGTAAAAACGCTTATAATATATCCTTAACGGTTGCCTACAAGGCCTTGTTGTCGATGAACTTTTTGACTACGTGACCTTTTTAAATATTGCTCTATTAAAAACTTTTCATGTGAATTTTAAATTATGCGGTATAAACAAAACTTTTCCTTTTCCTTCTCGATTTTTTTACAAGAACACGAATTACGGATTTGTGTTTTTGGAGCAAAAATCGAGCTCTAGCTGACTCAATGGAGGATGAGGTGGGCAACTTGCGTCTGGCGAGCCACATGCACCTCTTTGAAGGATTATTTATGGCTGTACCCGAATTCTCTTTCCATTTTTGTGCTCCTATGTTAATATTGTATAAAAACCAACACCGTCGCTTATGTGTTTCATTGTGCTTATGCGAATCATATTATTCCACTTTAAAAATTGTGAAATCCCAACACAGGTGAGTATTAACTAACCAGCATCTCAAAGGATCGCTGAAAAGTGCAGTCACCAATATTTCACCAAATTTTAAAGAAATATCAACAGAAGTAAAATATGACTAAAAGTAAATGTGAATATTTTAATATTCAAATTCATTAAACATACTATATATTAATATTTATTTTTATAATAATTTTTCAATAATCACAGATACATTTAGGAAGAGATGGGCATATTCTCAAACTGACGAAGAAAATTCCGACCCATGTCAATGACAATTAAAAACAACTGGCTGCTTGAAGTTGGAAATTCAGCTGTCATTGTACTAGACAGATATAAGTTCAGAAAATTAGTTGACAGTCACCACTTTGCTGATCATTCAAACGCTACCATCAACAAAACCTGGTCAGAAGAAAAGCCACAGCTAGAAGACGAAGAAATCCTCGGAGGAAAAGAAGACACAGGCGTCGGCTAAATGAAATCATTTGCATACCTTAAAAATACGTATTTAAGGGCAGCTCGCGAAAAATTTCAAATTTTGAAAAATGGCTTCGATGATCAAGGAGCTTGGCCATCCCTGGTGTAAACAGTGAAAATTGCCCACACACCCATTTTTGTAATTTTAGAAACCGTTAGATGAAGGAACGCGGTAACCTCCGGCAACTTGTTGAAGTGAATAAGTGGTAAAGAGGTCAATCGGTCCAATTCCAAAAATCTTTCGAGCCCTAAAACCCGCAAACAAAGGAAGATGGGAATTAGGGCGATTCTGTGTTGAGAAAGGAGTAGGTTTAGTTAAATATTCGTTTCTTTGATTTTACGCCTTTACCACTTCTTCGCAGAACAATAGTAATAAAATAGGGAGAAGGAAAGTTTTATCATTTTCCTAAAGTTTTCCAAACCGAGAATCGCTTTTCTTTTCTTCATATCTCTAACTCTAAAACTTTACTATTTCCGATTCAAATTTTCCTCTCATTCTTTCTTTGATTTGAAAGTTTATCAATAACGGGAAATAGCTTAATTTTTTCCCTTTCATACACTCCAAGAAGCACAAACTCTGGGAAATTCCCTTCAAATTGAATATGTATGATGACCTTGTTACAAATTGTAATTCTGCACGTAATAAAAGTAAATTTTTCCAAAACGAATATGATCCCACGTCCAGTGGTATTTGATAAACTCCCTAGACTTTTTTTACGCGGTTTGTAATAAACTTGAAAAGCTCTAAGCTCTTTCGTCCAATGAATCATGGCTGGGAAAGTTTAAATATATACACATACATATATTTTGACTTTCCTGTCACTTTTCTGACAAAAGTCAAGCAAGTTGTGTTCGCCAGTAACAGCTTGAAAACTTCCGAATTAGAAGAGAGGACTACAAAAGTGACAGGCAACAAGTATCTGAGCAAACCTTAATTAAATCGCCCCTTACAGGTTGGACGTTTTATAAACTAGTCGGTGAATGTAATAATTATTCAGAGATTTATCACATTTGCAAAGCATAGTTGATGATGATGACTGATTGCCGGGAATTATGTATGTATTGTGTGTCCCGACCATTTCCATGTTCTTTCTTGTGCGACGGGTTTCTGGTTGCAGCGCTTTAGTACAACTTCTGTTGACAGCCAGCAAGGCACGGGTTATATAACTGACGCAGCAGTTGAGACATTCGCCGAGACTTGTCGGCAAGCGCTTGATTGGAACGCACCAGGCCAACGCCGCAGGAGCCAGCAAAAAATGTCCTGAAGAAGGAGCTTGGCAACCGAGATTTCAATTGCAGTCCCTTCCAAACCCTAGACGCAAGTCAGGGCCTTTGCAAAAACAGAAATCAGTGGCACTCTATTAGGTTAGGTAGTGGCAGTATATTAATATATTTGCCGATTTATCACTTTTACCGCAACATTTAAGGTACCAGAAATGTAAAAAGTATTAGAGGAACTGCAATCAACAATACCACAAACCGAATTAAAGTTTTTAATTTAAAAAAATAAAATAAAAGCCAATAAGAGCTCAACAAACAATTTATATTACACAAAAGCTTTTTTGTGTGTGTGTGAAAACGTACAAAATTTAATCTTTTAGAGAATCGGGCAATCAACGCGGTCTATTGTAATTTGAATGAGGATGAGAGCGTACCTCCGCTGAAAGTCCTCAGCCGAAATTGCGTTTAGAATTTCACATTTCATTCTCAAACGAAATCAGTCCTTTTATTATATATTTATTGGTTTTTTATTTTTATTTTTATTCCTGATTCAAGCTATTTATTTCAAAACTTTTAGTAACCTCTTCTATTCCACACAACCTCTGTTGACTACGAAACAAAGTTTGGAGATTAACAGAAGTTACCTCAAAACCACAATTTCATTTCTCTGTTTCACACTTGTAACAAAATGCTGCCAACTCCTTTCTACCCTCATTTACAGCTCCATCTCGTGTCAACTGGAAACTATAAATCCGTTCTGTTAATTAATTGGAGGATTTAAGGAATTGAGGTATAACAGAAATCGAATAACCGGTCACTGAAAAATTAGAATTCTCTCGGAAAACAAAACAAAAAATAATTAAATCGATTGGTTCCCAAGGGAAAAAAGAAAAGCCCTTTTCCAATTTTTAGTCTTATTACAAAATAATTTTTTTGTTTTATGTTTAAAATCAGGTTTAAAAATTAATCAGCCTGAGAAGGACCTGACCCACAATTTTCTCGATACCTTAGACTCGGTATTTATTTACATAAAATTTAGAGTTCAAATCCGGTTTAATGGTTTTAATTTCATTTTATTCAAACGATATTAAATGTTAGGTCTAGAAAGAAGCTTCTGCCACGACAATTTTCGACAACTAGGCACATGTTTATTTGTTGCATATGTGTCTTTCTTTGTATCACTTAATATACATACACTAGCGTAGAAAATTAAAACAAAATTGAGTCACGTTAGTCTTATGTGTTAATAGCAATGAATATACAGAGTCTTCAATGACACACATATATTTTGTATGACTTCTAATAAAGAAGAAATGGTACAAGAGGAGTGGTGTTGAGACTTGCGGCTATGTCAGTGGAATTCCATTCACTGCAAGGTGATTCATCCGGTTAAAAGCCAAGAGGATGGCAAGATAATTCTTGATGTTTAGCAAACAGTAATTTTTCAAAAAAAAGGGATAAATCGGGGCAACGTTTCATGAGTCCTTTTAACCTCTACCTCAACTGGTCAAAGTGTTGGTTAATGCTTGCCAACCGAAAGTATACAGTAAAACTAAAAAAAATGTTAGAACATCTATCTTTTCAAGACTGACGACGACCATTATGCCCTTGTTCGCACACCTGCATATGGCGGTTATGACAAATTTTAAAAGAACGAAGAAATTACAAAAATTTTTTTCCCTTGCCCAACACTAACGTTTCGTCATAGTGTTTTGTAAACAGTAGTTTTTGTTTTGATTAGTGACTGAAAACCGTGTTCTAGGGTTTGCAAGGGTCGCAAGAATCTTTCTGCCTAGATCTAGGACAATCTCTCTGTAGGTAGATGTTGTCGTAGAATTCCTTTGAATGCTGTAGGTATATGCCTGGTTCCGTGGATGCATAAACAATCCTCAAGCAATTAGTGAAAGTCGTGCTTTTCCCGTAGCAACTGACGAGAACTAATGGATCACCGGCTCGAATGAAGCCCACTTCTTTTCCAAAAGTAATGCCATATTGAAACCTTAAGTCTAGGTTTGCAAACCAGTTGTTTTTTACACAAGGACCGGAATAAATAAGAGGACAAATTGACTTCCACAAATTTAGTTGTCTCGCTGTTTTTTCAAATTTTGTCACCGCAAGAACAGTACATCTAGGTCTAAACCAAGAAATTATTTGGGCAGACCTTCCGGATGTTGTCAAAACGATAATAACACTTGCTTTTATCTTTTCAGCAACAATGCAAGCGGCCATTCCAATTGCTACCACCGGTTCTATCGGAGGTTTCAACTTTTCCATCAATTCTTTAAAGAAATATTTTTTGGTATCTGCTGCTTCTGCTTCTCTGATAACGTGATGAGACAGCTCAACGATCTGAGCGGGGAAGGGCCCGATGGCGGTTTCAGACGCTAAACTGATTGCGTCGGCTCCATCGTCGATGGCATTGCCCAGGTCGAATATATAAGACGCGTTGGCGGTAATGGATTCGGGCGAGGAGGGCATTAAATGAGTCGCACAAATTACTGGCTTATTGGAAAGGTTGCACTTGGCAATTACTTCCTTTTGAGCTACGTACAGTTTTTCGGGGGGCAAGTCCAAAAGTAAGTCACACCTTTGAATAATTATGCCATCTACTATCTTTATTATATTGTCAATCTCACTAAGGGCTCTATAATTTGAAATTTTAGCGAGGACCTTTATCGGTTGTTCTCTTAGTTTTCTGGCAGTCAAGGTACTTTCCAATAATTTCCCTTTCAGATCTTCAATAAACGTACAAGATTTAATTTTCGAAAGGGCAATGAAATCAAAGTCTTCTTCAATGGCTAGCTCAATATCTTCTGCGTCTATGTTAGTGATAGCAGGAGTGATGAATGAAACCATGGGAACATGAATGGGCTGATAGTTTCCCAAGTAGTTTTCGGTTACGGCTCGGGTGATCACTTCAGTCTCTTTCACGTGTTGCGCAATTAGAAGTATGGTACCGCTACTCAAGTAGATTTTCATTCCGGGACGAATGTATTTGGGAAAATCTGGGAAATCCACGTAAATAAGATTGGGTGTGCATTTGTCTGCAAAAGTTACTTCCGTCGTCAGTTTAACAACGCTGTTCTTTTCTATTAAGATTTTCGGGTTTACCGGATCGCAAGCGTACATGCGACAAATCCTCCCTGTTCGAATATCTGGTCCCTTCAAATCCATTAACAAACCCACAGGAATGGGAAAACCTACCTTTGCACTGAAATTCTTCACTGCAATTTTGAAATTTTGAATTGCATTCAGTTGGCAGCACCGATCCCCGTAGGCCATGTTAATCCGTGCGATGTTCATTCCCGCTTCTAATAATTCTTCAATTTGATCCACTTCCCAGCAAGAGGGCCCAAGCGTAGCTATTACAGCTGTTTGACGTTTACAAAAAGGTTCGCTATTTACCCTCAAAGAGCTCATGTGATCGATCATCGTCTTTTGAATAGAAGCCTGATATTGATGATCGTTTACAACGTCAACGGGAACCATGTTCTCGTACCTGCTCACGGGGGCCCTTGCACAGTAAAAAAGAGATTTTTCTTTTCTTCGGGAAGGATTTCATCAAGAACAAATCCTCCAGTTACTACCTCTTTACAGCTTTCTTCCTCCAAACATGGGAAATCCTCTTCTTCTTCTTCAACTGCTTCCTCTTCACCTGGATATTCAAATAATTCAGTTTCTTCTTCCACGATCAAAACCTCCTTTTGCTTACACGGTTTCTTCTTCTTCGGACACACTTTACAAATGCGTTTTTCCTTTCCCTCAGGCATTTTTAAGTCGAGTAACTCGGCAATTAATTTGTTTAATAAATAATATAAAAAATATTTCAGATAAAAAATGTTTATAAAATTATGTAAACACAAACAAATTGGATGTGAAGTTACAAAAATGAAGAGAAAATCGTCTGCCAGAAGCGAGACCTCCGAGAACTAAGTTCGTTCATTCTCTTTTCATTAACAGTCTCTAACCCTTTGGCCACCTTTTTTATCTTTTAATTAGAACTGTTCAAACCGTTAATTAAGCCTCTTTTCAAATTTCTCAAACTTCTTTTCCTCATTCTGAGAAAAATCATGCTTTCTAATTTCGAACGCGAGGTTAACTCCATTCGCCTCATCTAGGACTAATTTATGAATAATCCGAGAGATAACTTCTTTAGAGAAAATTTTGGCTGCTTCTACAGAAGAAAATTCATCGACCAGAAGCGTTCGCTCTTCTCGAAGGTTTTAAATTAGGTTCAAAATGCCCAGTGTTGGTCCGACAGAAAGTTCTCTTCCGCACGTGTAAGTTTTTGTCTACTTCATTACGTTGTATTTCCTCGTTTGGAATATTGAGAATGTTGCTCAGTGATAACAGTGTAACAGTTAGTCAGTTAACAGTTAGGAAATGACTATAAGTCACTTGCTTCCGTATAAAACTTTTAGTAATTGTGGAAGGTAGTAGAGCGGTGAATTGATATTAACGCTTCATTGTTTCTATAGCTCAACGGATTTAGGTAAACAGTTCTATTTGTTGTTTTAACAATTTGTAAATTTCGTTTTCAGGTGAAAAAGCTTGACGTAATAAAACATGAAAAAGAATAAAATTTTGTCATCCCGTAAAACAAACACAAAATTAAAGGAATCAAGAGGTTAATACAGCTGATACAGGTTAAAATTAAAGTATGGAGGTCTGTGTTCAATTATTGGCAACTTTGAAATAGTTTGGCTGATTTAAACGTAAGTAGAAGTAACCGTTAGCTGTTGGTTTGTAATTGGAATCAACACGTAACCTCAATATTAACAATGAAGCTTAATTGTGACCAAAAATTTCCGTGTTTGTGCGTAGTTTTCTCTCGCCAAAAACTAACTGTGACTAAAATTTTTAGTACACTTGGTTTACCTAATGTAGTGCTATAGCCCTGTCCTCACCAAATATCAAGCCGATAGAAATTAAATTAATTTTCGAATTCAAATTTTCCACCGTCTTTTCCCATGTCCATGTTTGTGTCAAGCAACACCTCGTTGGAATTGATCAACCGGTTGAAACCGACAAACATTTTTTAACATTATCTGGTGAAAAATCAATCAACAGATTGAAAGTAGAAAATTTTTTTTCATTTTTTTCTTTTTTTCAAACAAAAATGGTTCATCTTCAGAATAAAAGTCAAAAGATAAATTTTTGGGAGGGAAAAGAAAAAGAAAACAAGAAGTACAAAGAATGTGACTTGGACTCAAACAAAATTGAAAGTAAATAATCATCAAGAGAAAAGAAAAGACAACAAACTAAGACTAAGGAAGGAGGAAAAAAAGAAGAAAGAAAGAAAGAAAAAGAAATAAGAACGAACTGGAACTGAAACTGAAATCAAAGTGAAAGTAAAAAGAAAATGGCGAGATTTTATAGAAATTACACATTGGAAAGTTATTCTGTGTCTTTTAGTAACGTCTTTCTGAGTCTTTCTTTTTAAAACACGTTTCTTTTTTTCAAATAAAGATGGGAGGGAAATTTAAAAAAAATAAAGTTGGTAAAATTCACTTCCTTTGACATTTCGCAAAGGAAAAAAAAACGAAATTGGGAAGCGTTGACATAGATTCAATTTTTCCCTGTAAGAAAAAGAGAGAGAGAACGAAGCAGATTTCCCCACCTTTGTATTCATCCTGCTCCTAGTCCTCTCCCACCCATATTTATGTTGACATGAACGCAGAGAAGTGTGGAAAATTAAATTTTCCATTATAGTTAATTTAAAATGTTGCGGAATAAAGTTTTCCAAGGTTGCATTTAAGTGACAGATTTCAGTAAACGAAAGAATGAATACGGAAGCTAATATAGTTAAACCTTTTATAATTTAATTTATATTGAATGGCATAGAGTCATTTGGAAAACTCAAACATTTCCAGGGATGCTCAAAAAACAATAGCTTTTCGAAAATTCTCTTGAGTCTTCAGTTACCTTGACGAGACCGCATGATTTATGCCACTATGGGCTTTGCGGCTCTAAATTGCGGTTCCTTTGTTTTTGTGATATCAGTTCACATAATGAACATGCGCGTTTGTGAAACAGTTGACGCGATTTGTGATAAATTAAAAATGAGACGTAATGGCCGCAAAAATTTTTAGGCAATATAATTAAAAGCACAGTGTGTGCCTTGGCTTTCTGCAGGGAGTGTCCCGCTTGAGTCGAGGAGTATATATAAATGTCATAAATCATAAATGTCACAAATTTCATTGACCTCACTGTCTGAAGAATCGGAATTACAAAAAACAAAAAAAAAGATATCGAAGAATTAAAATTGCAAAATGAGACCACTTCTGAGAACAATATTTGTGGTAAGTTCCCTCAAAACTTTGTTTTCCAGAGGCTACCCAGTTCAATACACGACATTTTGGTAGCAAGCAATGACAAGCTGAATTCTCTTGCCTTTGTGACGGACAAGATTTTAGATTCGTCACCACAGTCAATCTGCCAAAAATCACAACAAAAAATCGCTGACCTAACTCTAACAGTTCATCATCCACCATCAGTAAGACATTGTCACCTTCCCCGTCGCGTTCACGTTCCCGCAGGTCATCTCGCAGACATCATCTCAGCTGGTTTTAGTTCCATACCCTGTTTTTGCCGTAATAATAACTGAAGCACATTACTTCCATTTCCTTTCCCCTTTCCGAAACATTATTAATATTACATAAACGTATTAAGTTAAGTAAGTTATAAAATATTTGGAAAGGTTTCGCCTCCCGTTGTAGACTTTCGTTAGGAAAACAAATAAAAAGTTCTCGAGACTTGATTTGATGCATCTCAATGTCGTCGAAATAAGATTTTTCATCTTCTCTTCACTCTTAAACTATTTTGCGTGACACATATATTTAAATTTCCTTGTAGAATTTCCTTTTCAGATTTTTCTGTCATTATTATTCGTGAGTGTAAATGTTTGTAATAGTTTGCACGATTAGGTTTATGAAATCATTACACATTTATTGGGTGTAATATTTTTGGAATAAATTACCACCAGACAGTGCGCACTTAATTAATTATTAATAAGCCAAATTTTTTTAAGGTATTACGGAAATGGCAGTAAAGATATAATTTTTATCGAGCACTGTTTGACAAGTGTCGTCTCGTCCTCTCATTTTTAGGGTCGGAACTGGAAGTAATTCGAATCCTTTTCTTGTTACGACGCATTTTGAAGTTTTTGTATTCGCTACTCGAAGGTCCTTCCATTTCTCCAGTTTCAGTGGATTCAAAATATTCACTGTAATTTTCACTTTCATCTAAATCATATTGATCTTCTTTAGGGGTATTCTCAGAGAGAAATTTTGGTCATTTCGGTCAGTTTCTTATTATATCTCTTGTTTTTTACTCATGACTACCAGAAAAGCTTGATCGTCCAGTCCTTGGCGACGTTCCTCCAGCTCCGAACTCCCAGCAGTTTTAAGTCTTCTTCTACTTCCTCTAGTCATCTTTACTCTTTGTATCGGTCGTGTAGTTCCTGGTTGTACCTTCATTTGATGTAAACTGGGCGTAGGTTTCCAGAACTTTTATTTCCCTGTTCGGTAGGTGTCTTTCGGTTTGGTTGAAATTCAGTTTGCGTTCTCATACGTGGCATTTGGTCTTATTACGATCTGGTATATTTTCTTTCTGGTTTTATGAGAGGTATAGTGGTGGTTTAATATTTATGTTGGGTGTGAAGGTCCAAATTCAATTACCCTGTTGTAAATACTTACAATAAGCAGACACAGTCTACATTAATGAATGTATAACACATTAAGGAATTTAGTTACACTGCTGTATTCTGTGACACTAACATTTGCTCCATTCAACGAATTGTAGTAGAAAATGGACCTACTATCCTTTAAATGATCTAAAATAAAAATTAGTTAAGCTCTGCAAGAAGAGGGTGTATTTAAAACACGAACTGTGAACGAGAGAGACTCGAGAACGAGAACTGACTCATCCATATGGCTTTTTACAACCAGAAATCCGTATATTCATATTATATGATCAAAACCAAAGTAACCATTGTCTCGGGCAACGAGGATCACCAATTGAGGATAGTTTTTTTTATAGCTTACTATAAAAACAGACTTTAATAAAATTGCTAATAAAAATTTCACAAAGTTTATAAAGTATTTGAACCGTCTTTCGATATAAAAGAAACAAGAAAAATGAATGTTTTAGAAGAATCATATCAATTTTCTCTCTTATGGGATTTTATCGCACTTGACTCTGTGCCCTCTTCCTTCCACTACTTATTCTTTTTCACTGATAATAAGAAAGTTGTTAAGGCTAAGATTTTTCAGCCTCAAGCCGGGGAAAAAGTTTACTTTTAAAATCGTAAATTTTCAAAATTTTTGAGAAGGGAGAAGTTGTTTCGGGTGTCTCTCCTCCTCTTTAATGAGGGTTTCCTTTCGGAATCTTAAGGGATGTTCCTTATTAAATAATTATAATGACTCCTTAGAGGACCCGTGATGTTGGAAGGATTTAAGGGAAAAGTAAGTTTCACTATTAATTGGTGACAAGAGGTGATGAATTATTAAAGCGACAGGATGAGAAATTCTTTATTTCTCCTCTTCCCTTCTTGGCCTCTTTCTTGCTCCCTTTTTTTGTGGCAAAGAAACGCACATTGAAGACATTTTCATTGTCAAGAAAATGGAGGAACCAAGCCAACGAATCAACATTTTATGTTGGGTGCAATCGTTTTTTCTATTAACCTTTAGCCCGGCTGTTAGACAGGTTGGTAGGTTTTTAAATTTTCCAAGACCTTTAGGCAATGTTCTGCAGCTTTTCATCTGCTAGATATGGTCTAGGAAAAATCACAAAGTCAAAGGAAGCCTAAATGGTTTTCAAAATTTTTCAGAGGAAAAGTTGTGTTTACAAAAAATTTGGGAGGCAAGGGTTCAACACCTCTGTCCTTGCCCCTTCCTTCATGATTTTCCCTCCTGTTCCTTTACAAATATAAAGAAGTTGAAGGTTTGAAGTGTAGTAGTTAAGTGCCAGACTAAGAGTTTGTAGTCGCGAGTTCAAATCCTCCTCAAGTATCCATGTTATACCCAAAAAGGGTGAAAAACGGCATTAAAACTAAATCATAACTAGATACTGTAGGGCCCAAAACATTTTTTGGAGTATTTGAGGAAAATACTCCTTTAGCAACAATTAAAATTGTCATGTTTCCTCTCTTTGAAGCTGTTCCAGTTTAAAGAAAAAGAGAAAACAGGGAATTTTGAAAACTAGAGCGAAATTTACACGAAAGTCCACGCCCAGTCTTCGCCCCAGCGGTTTTGGAAGAAGTTAACAGGGCGCGTCGCAGGAAACGGTCATAACCTTCTGACCTGTAGACCTGATAACTGACAGATAAATTATCTCCTACTTTGCACGTAACATTCCAAAGTATTTGGGTTATAAATTTTTATTTCGTATACATTTTATACGTATCTTTTATAAAACTTAAAATTATATACATTAAACTGTTTTATAACACCGCCACATTTTTACGGCTGTTGACATCTTCAGTACAAAACTAAACTGAGTAGGAAACTAAGAGAGGAAAACAAGGCAAACAAAGGGTGAGTGGATCAGGTAAAGTTTTGGGCTAAAAGCCTGCGAATTAAGGAAAAAGTCCTCTTTGGCACTGCAAGGTCTGACTTATCTTTATCAGATGCATTTACTCCTTAAGGAAAATTCTAGCAGTAGTTTCAGTAGTGTGCATGACATGTTAGACCCTTGGTACTTAAGCTTTTTTCTTCTCGGTCCAAATTTCCATCGTCACCATTGCAACTGGGCCAAAAAAACATTTTACAAATCCGGATTTCGACGCACACAGTCCACCATCAGGGCATCATCTGTATGTACATTTGTCAGTCTGTTTCTGTATGTATTTTCTGTATATTGCCTTATAAAGATATGTTGAGGGAAACAATGTTAGCAGTTTCTGAGCACAGGCCCGAACATTTTCATACTGGTCAGGCACTACAGTTCAAACTTAACAGTGAGCTATCGACCTTTTACAAGTTTTCACTCAATCGGTTTCCACTGGGCCACTCAGTAGAGCTTGGTGGGCCGCAGTTTGAGTACCAAGGGGTTAGACCATTAAACTGGCTCACAAATTCGATGGTTTTTACAGGACGAGTTTTTGGGTTGAGAATTGGATTAAGTCGGCTTTGAGTTATTGATAAACGGCATCACTGTGATAGTTTTGCGGTAAAATCAACCCTTCAGTAACCACAAAGGTCATAGTCATTATTTGGGGCCTCATTTTGCTTCCAAAGTATTTTTGTTCAAGAAGCCAAGGCTGACAGAAGCCAATGACAATCTGAGACCTCTCATGTTGAGTTTTGCGGAAGAGGTTAACATCGATTCGGGTGTATCTCTCCGGTATAACTCTTAATTTTTGGGGGTCTTTGGAATACCCTTTACAGGTATCGGGAATTTCCTATCGCAGGTGTGTCATGTGCTAAATAGAATTTCAAATTCAAAAACTTTCGACCGTATTCTAACAAGAATTCCGTTGTTTCAAATGAAATACAATAAAAAAGGGAAGAGATCGTAAGCAATTTTCAAAGGCCGCTTGCGAATTACTCAAAGCCCTTAAGCACTAAATGATAATTTTCTTTCTTAGGGGCAAATATCAAAAAGGAAAAACTGACAACTTAAACAAAGGGAAAAGGAAATATTCAATTGCAAACTCGTGGAAAAGTCGTCTGCGTGAAAAGTATCATAAATTCCAATCAGATTGGCGAAAATCAGAGCGACGCTTTTGAAAAATGGATTAATGCACGAAACTGAACTGAAAAAACCGGTTCAAAGTGAAACAACATTTGTGTTTTTACAGTTCGGGGGTCTAATGCGGTTCTATTGTGTTTGGTGTTTTTGTTTTGGGAAAATGAATTTCTGCTTTGTTTGTGACACATTGTCACAAACTGATACTTTAGCATCTAGTCGATATCTAATGCAAGGGGTCTGATATAAAAAATAAAAGGGAAGAAAAATATTTTTACTATAATCTAGAGGGAAATTATTCAGGCACAAAGCTTTCAAAATTGGCAGCGTTTAGAGTTCTCTTATCGGTGAAATTGTCAACCAAATACCAAACGAAAAGGAAATGAGAAATGAGAAAACAGTGAAACGTTTCTCCGAGTCACAAAACTTATTAAAATAAATAGCACCGCAGTAAAAAGTTCACGTTTCGGATGTTCTCTTGGGGCATTTAAAGCAACTTTTCGGCAGAGGGCCCAACTGTTGCAAACTCACTTGAAACAACCGCACAAGAATTTTTTTTTCTTTTAAACCTACACTCGAAGCTTTTGAAACAATTATTTCACTGAAAGTCATTCAAAGCTTTTAAGAGGCTGCTTTATAATAAAGTGAATTACTACAACCCAAGGGATAGCATAAAGAGATTTCTATTCTGTCAGCAACATTAGGGCAGTAGCCTTACTTATTGGCCTACATAAGCTCTACACATGAAAACGAGTCAAATACTTTCAGAGACAAGAGCGCGGAAGGTTTTTTAATGCCTTTCACATTTATTCATCAACTCCCACCTCCTAATTCATTCTTTCCACACTCAAAACCATTGTTTAAGATAAAAACGAAAGAAAATCCAGAACTGAGCTTTTCCCTTTTCAATAAAAACGTCATTTCCCTTTTAGATCAATGTAATTTTTGTTTTCCTTTCCATCCCAGAAAAACTCCCGGGATTTTCCTTCTTAGACATTAGACTCGATTTTATTGGCGCCTGAGCTTTTTTCCCTTTCAGAGCGATTTACTCAACTTCATAATTCGCTCAACAAATATTCGAAAGCGGATTTTTTATTTTTAATAGTTGTGTTGTGGGACTGACTTATGCATTCCTCATTTTTGAGACATGCCGGGTTAATTTAACATACAATAAGGACTTCCCCATTTTCTATAGTCACCAGCTGTTAGCGTTAATGTTGGTAGTTTTAATTTTTTGCCTGTTGTGTAACTCAAATCATATTTTTGGGGGCCAGTAAGAGAATTTAATCGTATGCTGCCAAAGTGTCCTAAATTTATTAAAGATCAACTGTCAAACTTGGCATTCCATATGTTAGCTTCTCTTACATGAATAAAACCTGGTTGTTTACATTCCAAGAAAACAGGCGGCCAGATACAAAGCTTCTGTTGAAGAAGTCCCACTGGCCGTCCAGACAGAGATGTTTAGCTTATATAAAGTTAAATTTTGTAAGATTAGTCACAAGATGGTGTGCGACATTCCTTTTTTATATTTTTAGTTTGGATTTTGCACAAGTCCATATTTTTGTAAATTTTGTTCAAGTCTCAAAGAATAAAAATCTCATTTTTGTCAAGTATGCGGAGTGCTTGATTGATCATTATTTGGTAACCGGCCGCTCGGGTAACTTGGCTCCACACTGACGTTTCGCGTGGTAACAACATACATTAAACCCTAAATTATAAACAAGACACTCCAAACCCCGAAATTACAGTCTATTGTCGATGAGCACGTCATACGACAGAAGCATCATTAATACGTCCGTCTACTACCATTCTGGGAGTCCATTGAAGTCATCAATAATCCTAATGATTTCAAGACTATCCTTTCAGCCTCATTTTGCACCTCAATATCACCCATCTTGGATCACTGTTTGCCGAATATTCCTGAAACTTTTCCAAAATTAATCTAAACAGAATGACGTTAGAAGATTTCTTTTCCTTCAGGTACTTAACTCCTGTGTTTCCCTCTTTGTCTTCTTTTCGTCTTTGCTTTTGCTTCTACTTTAGAACTACGTCTACTTTTCTTCTTACTTTTGATAAACTCTCTTAATGATTAGTTTCATACTGTTTCGTTTTTGCAATGACGATATCAACAGCCGTTCAAGTCGACTAAACAGCGGTAGTTAATAATAAAAATTAGGCGTTGTGACAGCCTAGTGTTTAGTGTATATAATTATAAGTTTTTAATACGCCGGCATTTTTTGTGATTAACAAAACCTAAAGAAAATGCGATAATGTTTAAAATTTCAGCTTTTGAGGGTTTTCACAAGACGAAAGCTCCATGTGTGATTTAGAGATTCGCCTTGAGACGCAGACAAAAACCATGCTGAAATCTTTCCATAAAAAGCAAAATCAAAACCAAATTCAATTTCGAGGCTTCTTCTTTTCTAAAGGAAGAGAAAAAAAAGTTTCCTCAAGTTATATGACAATGTCAAAGTTTGTGTAAAACTACCGAAAAACCAGCAGAGGAAACAAATGCGACCAAAATCCAAATTTATTTATTGAAACTTTCATCAAATGATTTTCCGCGGAGTTTTACAAGTCGTATGGAAGGGAACAAATTTTTGGTCTGACATTTACCGAAAAAAAAACAACTTTTATTCATTTATTCATTTATTGTAAAATGACGTTTTTACTTTTCAAAAAATGATTTATGTTTGTGTCAAGATTTTTTTTAACGCTTTGCATTCAAAACCTTTTATGGGCGAGCTAGACTTTGTGTGCAACACTCCATGAATTTCTTATGCGCATCTTCAAGATCGTGATAATGTAGAAGATATGTCTGAAGATTAACATCAGATAAAAAAAACCTTATTTTCATTTTATAATATCGCAAAATTATTATAAAAGGAACTTGTGAGCCTGCTAAAATAAAATAAATCAAAACAAATTATTGCCATGCTCCGAATTCGCGTGTGAAACCAAGTTGTGAGAGTCACTTTTCAAAGAATTAAAAGTATAATTCCATAGAAAGGTTCAAATACCTAGGGAATCAGATCGACGTGCAAAGCGAGGAAAAGGCGGTTCTACAACATCGAGCGAACTAGATAGAACCAGCATTCCACCTAGCCAGAAGCATCTACGGCAAAAAAGCCTTATTAACACTGCAACCAAAAACTGCCATCCACAGCACTTCCCTTATTAAGGAACATATTTGAAAAACCCTGACTTCAGTCAAGGAGAGTGGGGAGGAGGAAAACGAAGACAAGGAGAACCCTGACTTCAGGGAGAACGGGCGAAGACAACGCTGAACTATACGCGGACTTCCCCAGAATCTCAGATGTCATGAGGGAGAGAAGGATACCCTTCTACGAACATTCGAGTAGGGTGGATCCAAGAAGACTAAAAAACAAGATCTTCCAATACTTTCCCATAAACCGAAAAAGGCGTTGAGGAACTGGAAACAACGCAGAAGGACCTCAAGGGGCGGGACAAGATGCGAAATAAACTAGAACCTCAGGGGTTTCTCCCTAGAGCCAAACTGAAGACAGAGAAAACGTAGTGGAAGGAAAGAAAGAGAGAACATAATAGGAAGACGAAGGAGTGTTGAAGGAGGCGAAAGAGGAAACCAGGAGGAAATGTGGACGACGTGGTCCGAGACGGTAGCGGAAACAAAGAAAAGAAAAATTCTATAAAATAAAGTGAAAACAAGAAATGGGGTCTAGGGTAGGAAAGTGAGAGAAACAGAAGAAAAATCTGATTCGTGAGGATTAGTTGAAATGAAAAACACTTCAAAGGGAAGTTAGTTACCTACACGTGTATTAACACAATTACTACTTTAACAAAAGTTCTAAACAAATTATAAGAGTACGTCTAAGAAAAGAACTAGATTTCTTGAAGATTGAAGATCCTCTATAGTAAAACGAAGTTAACTGCCTCACAGCAGCAGCACTTTGAGTTACACTGTCTTAGAGGAAACTGAAAGTGAAAGTTAAGTCAAACAAAGAAGCGACTGTCATTAAGTTGTTTAAAAATTAAGGGTTTTAATAATCCCTATAAGTTGAAGTTTACTTACTTTCAGGTAAAAATTTTAAATAATGTCATCCTCACACACGGAAGTAGTATAAATATGAGCCGAGTCAAGTCAACGACTTGATTGACAACCATTTTGACTGGGAAAACCGAAAATACTCTCTGTACCAATTACACATGTACTTACAAGTATTTTTATGCACAGTAAGCATTAAAACGAACACTTACATCCACAGACTCACTAGAAAACAATTCACTGTTAACAACTCATTCTATAAACAAATTGGGAGTGAGAATGGCAAAACTGAACTGAAAAAGGGGTGGGTGATAAGTTATTAACATCTCCATCTGTACAAAATATTTAAATCTCATCGTCATTTTTTCTATTTTGAATTGTTCATCCAAAGAGAAACATTGTTTTTGGTGCTAATATCTTGGAGAATTCATGCAGAATAGAATTATAAGAATTGGAGAACGGCTGAAATGGGAAAACAACGCAGGTGATTTACTCATGTAGGGATGAACACATACAGTGCGAGTAAGTGCGTTTTAGTTTCATCCACTGGTCACCCTTTTATTACACAAAACAAAAATAAGAGGTTTAGTATCATCTGTTAAATCTCCATATAGGTCTAAATCTAATCCGACTGCGATTACATATAATCCAGGACTAATACGAAAATTATTCATTTAAAAATTAAATTTTTGTTAAAAACTCTTCAAGTTAAATGAAAAATTTTCTTTAATCAAACGCGAAAATGTTACTTGTGTATTTATAAGGTAATTCAATTATCAATTCCATAATATTCCTAGGATAGGAAAATGAGCTACAAAATTTGAAGACAAAGTGGTGGTCAGTGGTGGTTTTGATCCCAATTTTCACCCTTTTTGGGTATAACAGGATGCGAGAGGAGGATTCAAGCACCATTGCGTCTAAGTCAGGAACTTTAACCACTACACCAATTCTTAGTGAAAAATGAAATATTAAAAGAAATAGAGAAAGAAAAGAAAAGAGTCAAAGTGGGAAATACAAAGAAGAAAGTTCTATGAAGCGGACAGCCTGTCATTAAAATAAGTGAAAAGGTCAGTGGAAGGCGGGAATGACGTAGTAAAGCTGATAGTTGGAAGAGGAAGACAAAGACAGATACTTAGAGTTAGTCTCCTTCAAAGTCAAGGTGCAAGCTAGAGTATAAAAATAGGATGAGTTTGGGAATCCCTGTCTATTTGAAAGACTGTACAGGAAAAATTCTAAAAAGGGAAGCTGAGAGAAGGTGCGATGGGGTGAGATTCTGGCAGGGGAAGCCGTTGTAGAAAGGTTATGGTTTGTAATTAATTAATTTTTTAATTTTTTGTAAGCCGAAATTCGAAAAACTATTCATAATCTATTATTATTATTATATATAAAAAAAAAATTTTTTTTGGGCTTGTCACACACCGCGTCAAAGTGTTTCACAAACGCTTAGCACTCACAATACTAGAAACTGCTAGGACCACGATTTTAGTGCATAATACACCACTCGTCCGACAGAAACAGATTAAAAATAAAACCAACTGAAATCTCTGGCATCATCAGGACCTGGATTTGAAAAAACTGAGGTTGGTAAGAGTAAGGGAGGATAGGGTTAAACGAACAGTATGAATGAGATGAAATAGGACAGTGAAATAAGACAGCACAAAAAGGAAAAGAAAATAATGGCGGTATGCTTGGAAGCAATTTGGTTTCTAGTCGGCCGAAATCGAGGGGAAAAAATTTGCACAACCCATTCAAGAAAGGCTGTATAAGTTATATTGACAATTTGTTTACCTAAATTCAAGAGGAAGAGAAGATAGAACAAACTTCAAATTTGTAGCGGTCCTTTTATTGTCTGGCTTTTGAGTTGTAAATTTATTGGGAATCACCAATTCCGGTTTCGTCCTCTTGGTTCATAAAAAAATTCTTTGGAGTTTAAATAGATTTTCTGGATTTGACAATACGTAAAGGAAACCGAGGTTTCAACTAACTTCGGTCCAATTTAAAATCTTCACTTTGTTGAGTTTTAGAAACTCTCGTGCAGTCCTAATCTAAATTTATGATTGAACAAATTTTATTTAGATATCTTTATAAATTTGCTCAATATTATTTAAGACGTGACCAATTATAGTGCTCTATTAAATATTTTTACCCAAAGTTAACTGTCATCAGTCTTCAAATTAGTCACAAATTAGTTTTTGGTCGTGTTTCAATGGTTTTATCGATAAACGTTGTAATTTCAAGAGCCAAAAAAGAAGAAAAGATGTAGAGAAGTAAAAGATAGAAGAAGCAACAGTGCAGAGAAAAATTTGACTCATCAGAATGGGTCTACCAACTGACCGAGAACATCTCCAACAAGAAGTCCATTTTCATCAAGGCCAAGATCCGCCTATTCCACTGTTGTCCGTCCTGAAGCCCTTTATGCAGCGCAGTACTTCTATCTAAACAGTAAAGGCCTGACAGAAAAGCTCTAGCTATAGTATACGAGGTGGCACAACCTAGAAGTCTACCGGTATGTCCCAAATCTGTCAGAGGTTATGTCAAAGAGAAGAATCGCTTTCAACAGCCACCTAGCTCGCATAAACCTCTACAGACTGACCAGGCGGATCTTTTCCTACTTCCAGGACAAAGAAACCAAAAAAGGTTAAGGCTAAAAATGATCTCAAAGAACTGGGAAACTTGATAGGATCTGATGCCGAAGCAAAAGATGGGAACGGTGGACGGAGAAAAGTAAGAAGATTAACAGTGAGACTATGAAGGGCTACTGACGAAAGAGGAAAGTGGCAACCCAAAATTCACTTGGTTGAATCTACTTGGTCCCTAGTCGGCCAAATCAAAACAAAAAACAGAGGAAGATTAGAAAAAGGACCACCATGTTACAGGAACAAGAGATGGATAACTACTTTTAGTTAGTAGTAGTTGCTTTTACAATTGGTGTATCAGCGTATCATTACAAAACATTTCTTATGTTTTCAATAAAACATTTATCCCTCAAACTGATGTTACTAAAACTATAGAAGACTAGAAAATAGTTAAATTCATTTGAACGTGAAGCTTGAAATTTCCAAACTCACGCAATAAACCGATTTCTATGCCTTGTCACTCGCCACCATCCCTTCACGAATAAGCATTTCGGGGAAATTTTCTAGAGAATAGTTGAAGGTTGTAAATTGAAAATGTCTTCCAACAAAGAGGAATATTTTATCTGTTTTCAATCTGGAAACCGGAACAATATTTTCCGGATGCTCAGGGCTCGGATTCTGTCAAAGAATTTCCAGAAAAACTTCCTCAATTCAATAAAGACCTTCTTTGAAAACAATTCGAAAAAGGTTTCCGCATTTGCGAAGGTTTTCCCTTTTCACAACCATTCTTCTCCCACACCTCTCATCTCTTTCATCTTTTCCTTTTCCGACCTACTTCAACCATTTACTGTTCTATTTTTATTTCTTCTTGTTCAAATCACAACCAGGCAAATCATTTTGGTTTTAGAATATTGAGATTAAAAAAAAGCTGATTTTTGATTGTGAGTCTCATAAATATGACAATAAAAAATTTTTTGCGTGAAATTAATTCGAAATTTATGACCTGTTTTTATTTTGTTCGGAAACCCCTTCTCATCCTCCGCTCGATATTTTGAAAAAAAATTGATCAACCAATTCATCATCAGTCGGAATATTTTCAGACTCCAAATGGAATAGGATGTTTTGTCTATTTAACTCCTAACCTCTTCTACTTTTCTTTGTCTTACACTACCTTTGCTTCTACACTACCTTTTTATCAAATTATTTCAGGTTCGTAATGCCCCCGCCTTCTTCCTTTCTCCTTCCTTTGGTAGCTTTTGTGGCTTCATGGTTTTTGGGAAATGTGAATGAATTAAGACCGAATCACAATAAAAGAATTTTTTTTGACGTTGAAGTTTTCGGTTTGATGAGGAGTTAGATAGGGTAGTAAAAGAGATGATCGACCGAAAGAAGAAGAAGAGGAAGAAAGGGAAGGAGAAAGAGGTCAGATTTTTAATTTTACTAAATTTATTGTTGTTATAATAAGAGAAAGAAAAATGATGGGATGAGAAATTTTGTAAAACGTTTGAAATGAACTTTCTCAGGGGCAACCTATGACCCGTGGGTCACTGAGTGACCATTTGGTAATTTTAAGTGACCCACCTTAGTTCCGAAAATAAAGTATACTATATAGAAACATTTTTTTCTTTTTCCCAAGAAATTTTTGTCGCAAAGTACCAAATTGGTTACCAGTATAACATAAAAATATCAGTTTAAGCCCACCCCGCCTGACTGGATATGGAATCGGCCGATAGTATGCGGAATACAACGACATTGTCCTGTCGCTGTTTTAATACAAAAATATCTCTGACCCAAACGTCTCTTTAATACTCGAATTTTGGTTAATTTTAACCCGCGGCTAGAAAAGGTTGCCGACCCCTGCTCTACAACCTTATGAGGAAGGAAGATGAAAGGAGAGCAGGAGGACTTCATCATTTTCTGTAAGAATTTTCATTTTCATTTCAAATGGACCCTTATTTCTATTAATATTTTAGAGAAGAAAGGACCTACTAAAAAAGATAAACTGTCTGTGTTCAAAAACTACGCAAACTAGAATAATTGTGGTGGGAATACCTTCACAAAAACGAGAGCTTTTGTTGTGAAAGGCGATCATTAAAAAGAAAATTCCTGGAAATAGTTTTTGAAGAAAGAACTAGAGCACTTTCCAATGAGAGAAGGACAAATGAGTAAGAAATTGAAACTGATGGTCTGGAAAATGACTTTCTACGCCCTTCTCTTAGAAAAAATATGGTAATCGGAAAGAAGTTGTCAGTCTTGAATTCTTTGTCCCATTCTGGTCGTCTTGTTGAATTTATTATTAATTTGTTTTTCATGAGGCACTGGAACATATTTTTGGTCAGTTGTTCTGGGCCTATTCTACTCAAATTTCAATATTTTAACACAGTGGCTGATGCCAAGAGGTACAAGTAAGGTTTGATATAAAAGAGAGTTCATGGGTCACAAAAGTTTGGGAACCACTGGTCTGACTCAAGAAACCAAAACTTACAAAGTATAATGCAGTTTTGTTCCCCAAACTAAGAATGAAAAATGACATCAATCTATTGAAATAGTAGTTAGTGGAGTAGATAAAAGTAGCACATAGTAATAGATGTTGGAAGCTGGTTGACCCTGATTGAGGCTGACTGATGCGGACTTCTTCGGATATTTCATTCTGACACCAGTTTTGTGATGGGTAGGATTTCTACAAGTACACGAAGATCTTTCTTCGAAACCAACAGTCCAGGTAATAATAAATAAAAAGACTCCTCGAGTTTATAAAAAGTTTATTGGAGATTCCTATTTTGCTGGAGTTCTCTAGGTATCTTTAAATTATCTGAATTAGTCGAATAGCCTGGATGTCTGGATTTACCAAACACGAGGATACGCTCAGGACTTCGACTCTTGACGAGTAACCCGGATTTATTTTGGAGTTTGGCTCCTTTGGATAAAAAACTCAGCTGACCGACTTCAACTGTACTGGAATACTGACTCCAATACAACCCTCAGACTACAAACTAGGACTGACTCGGATTCAACTACTCAATTAACTCGCGACTCGAGCTCGGGAGGTGTCTATACCGACATACACCTATTGTTCCCTTGTCCTTGTCTCTAGGATACTGACATCCTGGGTCATCATATAGTTTGGGTAAAACAACTTAACGAAATTCGAAAAACAGGGTCTTGTCGGTTCGGGTCTTTACAGTATGTTTTACAAAATAATGGCGGATTACATGATGAATAAAATATACAACACTGTTAATTTGATTTTGGGGTTTATGAATTAAAAAAAAAAGATCGTTTCGCCATGATTACATTGACCATAACGGTTAGAAACGTAACGTTTTCATCAGTTTTGAAATTAACTTTTCCTAACACTGCCCCTTCATTCCCCTGTTCTCTTCCTTTTATTTCAGCCTTACTGTGATGAGTTTTTTCCCAACAAAACTAATTTTTACGACTTTTATTTTTGAGGGACACTAATAAAAAAAAATTATAAGTGTGGTTAGAGATTTTATTGATCGAAATTCGAAAGGTGAATTAAAATTTCACTGAAATCAATCTGAAAGTTATACTTTTCTTCGGGATTTGAGTTTTATTTTTGGAATGAACAAGAACATCAACGATTTCTGACTAGTTATGGTCTTGTGTTAAAATTAACAAGATTTCAGCTTGCCAGGAGGCAGAAGGTTTTTGTTTGAACTTTTCCCACCCTTTTTCCAAAAAATTATGTCGTTTTTACATGAAGCAAATTCAATAAAAATAAATTTTGTTGTGAAAACCAAAACTCTTGTCCGAACGAAGTTAGAAAAGAAAAAAGGAGGGAAAAACAAAAGAGGAATAAAAAGCAATGTTCTAAAACCTGTGGGAAAAAATTAATATTTAAAAAACCATTATCTGGTGGAATTTCAAAAAAAATAAAACACAACAAGCATAATGGCTGTTGGAAAATTTTATTTGTGAACCTTTTTCTTGTCTAAACATTATCCAAGTTTTTGCTTTTTTGAATTTATAAAGCTCCTTTGTTTTTTTCATGTGTACCTGTAGCGGATGTGAATCGAACAAAAGAACCTCTGTACCCGTGGTTGTACACAAGCTCTAAATTTTCGTTTTGATTTTTCTCAGAACAATAACACTGAAATTTAATAATTTATGGGATCTTGTAACTTACAGGGTTACATATTACGGATGTAGTTAATCATGTTTTAGTAAATAAAAATGCCAAGCCCTTTGAATAGTATTTCCAAAAATTGAAAGAAAAAAGACAAGGATATTAAGTAGAAGCGCATTACATTTAGCCAAAAGTTTGTGCAGAAAAAGCTAAAATGTCGCTGTATGCCAAACTGAGACATTATTGTACACAAATATCCCTCCCCACGTCCTCTGCGCATTCGAATATCTGTTGCTAAAACCGAAGGGACTACTGGAAACATTTGAAGTAAAGATAGGAGAACTTAAGAAAATCCGGTCAAAGAGAATGAAGACGATATAACAGCGATATATATATGCGTACCACTCTACTTCCAACACCAAATCTACTTCCAAAAAGACGAGAAAAGGCAGGAGTGGTTCCTAAAAACGGAAAAACATCCAAAGAAACTAGAAATGATGAGAAGAGTGCAACACTCTAAAGATGAAAATAAAAGAAATCGGTTTTCGGAATTGGCCATGGGAGTAAGGTGGTCCAATGTCATCTCCAACGCACCAGAAGCTCTTGAAAACACAAGTGAGAGCGAGGAAATGGTGGTGGATTGGACACTCTTCGCCGAGAACAGGACCAGATCCCAAAACAAGCCCTCAAATGGAATCCATAAGGAAGCCAAAGAAGAGGAAGACCAAGAAAGACGTGGGAGGCGGCGAGCAGTCGAAAAGTAGCTGGAAAATAGACCTCAACCGAGTACGATGGCAGAGCCATGTAGACGCCCTATACACCCCAGAGACGTAAAGGGACATATTATAATATAGGTTTCTGGAAAAAACCCGAAGATGAAAACTGGTGAGAAATGAGAGAGTACTAAAGTGTATAACCAAGTGGTCTTAAGGAATGGGAACAAGTCGTCTTAAGTGTTCCAAAAAAGGTTGGGGACCCTGCGTTAAACGGGTCGGGACATGAATTTCATTGTAAGGACTTTAACGAATTCAAACAATGGGACGACCAAACCATATTAAGTTGGTTATCCAAATCCGTGCTAAGAAATTGGTGAAGTGGTTCAAAACAATGAAAGCTGAATAAGCTTTTTAAAAATAACAAAGTAAATTGTAGAGTGTGAAATCCAGCATAAATCTGCTGAAATAGCAGGAACGGGATTTGGGTTTGAGGTTTGTTCAGGACTCATGTAAATTTAAAACTTTAATGCCGGAAAACGTGGGATGGAAACCTTGTAAGAATGGACATTTTAAAAAAACTTGACGCAGGAAAAGGATCCCGAAAATACCAATTTCGATCACATCCAGAAAAAGTTTTGAGAACCGGAAGGAATATCTCAGAGAAAGAAAATTTGAGTTATATGCAGTTTTTGAAGTAAAATTTTGTATATTTAACCTTTGAGTTATTTCTGGGTACTTCTGGATCCTGTAGCCAATTTCAAAGCACATTATCACCTCCCTTTTATTAATATTTCCAAAATTACGGGAGACGTAGTGTATGTTTAAGGCTCCTGACTTGGACGTTATGATCGTGAGCTCGAATCCTTTTCCCGTATCCTGTTATATCCAAGGGTGAAAAACGGGGTTAGAACCACTACAACATTTCCAAAATATGTTGTCATGATATCCTATGGGGGCTTGACTTACAAAATCCAGATAATTAACATAGAAACACGCTGCATACTGTTTCTGGGTACTTTTGAACCCGAACCCACTTTTACCACTATTATCAAGCTTTAATTATACTTATTGAAATGTATATTTATATATTATAACAAAATTTAATACAATGGTTGGACTAGTTTTTAAGATAGTGTTCGAATAAATTCAAATATTTATGGCGATTCCTCGAAGTACAGCATTCCTTGGCTACGTCGGTGCGACCAGGCGTCAAAGGATAGGTTCTAGCGAGTAGTTTTATTTCTATAAATAAAAGTTTCTGTTGTTTTTTATTCAGTTCTCGGAAACTCAGTCTTGGTATGTCCTTGATTCGATAAAGACGTGCGGTAAATCTGCTCGTATTCGGTGTTTGAGGCATCAGTCAGGACATTTTCGATTTGCTCTCGTGCGGTTTAGTTCAGTTTGTTCTCAGACTAATTTTTGTAATTTCGTTTCCATGTAAGAATAGTAAATTTATAACGTTTAGTCGGTGTTCCTTCCATTTTGTTATTTTTTGTTTTCTCACAGACAGTGTACTAAAAATAGATTTTAGTTTGGCTATAGTTAACGTAGTTATCAAGTGTGAAGGTGTAATTGAATAGCCGAACCCCAAAGGATTTGACAATTTTTGACCCCCCCCCTGGGGGTCGAAATCACTGATTTAGAAGGCACGACCAATAGGAAGAAAGCTTTGTAGGTAAGCAATACAATATTGTTTTCATTATTGTTTTTGTAACCTTGGTTTGGTTCGCCTCGAACTTCCGAACGGAGGAAACCCTCTGGCTTCAGGATTGATTCTCCCTGTGGTGGTCCCTGTATGAGGATAGTTGTTAATGAACAACTCCTCTGATTCTCATGAATCATCCTTAGTGATGAGGAAGTGTGGTAAGGTTTTAAGAAACAAACCCACTGATTCCTGATTTTGGAATGTTTTATTGATTGATTTCAGCCTGAATCACCTTACATTGAATTAATGACCGCAAGTCTGAACACCAATACTACAGAAAATTGAACTCATTAGCCCAAAAGAAGTTTGAGGGTATGAGTGTTTTGAGTGGTTTCACAGTGTCACAAACATGTAAAAACATTTTACCAAAGTTGTGTGTCATTGATTGATTAATTTATCAATACTGCCCTATAGTTAGTTAGAGTTTATAATTTGTTCTGTTATCGATAGGTAACTTGTGGGTATAGGTTTATTTAAATAAGAAAAAATGTCGAGTCGTTTAAATAGATTCAACTGAGATAGCAAAATGAAAATAGGAAATGAAAAAATGACGACTAACAAGAAACGCCTTACTACTACTGTTTAGGCAAACGTGTATTTTTCAACACACGCTCACTTATACAACGAAGTCCGAGTTACAAGTATGCTCGTTTTGTTATGTCACACGAACCAGTGACAGTGAGCTACGGACCAGTTAAGAAAATGTTTTTTCTAATTTTAAAAATATCAAAATTACTCTTTGAAAGGCTTTTTGCAAAAAAAAGATTCTAACTATTGGTAATGTTATTCGACTGCCTGTTTTCGGAAACTTAGTTCAAAAGTACCATCTTGTTCGGAGCAGGAGTAAGATGGCCAAAGCCCAAGAAAGGGACCAACTCGGCTTCAGTCTTCTACCTAAGGACTACCATTATTAACGATTATAATTTCTAAGGGAAAAAAAATTAATAATAAAACTAATATTCCCACCATGTTCAAAACCGTTACATCACCTCAATTATTTGAGATAGAGGCCGATGAATCTGGGGTTTACAGAATAAGAAGTAGTAGATAGGAAATTGGGAGGTGGGAGAGAAAAGAAATAAACGATGAGGAAGACAAAAGTGAAAGAGAAAATGGAATTTGTAAAGGAGATGAAAAGAGAGAGAAGAGCTAAAATGTAAGTGGAGGGAATGAAGTAAAGAGAAGTATTTTATGGAATTAAGAACATGAGAACCTAAACAAAAGAAAAAACTTGACCTAAGTCAATTCTCAAATTTCTGCGTCAATTTTCCTTCTCCAGCTCCCAAAAGAAACTGAATTTAATGTTCCTTCCACCCATCCTCATTGAAAAACCAAGAAGGAAAACAATTTTAATTGCAAATTTCAAAACGAATGTTGTCTCCTCTTCTCTCAAAATTTCTTCTTCCCTCTCTTTCCATCACTCAAGAGAAGAGTTTGGGTTGGTCCACTGAACGACAACAAAATCTGTAGAAATACAAAATTTTCAGGAGTCATTTTTCCTTTTTTTTGACGTCCATTAAACATTCATATTTATTTAACGCATAAAAAAATTCCCGGTTCCTTCGTTTCATATTCCTACCATTTTTATTTACTTTTTTATCTTTTAAAGTAAAATAAACGGACGAAAATGTAGATTTGAATAAAATTTTCTTTTTCTCATTCACTGAAATTAAGAAAAGGAATTTAGCTCTTATGTATATGCACAATATAAAGTAACTGAAAGAGAGAGACTATAACCTAAGAGAGAAAACCTCTTAATCATATGGATGGAGAACAAGTAGTGGGTTTCCATAACAGGACTGAGAAAGAAGTACAAAGAAGAATAGCATCAACATAAAAAAAAGTCTGGCCTATTAAAAATATCGTCAAAAATAAGAAAGTGGGAATAAAGAAACGAGGGAACCAGAAACCTGCATTTGCCAACTTTACTTTAGGGCTGCCAAACATGGGTCTCACCAACAAAATTAGAGTCACTCAAAGGACGATGGAGAGAAGCGTTAAAGGTGTCAGACTATTGGATAAGAATTATCAACAGCAGAAACACCAGAAAACAAATAGGAATTAGAGATACAGTCCAAACTACCTAAAGACTAAAATGGAAGTAGACAGTACACCTAATGAGGATACAAGACGTAAGATGGACCAAAGAAGCCACAATATGGACACCAATTCTGGGTAAACAAGGGTAAACAAAAATTGAAGGAGGAGGACGATCTCATTGCTTTTGCTGATCGCAGATGGTGGACCAAGTGCAGGAATAAAGAACACGGGAAAAGCGCTGGAGATTACCATACTTTTAATTGCTATTTGTTACGCATTGTGAATTAGGTAGTAGCTTCCTTTTCCTGTTATTCACCTTATAATAAATATTCCTAACTGCTTCCCGAAAGGATCGAAATGTGATTCAACGGCAAAACCAAAGTTAGGCGATAGTTGGTACCATCCCGGTTCAAAGGTTTTTTTGTTGTCCTTCAAGCCATTAGATCCGAGCTGGAGGTGCAGTTCTGTAATGCAAGCACTAAGTACCGTCTTGATTATATTTCCTTCGTCTCAACATCACCCTTGAGAAAGGAGCAATTAACCACAAAATGTTTGCGCTGGGAGCATTTCCCCTCAAATTCTTCGATCACTAACCATCCATAAGAGTATCTCTAACCAGAAATGATGATCGAGAATGACTGTCATACAACATGTTTCTGTGAAAACTAGGAATATGGAATTTTCAAACTGAGCCTTCATATCTTGTGCCCTAAGATCGAATTAAATTTTATTAAGGAAAATGGAAATTTCCTTCCCCGATCACCTGATATATACCGTCGCTGTTGACACTTATACGTATAGCGAGAACGCAAAGTTTCAAATACAAAAGCTAAACACTGCTTTACGTCAGAGATGGATTAGGTATGAAAACGTTTTCTGTGGTTGGCTTTGGTTTAGGTCTTTCATGTAAATAATACTTAGGACTAATTTATGGGGAATCGTATATTTCGGAGTTTTGAGTAAAATTTTGATTTATGGTACTGAGTTTAACGGTTTTTGGCTCTCGCGTTTTTTTCCAGACGCACGTAAAAGGAAAAAAGAATGATGATGCAAAAAAAAACAATAAAAAAGCTGTGAGTTGAGCTTTAGTTATAACATCGAAATGGAAATTCGAGATAAAATAACAAAGCTTTTAAATTTGAACTGTTAAAATATATATTTTTTTAAAGCCTTTGTTTTATAGTTTTCGGTCATATTCTAATCCGAGCTTTTTTCTCCCACTACTGCAAAAATGGAAAGATAAGGTCACAAATGTTTTTACTTCTTTTTTAGCTAGAAAATGTTGCATCAAGTCATCATCATGATGTGCCATCTCGGAGGATGGCAATCAACAGGGCTATGGCAGCCTCGGATGCTGTTGCATAAGTATAAGTGTTAAATTAATGTATACTTACTGCTTCCGTCATAGCTAATTGGAGTCCACCAAATTTGGGCACTTACTAAAGAGAAGAAAATGCCGAAAACTAAAAGTACTTTTGTAATCCTCATGATACAATGTCACATTTTTAAAGTTTTTTGTTTCGCCCACCAATCACGTAACATCGACATCATATCCGGAACTTCCATGTCATCTTTTTTGGTTGAAAAGGGTAAATTCCGAGGTCGATGAAGAGAAAAGCCTGAAATGAGAAACAAAATGAACTTTTAATAATTCATGAAGACTGTGTTTTATAATGTTATTGGTTAAGTTTTAGCGGATGCAACCATTTTTGAAATGAAATTTGGCGAGAGTTCACTTATTTGGTTTTGCACCTGACTTTTGTGCGATTTTTATTTCGGTTTTTGTACTTTTTCAATTCATATTTGTGGCGACCAAATGAAACGTCGTTGCAGGATTCGAGTTCGGAGAAGTTGAGACACGACTTATCACGACAGGCTTTGAGACACCATGAATCCTGCACGTGGTTCATCGAATGTTCTAAATCAATGGTCGGCAAACTCCTCATCCAAAAGAGCCAAATATAAACCAAATAGTATTGAAATTTATTCAAGAAGCTATTTTTGTAAGCTTTGCTGAGATATTTTTAACAAAAAAATTTGGCCAGCTGACCTTAATTTTGCTGAAAACTGTATGTTTTGGCTTTAAAGTGATTTGAACTCTACACTAAATTGTTTTTTTATACTGAATTCTACATAAGTGTGCAACACTTTTGAAACGAATTGTACACCACAGTAAACATCACTCACCCAGTTGTATAGGATGTATTTCAAGTCTCGCAATTACTTAATTCGATGAATTTTGAAAAAATGTTTTGGCCTTTACTTAAAGATTCTGAGCATTCTCATCACTCAGAGCATTTTGAAATTTAGAGCTGAGATATTACAAAATATAATTCTTATACTATAATTTTTATACTATGGGTTGTACCAAGACTTTATTTTTCTATTGTGTTGTATCTATCTTTAAACTTGTCTTCCTCCTTCAACTACCAGATTTACTACATCAATCTTTTCACTTCTTTTACTGACAGGCCGTTCGCTTCAGTTAAACTTTTTTTTGTAAGTGCATGTGTCTTAGTATGGCACTGCTGAACACTGATAGCTTTGAATTCAGGCAGATCTGGTCAGTTAAGGCGTAGTCACATGATTTAACTTTAGCAGTTCTAGGATCTTCCGGGATGGTCATGGGAAGCGATTCTTTATAAAGATAATATATAGTCGGGCCTGCACTTAACATTTTGTGAAAGAGCCGCATGTGGTTCCGGAGCCGCACTTTGTCGACCTCAGTTCTAAGGCTATGGCCGTGCAAGTAGAATTTTGTACCAAAATTTTGCAACAGAACAGTCACGCAAATTTTAATTCTTATTTTAAACATTTAAATATATTTCATTCGGAATTCGAGTGTTTTTCATTCAAAGACAAATAACCACCTGATTCCAACAATTATATTTATAAGATACAGATAAGATATAACTGAAAAAGGAATTTTGTTTATCTATAAATCCTTCTTTAAAGCAGGAATTTGGTATCGTTGCGAATATTTGTTCACTTTTGCTTCACAGTGTATGTATCATGCTTTAATAAAAAACCTTTTTGTGCTCTTAACATCTTTCCGCAAAAGCTTTTTAACATTTTAACAAGATTTTCACAAGAAACTCGGTATAACATTTTTTAATCTCATCGACACATTTCGCCAAGAAGACCCACACTAAAGCCATTTATTCTAAATTAAGGTTAATATTAAATGAATTGGCGTCGCAAGTTTAAATTACATCCACCTCTCCATACTTTTATAATTTTTTTCTTTATTTTGTGATTTTCCGACAGGATTTTACTTATTTAGAGTTAATACCTCCATATTATTCCTTCTATTTTAAAACAGTTGGGTGGGTCCCAAACTTTTCCGACGTCAGGAAATGTAGAAAGGAACAGACAAGAATACAAACCTAGATAAGGGCGGAAAGACGACACAAGGGCAGATGTCAGAGAAGAAATTTTTGGGGTGGGTGCAAAGAGAAGACATAAAAGAGAGAGAGAGAAAGCAGGCAACGACTCTACAAAATACTAAGCTTTAAAATTTCTTTAGGTGTTTCCAGCTCTTTTTAATTTTTCTTTTCCAGCGTCAAAAAATTTTTTAGTACTTAAAAATCAAACTGTTTTATATGTTGTTAGTTATGCTTATTCAGTTTAAAATAATTTGTATAAATAGGTTAATTAAGTTGCTGAAAGTTTTTAACAAATATTTTCTCTTTCTTGGATGCCGCAGACATTCTGTTTTCTCGTTCTTTTTTCTTTCTAGAACTTGCTGACAGAAATTGTGGATGTCCAAACACTTCTCTGTCGATTCTAGTCCGTCCGTCTATGGTTTTATCTATGTTCAGACTCTGGAAAGTTTCGTGTAGTTTCTGATGCTCGGTTGACCACGCGAGACATCTTAGGGTGTGTTCTGCTGTGCCTTATTTTTTTACGATCATAGCAAATTGTCTCGTCAGTGTCCTTGTCAGACATAATGGATATGTCAAGGATTCGCTTCGTTCTAATGTATTCCAAATCCCTCAATAGAAATTTGGATAGTCAATTGTTTGTAGTGGATATTGTTAGTGGTTGATATTCATCAATATATCGCTTCGGTCCTTTTCTATATTATTACGATTTACTCGCTTCGCTTGCCATATTTTGTGTCCATGGTGGCATAAACAGATATATATTGTAGTGGTGGATTTGAACTCATGATAGTCCAACCAGCAACTTTAACCACAACACTAGGCTTCCCGCAATAAGCAGGTATATATATTAAAAACTGGCTTATAACACAGAATATTGGGAACCTTCAACCTTACCTTTGTTTCAGGTACTCAACTTCTTTCCTTGTCTTACCTTTATTCTCTCTAGGTGTTCTTTTATAGTAGATAAGGCCATTTAACCAAAATTTCATCATTTCCATTTCATAGTTTGCAGTGAGAACCGAGACACTATTGCGGATACCATAATGAATGACGAACCAGAATCATTGACTGGTTTTAGATTAAACATGTTCCGGAATTTTTATGCTGGAATCGGCGACAGAACCCCACTTTTGGGTTCCATAGGTTCAAACGGGTTTCATGATAGATTTGTATATGAGGAGTTTGTTGTGTAGGACTATAAGGCTCTCACAATCTTCTCAAGAACAAGGCAAGGTTGTTTAGGACCAACCCATATGTTAGACTTCAAAATTTACTAGTGGAAATTGCAGAGTAATCATTTTTATTGTAATTGAAAGAAGAAAGCTCACAAATATAAATTTCTTCTTTTAAGGCTCGTGTGTTCTGCTCTTGAATCACCCAGAATCTTCTGTGAAATCAAAAAACCCCGTTAGGCGATGAATCATTATACCAAAAAGCTCGTTATTTCACCTGCGGTTTTAATCTTAAAACCGTCAACGAAGGAAGTACGGAAATAAATCATCAATAAATTAATAAAAAGCTCAGATTTAACAACTAAATTTCAATAAAACGGTGCTCACGTAGAACATGTTTAATTTAATATTTCTCTTCCGTTTCCTTAAAAATAAATAAAATATTTTCTCTCTATAGTATAGAAATAGGTGAAAACAAAAAGCGTTGCCTTTAGCTTTGGTAAAATTACGTAACAAACAAAAAAAAACTTCGTCAGCATTTATAGAGAGAAGAATAGTTTGAAAAGTTAATTTCTTCACATCTTTAACAAGAACGTTGAATCGAAAACTTTGCCATTTCCGGTCTTTAAGTTAAAGAAAAAGTTACTTTCAGTTGATCTGATTCCCTCGTTCCATCCCACGAAGAACGATAATAAAGGATTAAAGTCCTATTGCATTTCAATAAATTCACTTCTTTCTAAACTTTTCAGCTTCCTGCTGTCGAATAAAGATTTCCATCCAAAACTTTTATATTTTCATAAAATGGATTAACATCCGGGTTTCCCGAACTTTCAGTTAACTCTAACTAGTGAAAAAAGAAAATTTCATGGAAAAGCTCAGTATTTAAGGATGAATTCAAGGGAGGTTTTTGGTTTTGATTTGGTTGTGGCGACCATTCGTCACAAAAGTCAAGTCAAAGTCATAGTCATGGTCAAAAGAAACAAAGACGGTACATAAAAAGAAAAAGACGAGATCAGGACTATAAATTCCACTTATCAGTATCTGAGAGACTTCATCTACCAGTATAGTAGCCTGAACTTCAATAATCAGTCAGATGAGAGTAGCTGAGTTAAGAAAAAGTAGTCTCACAGTGTCCGGCGTAAATTACGCACAGGATCAGGATAAAATTTGTGAAGTGTGTAACAAGCAAGTACAGGAAGCGCTTCAAAATTATGTCCTCCAATGCGTCCTATATACGGTGTCCTCAGACCTCCAAGCAAGTATTCGAGGCAAAACAAAAATTTTAGAGCTTCTGCAAGTTTTGGAGAAAGAAGGGGATATAAGGGCTCTATTATTGTGGCTGCTGCTGCGTTAAAAGTCTGAACTTTTGTTGTGGGTTTATGAAATTTATTTATTTTATTTTCTTTCACTCATTACCTATGGCATAACCCAGCAGATTTCAAGAAGTATCGATGTAAAGGATTCCAATCCACCCCTTCACAATTGCATGTTTAGATGAGTCACATACCTGAGTAAGTCAGCACGACCAGAGTGGTTACCACCAACATATCCAAGGGAGCGACTACCAAAACATACAATCAACCACCTGGTCAGGTTACCCATCAAACATCCAACAGAAAACTCATTATTGATGAACAGTTTCCGAACACATTCCAAAATTGGTAACTCGATTCCTACAATGATGCAGTGGAAAGAAGTATTCCATTTCCGTTTTATTTTCATAGTTAATCGCCACCTGTTTCCAGTCCAAGACAATAAATAGTTGGTCTGTCTTTAAAGGAGTTTTTACTCAAGGAACAGATCAGTGGTCCAATCCCAGGAATTTGAGAATCGGTTCTGGAGGATTGGACAGAGTAGCTATAAGAGAGTGAAAAGAATATAGCTGTGAAGAGGATGAGCAATGATATTGGCACAGGGTAGATATTCAGGAAGTGTGAAGTAAGAGAAGACACATAGGGATAGAAAAAAAAAGAGTGAATAAATAAAGAAGAAAAAGTAGAAAAGAAGTAGAAAGGTGAAGATTGGAGAAGTGTGTTATGTAGTCGAGCGCTTCGTCAAGAAGGGTCGATTCTGGAGGATTGGGATGGACAACCAGTCAAGAGGAAACAAATGGCATTTAGTAAGGGGTAAAAAAAATCATCTTCTAACTATCTATCAAGTTCAATTGTTCAATTTTTTAGAAAAGATCAAGCTCCAAACTTTGTTAATGATGTAAAAGTGAAACTGTTCCTTTGAGACGTGTCAAACTGGAACAAAATATTTCACGAAACGAAAATTGTCCAGGGACACCCCGAGTGAGGAGTGAAATCTCTAGAATTAGGTTTTCCATTAATATTTCAAACTTCTGGGGAAAAACTTCATCGAGACTGCTGATTTAAAGTCAACCAGAAAAATTGATTAAGTAAATGAAGTTGACGTCTTTCAAGGAATCTGAGGAATGGCCTCAGAGTGACAGCGTTGGGTAACTCTTGCAGTTCGCTCACTTTAGGGGTTTCAAAAAAATTTTTGTTGATAGAACTCGTCTGAGTTTTTGCTTCTACAATAGTGTAGTATCCCTGGAGAAGTTTCTAGTCTCTTTTGTAGCTTTTTATTAAACAGTCTCATGAAACCCATTCGTTCATTCTGTTTTTGAAAAACCGGCCAACCTGAGTTTTTTCCTTTCCTACAACTTGTCTTCTTGACTTGAGTCAATTTTCAGTTCTCATGTTATCATTTCAATTTGTTTCCCTTCCTGACAAAACCCTCCACCTGTACCAGTATGGTTTCATCTCTAAAAAAAGTTACACCACTGAATTAGCAAATATAAAATCGGGGATGTAGGAGGAACGAAACGGAAAGGCACACGCGTCATTTACTCCTTTATATCGTATCTTTTTTGTGTTTTCTCCTTTTTGCTTTTGCTTCAGCACTTTCATTTCGGTTTAAAGTTTTCTTCCCACTCAACTTATTTCTTTTTTATTTGGAAAATTTTCCCCCTCGTTTCCGCCACTTCCTCGGACCACGTCGTCCACACTTCCTCCCGACTTCTTCTTTTCGCCTCCTCTAACACACCTTCATCTTTCTATTAAGTCCTCTCTTCCTTTCATGGTCCACGCTTTCCCTGTGTCAGTCTGGCTCTAGAAAGAAACCCCTCAGGTTTTAGTTTGTTTCACATCTTGTCCCACCACTTGAGGTCTTACTACATGAAGATCCTTTTCGGTTTCTAAGAACCACGCCGGTCTTGTCTTTTTCTTCTTCCTGGATGCATTCTACTCAGATGTCTCTTCCTAATGAAGCTGTGCTGTTTGCTGCCGTTTCCACTGCTAAGCTTTGTTTTCAAGAATCAAGTGGCTAAGACTACTCATCCAACACCTTTGTAAGGAACCTGTCTCGACGAGAGCCTTTTGGGGGTGTGCCGGTAAATTTTTCCACCTGGAGGATGAGTGGGAAATTTTGGAAAGAGCTTTTTGGGGAATAAAGACACCTCGGAGTGCTGAAATGCGCCGATTTCCTATTTTACAATGGAAACAATCCGATCGTTGCGAAGAACATTGTTAAAAACGAAATAAATTTTTAATAAGGCGTAGAAAGCGATTTTGTTATATTTCTGATGCTATCTGTCCACAAAATGTACAGGGCATAACTTTTTTATTAAATAGAAATGCTCGTATTTTGTTGTCTTGAGAAAAAGAAATGAGAAAGGAGACAAGTCATTGAACCCAAAATTGTCTGCCACAAACTTTTTTCCTTTTAAAGAAAAATAATCTTTGGAAAAAGAGAATATGTAAACGAAGAAGCAGTGGGAACAGAAAAAACTGAAAAGACTCAAAAAAAAATCTTAACGTAGAAAAAAAAATTAAACACAGAGCAAAACTGCAAGAGTAACTTTTACAAAAGACTGCAAAAAAGCATAAAAAAAGGCAAAGATAGAAAAGAAGAGTCGCTTAAAACTAATAACATATTCACGAGGAGAAAGCGAAGACGAAAGTTATGTAAACGGTAAACAATGAAAAGCTAGGAGAAGGAGCTAAGAAAAAAAAAGCCAAGAGGAAGCAAGCAGGACAAGAAATACAGATCTCGGTTAGAAAAAGTTGAAATGGGAAAGGATGAGCAAGGATGTAAAAAAGGAAAAACTTAAAAAGAGTCGAAGAAATGAAAAAAAGGAGGCTTCCATTCTAAGGGGGATGAAACACAAGGTGGAGAAACGCTTTAAAAACTGATAAAAATTTAATTAAACAAAATTTATAGGATTAGCGATTATTTAAGAACGTTTAAAGGCATTAACCATTCTAAGTAGGATTATACGAATTGGACGAAGGTTTAACAAAGAAAGGATGGGAGAAAGGAAGGAAAAATGGTCGGAGACGTGTAATTCATTCAGATTACTACAATACCATTAGAGTGTATTAATGTAATTTTCCCAGTCACGGTATGTCCGGTATTACGATACTTTTAAAACACTTCCAGTCGCATAGCTTGTATCGTTTACTTCCAAGTAATTTAGTTAACAATAAAATTTAAAGAAATAATTCTTTTTTTGGGTGGATTATATATATAATAATATATATTATAAGTCCTTTTACGCCTATGGGGTGCATAGGGCGTCTACAAGGCTTCGCTATCATTCGGTTTAGGGCTGTTTTCTTTGCTCCAGTCAGCTTCTTTTTGACTGTCCACTTCCACGTCTTCCTAGGTCTTCCTTTTCTTTGGATTCCTTGTGAATTCCAGTCGAGGGCTTGCTTTGGAAGTTGGTTCTGTCGTCAGTGAAGGGTGTGCCCAATCCACTTTCATTTCGTCACTCCCTCGTGTTTTTAAGGGCTTCTAGTAGCTTTCAACTCTATACCACGACCACTCTTAGGAATCTATTCACTATAGTCTGGATCTTCAGGGTATGTCCCCCGTCACCTTTTGCAGTTCACACCGTAGAGAAGTGAGAAGCGAGTGAAAGCTTCATCGATCTCCATTGGCTTCACAGATTCTATTGGCAACATTTTTTTCGGAGCCTCCGTTCTCAAAGACAATACTTCGTAGGTAGTAGAAACTCCTGACACCTCTATTATCCCTCCGAGTAAGTTGTACGGTCTGTTTACCTTTTCATTGACACGCAGCTCTCTGGTGTTGATGTTTGAACCAAATCTTTCAGCTTCTCGGCTCAACGTTGTTAGTTGTTATGTTGGAAAAGTTCACGAAACAATTTCTGTATGCCTTGTGACTTGTCTGTTACAAGCCTGATCATGTCTGAGCGTGTTGCTTTAGTAGCCAGAATTAATCTGATAACCTCAACTATCGGATTGATTCATTTGAACCAATCTTCTCGTTATTCGAACTGACTTACGATTAGAAAGAAAGCTACTCATTCAACACTGTCTTTAGCAATGTGTTCCAAACTGCAGTGAACAGTTGTATTGAATGATTTATTTTAGGTAACAGATTGCTTTCTCTGTAGTGTGATAGAGAAACTTTCAGTCAATTTATTAATTTAATAATACTTCATGTGCATACTGCTTGAGCGATTCTTTGGACTAATTCAAGTAACAAACAATCTGAATCTTTCTCGCCTGAGTTAAGATCAAGAATAGAATTCTATTTATTATGTATGGAGTTTCAAGAGGAGACTACTATTTAGCCTGTATTTGGAAGAGAAAAAAAACGTCGGAAACAAGTCGGCACGGCTTATTGTTATTCAGTTACAATGATATTTATTATTTGGGTTATTAGGACCAAAGAGAAAAAAATTAGGGGGTATCCAAATTAAAAAAAAAATATTGGTCCTTGATCGGACTTCCGAACGGAGAAAGCCCTCTACCTTCAGGATTGATTCTCCTAAAGCCACCTGTGGCGGTTGGTGAAATGTGAGGATAGGTTGCAGATTAACCACACCTCTGATTCCTAGTTTCCGAATTTTTATTGACTTCCATGAATCCTACTATTCAATATAGCTGTCTGTAAAAATAGGGTCTACTAATCTAAGCTGGTCTAAGCATATCTGCACACTTATCGTCAAAGACTTTTCATGAAATAATTATACTGCTGACACCACTGACATTATTAATAATAGTTTCGAAAATTACCAAACTCATCTTGAAAAAGCTCAAGGTCAAAAAATGTTGGACTGACTTTCAATCATGTTAAAAGTCCCTCACAAGACCTGTGGTTTCTTACAATTCTACTTTTAATTTTAGTTAATTGTAATTTTTATAAAAGGTTACACACACAAGGCATAGTCTGCCGAAAATGACTACAAATGTAATGCTACAACTTAATGCTCAGTTTGTTTTTAAAACAGTGACAGTGGACTACATGTCTTGGGTTCTTAAACTGTGTAAACCGTAGTTTACCCCAAAGTATTTCACACATTAAAATAAAAAACAGTTATTTGACAAGAAGTGCTAGTGGTTTGGTTTATATCATGTGACACCAAGTATTTTTCAGCGGAAAGTTTTCCTTTGCTTCACTCCCTTTTTTTGGATGAACGACAACCAAAGCCACGAAAACACTTGAATGGCTCTTCAGAAGTCGACAATTCCAATTACCACAAAAAAGTCAATAAAACGGAAAGAGAGAAAGAAATAAGAGAAGAAAGGAGACCGGGGAATGGGGGCGTTTAACAAAACGGAGAAAGAAAAACAAAAAACCCAAAATTGTTTTCTTCATTCGATTTAGGTCTTCCCAAGAGGAAGAGAGTTGGGCCGGGAGGAGAAGGAGAAGAAAGTTTTTAAAAAGTTTTATTTATAGAATTAAAATTCAAAGGGAAAATTCCTTCTCCTCAACTTGTTCTTTTCATTTGGAATTTATGATGTTTTCCGGCCGTTCACGAAATATCGAGAGTCTGAAATGAAGAGCTGAAATTCTTTTTAGCATATACACCCCCAGCTAGGGGGAGACTTGAGAAAATGAGAAACAAGTTGAAATTTATCATCCGCGCTTTACGAGATTTTTCGCTTGAGAGAAAATTTAGATTTTCAGCTACAAATTTTCCCTCTTTTTACCTCTCTCTCTCTTCGTCTCTTGGAAACATACTTTCCCTGGTCATTATCTTGTGTCACGGTTAAGCGGGTAAATGGATCTGGTAGAGTGAAGAGGTTGTTTCCCGTGATTTCCGTGCAACTTCGAACATGTTTCAATCAAGAGAGAACGAAAACAGTTTTTTGTGCCCTGATTCACTGGACTTTTTGGGTTCGGTGTTCTAGATGTGGAAACAAAAAGGCCGATATTTGAGTAAAAAGGAAAAACTTAAACAATTAAGTTAGTTTCTTCGGGAGAGAAACGCTTTTGAGTTGATTGCGTGTCCTGAGTTTCAAATTGAATGTAGATTTTCAGGTAATCACAACTACGGAAAACCTGAGGAAATTCATCAAATATTTTTGTGTGCCGATATCATTATTGAATTATGTATCAATAATATATTTATATATTTTTATAATTAAATTCATTACTTTAATTGGTATTTTCATCAATATTTAACCTGACATGATTATTGGCGAATCACAACAACAATTTTCTAAAACTTTGACACCCTGTCAGTACGAGTTATAAACGTTGGAAGTCAAAATTATATATTTGAGTAAAGATCAGTATAATACAAAAAACTGTAAGGTACAGTATGTATGTTTTCTGGACGTATGTCAAGCGTTCGACCACGTTTCGTGCAAAAGTTTTTGTTGCGGATGGGAGAAACAGAAATAATCGAAAAGAATGATCTTACCTGTTTAAGTTCCTGGGACACAGGGACTCATGCAGCAGTTTGAAATATAAATGTCATCAAAATATGCCCCAGCATTTCTATAAAATTGTTTATTATAAGTACTGCAGAGTCAAATATGAAGGCGAGTTCTGAACTCTACTAACTACCACCTGTCTTCAACTTGAGACACCAAGTAGTTGTTGGGTCGGGTTTGATCTGAGTTACAGACCATAGTCGTAGCCCTAGGGGCGGACGGAAAAGTAGGACAGAGAAAGAAAGAGAAGAGAAAAGGGAAAAGAAGAAAAGAAAATGAGAGAAGGGAAAGAGGAGAGTTAAGGAAAGGAAAATAAGTCGAAGAGGGTGAAGTAGAACAAAAGGAAAGATCAGAGAGAAGAAATAACATTAAGAGTAGACAGATACATAGGTAAAATGGAGAATTCAGTCATGTAAAATATATAATGAAGAAATTACTAACAGAACGAATGAAAGAGCAAAGCGGTCGACACTCAGACAAGCAAATGAGGACCTTTTAGAGACGAAATCAGTCTAGTCAATCTCTCATCTCTTTGTGTCATTCCCTGGAGTCCAAACCCTGATTCTCAATCACTGCTCGATTACAAACAAACCTCTTAATAGTTGATGGCTTTGACACTTTGACGCTCGATAGCGCGGCTCAGACGGCTTCTAAAACGACCGTAGGTACGCATAAAAGTGATAAGTGCTTGGCATATAAACAAGACCGAACAAAAATTGATGTGATTCGTGAGCGTGAAAAAAATTATTGAAAAGAGAGTAAAAGAAAACGGAGAAGATTGTGCTCTCTGGCACACTTTTTTAAAAAATTGAGCCAAAACAGCGTGACTGTGCTCCTTAGATAAAAAAAAGGAAAATAAGTCTCGGGGACAAAACACGAGAAAAGCTTTGGGATTCAAAGGCATATTTTTTGGCACGAATCCCAGAATCCAACCATGACTTATTTCTCCCTTTCCAGCCGAGACTCTACTTTTTTAATAAATTTCCCTTTTTTTTATTTTTAGTTTTCTTAGTTCCCTGTTCTGAGAAAACTGAATTAAAGTTTTCAATCCGAAAACCAAACTCCTGATTTTTCTCACTAAAAAAAATAGTTTTCTTTCTTCCTGAGTAAAAGAGAATTTCCTACTGTATGAAGCAAGTTATAAACACCTTAAACCAGATATTTAAAAAAGGAAATGACGTCATTTTTTTCCTTCGACTTTTCTCAGAGATTTTGATTCTACTATAAGAAGGTTAGTGGATCATCGTGTGGTTCAAAATTTCCCTTTGATTTCAGTTTAAGTGAGGCTGTATAAAACCTTTGGATCTCCTCCTTTCAAAGAGAATGTATTTAAATTGTTACATACAACTTATATTATTTTATAATATATAACCTGAGTAAAGATCAGTATAAAGTGATATTGTAATAAAACGTTTTAACGACACCCAGCTTTTTTCCTGAAACCTGTCTGAATCTTCAACAGTTTTCTTAATTCTTCCTCCGTAAAGTTGAGTCGGGTTGTCATTTTCTTAAACCAAATATATGACATGAATGCACTCAAACAAAGCTCTGACATCTTTTTCAACGAATAACTTAAAATTTTCTCTATAAAAAAAGGACGAACCACAGGTGTGCGAGTTCTTCGAAGCGAAAGATATTGTCACCTCCATCAAACTCAGGAGGTTGGAATGGGCAGACCCGCATCATAAGAGCCAAAGCCAGGCTCAAGATCTGTGGTGGGAAGCCAGACGGAAACCAAACGGGTAGGCTGCTCCAAATTAAGATGGGAAGATGGAGTTCGAGTGCTTCGGATACAAAACTGGAGAGATGCGCGATGAATTGGGACACTCTGTAGAAGGGCAAGGTCCACAGAGGGCTATAAGGCTAATGGTGATGATGATTTTTCATATTTAGCTCATTTGCTTAAAATCACACCACTAACTAGATAGGCAGAGAAACTCTTACACGTTACCCACATATGCTTACAAGACAGGCTTGAAAAAGCTCAGTCACATTTAAGACAGATTTTGAAAAGTTTTAGTTCGAAATCCTGAACAGTACAAATCTGGGACGTGAATCTATTTAAAAAAAAGAACCGGGATTTCCCCTCTCCGTTACTTGAAAACGAAAAAGTTTTTAAGCGCTGAAGCTTCAGGAAAATAAAAAGAGAAATATAAATTCTCACCAGATGTTGCTACAAACTTTTCCTGACAAAAAAAAAATTTAACAAAGATTTTATTTATTTTTATTATTTGTTTAGGCTTATGGCTTTCGTTTTCCTTAATTTACGTTATAAATAGCTGGATGTTATTTTACTTTGTTTTTGGAAACCGGAAGTTGAATAACATTGTTAATAATTAGAAACCTTTATTTGCAAAAAATTTTTCAGGGCAATTTTAGTATATTTCTAAATGTCCGTCCGTTGTAAGGTCCCATTTTAGAGCCTTGTTAATACGGATATGATGGAAGAGAAAGGGAGAAAGTTATCATCACAAGGGTGTGGTCGAAGATAAGTCAAAGTTAGAGGTAGCTGAGATTTGGTGGAGAGGAATTGTCTAGGTGACGGCGATGTCAAGGACATCCTGATTTCGGTTTGGATCTGATGGCCACTAAATTGGCTCTCCGGCGAAAATGGGAGTGAGATTTCTGGTTCGAGTGGAGGAGTAGAGCTCTTTGCCATGAGAATTAGTTGTACAACCCCACCTGGAATGTTTGGAGTTGGGTTTGCAAATGGAGTTTGGTATAAATTGTAAAAGCCAAAAAAGAAGTCAACAAAGCATGAAATCCTAAGTTAGTGAGCATTTCAAAAACTCAGAATAAAAGAAAAGTCAATAAAGTGTGTAGGAAAAACTGAAGGTGGGCTTATAAATATATTGGTTTTCATTTAAAATTTCCCTTTCAATTTCATTTTAACAAGAAAACAAATTTTTTAACATTGACAAGTAAATTGAACGATTTTATTTTTATAAAATATGAATCAAAAAACTATGGAGACTAACTTGGTGTTGGGAAACGTCAAAAGCAACGGTTCGTTGCGTTGCTCTGTTGGTGGTAAAGCGGTGGAGAGGAATCAGCACAAATTTGTTCATTTTTGAAGAAAATTTTCAAACAAAAATGGCAAATCTGTAATGAATAACGGAGCACAAGCTCCGAAAGTCAATAAGTTTTCTTATATAGACGTGGAAATGCTTCGTGCAGACTCTTTTCTACAGGTTTCATCGTGCCCCCATGCAAGTTTTCTCATGTCCAACGACCTGCCTTTTACAAACTAAGTCGCATTTCATCGTGCTTGTTGTTGTATTTTGTCTTGTGTTGTTTGTTACAAATCTGAACATGTTGCCACAGTCAATTTAATCCGAACGGAAAGAGGTAGTATGGCAAATTTGAGGCAAACGTCTCCTTCAGCTTATTCCGAATGTGTGAACAAATTGAGAATGAACATTGAATACAACCACAATAATGCGGTTAGTAGCTCAAAATAGTAAATATGAACCTGCTTATCCACAGATGTGAAATGTATTAGTTTAAAGAGAACTTAGTTATAATATTTGTCAATGTATGGAAACTGAAAATGGGGTTGGTTCTCAATAAGATTAAGGTAATGGCCGTGAGATTGCCAAACTTGGGTGTTGACCTAATAATGGTGGGTTCTATATTTCCATGTGAGGCTGTTAGTTCGGTCTGTTTTTTGGGTCAGCGTTCCTCTCAGCCTTAACTTTTTCTTTTCCCTCTCCCCAAAACGCTTTTAATCTTTCTTAATGTGCATTCCCTAAAGGCTAATAAGCTTGGCAAATTGACAGTCAACGCTAAAACTCAGACGACCTAATTACAAAATGGTTTTGTAACTTGAAAAACAATATAAAATTTTTAAAGTATCTTAGATAAATTCGTCTGAAACATGGATCACGTTCTTATATCAAGTTATTTAGACCCATTAAAGCCAGACCAACTACTTGATGTCTCGCTTAGAGAGAGGTGGTAATTGAAAAAAACTCGTCCTTGAAGTAACCTTTTTTTGTTTAAAGGATTCTCACTGATAGCAGAGTTAATAGTCTCACACTCACGCTAGTATGTAGAGCATATTCTCTAAGATCTACTGTTTCCGAACATATCGTCTCATTTTCATTTCAACGAATTCTAAGTCGAAAAATGGTTTCTAGGGGTCACCAGTTTGTCGTTCTAGTATATGAGAACAAAGTGTTGTTTTTGAACTCTAAGTTCTTGTAACATCAGCTATTTAATCTAAGAGCGCCAGAGAAAGTGAGAAAACGGAAGTCAGAGCTTGTGAAAATGATGCGAAGGGAAAGGGAACACAAAAAGACAATACAGGTCAAATAGTGTTTCCCTTCATTTCAACGTTTCTTTTATCTAACACTTCATCTCTTTTCAACTCCATTTTATAGTCATTTTGCGCTTTCTTCCCTTTTCTCCCTTGCCATTTATAGCGCTGTAAACATCTTTTAGACCTTGAGTCTTGTGAAATTTTATTTTTAATGTTGGTTAGTCTAACTCCTTTCCATTATCCCTTCTAAATGATTATTTCTTCGCCCTCATTATTCTCTGAACTTCTTCCGCTTCCAATTTTGTGTTTTATAATTTCTTTCCATTTCCTTTTTCACTTTATCTTTAACTATTTCTCCCGGATTTTTTCATATTATCCATTTCCTCTTTTCTCTTCCTTTTCTTCTTCCTTTTTCCCGGACAGCAAGTTCAAGAACTGTATTTGTCTATACTTTTCTGTCTATTTTCTTTCTTGTTAGTTCCCGATCTGAAGGTTAAATCCTATTTCGAACTACTGGGTCTAAAAGTATCCAGAATCAATCTTTTTTTCATAATGCAAAGGTTACGCTTCAGTAAACTGATGCATCCGGATGGAGGACCAGCTTACGTTCAAGTGTTTAATGGAAACTAGATGACAGGTATTGCAAGGATAAGACTGGGTCCAATTTTATGGCAAAATCCAAAGAGGAAAGATGGGAGCAGAATATGTGGAGGAGCAGAGACAATATAGCACATTTTAATGGACTGCCAAGGGATGGATGTCTTTCGTCAATCACTACCACCCAAAGCAGAGGATGCAGTGGAAATAGTATGCTCCTCTGACACAGAAGCCCTTCAAAGTCTGGCTAAATTCCTGAAAGTCTTTTGGGAAGTAAAACGGCAAATGTGGCTTAAATAAAGAAACAATTGTATCAAATAGCTTATTTTGTTAAATAATTAGCCCTTGGACACATCAATATATATTATATTATTATTATTACAAATACCCTAATTAAAAAAAATTTGAAGGAAGAGAGGGAGAAGTCTTCTTTATAAATCATAACTTTACTCCAATTAACTTGATTTTCCGATAAAATTTTCCCATTTAAATCTGATCTAAATACAAATATATATGATTTATTATGGAAACAAAAAGTTTAAGTAATGAAAAGTTTTATTTGTGGTTCTTTGAATAATAATTAATACCTTAACTTGGAACCTCCATTTTCTTAATATTATGCCAATAGAATATCGGAGTTGGCTCTTAATTGTGTCTAAACTATTGGAAACCATTAAATTTTACAGGAGTTGAAGGAAAAAAACGGAACCATTGGTCTCCAAAAGTGTTAGTTTTTGTGCAAAACTCATTTCATTATAATAATAATAATATTTGATATCAATTTTAAAAATTTTCTTTCCTGTAAATTCTATAATTAATTTATCCGTTTGAGTTTTCAGTTCTTCATGGAATCCATTCGTTAGTAGTTTTGTATTATCTTTTATGATTTTGTTATTTCTTTTTATTACCTTGTCTTTCTTCTCCTGTTTAAAATTCTTTTTCTTCTCCTGTCTTTAAGTTCTTTTGATGATTACCTCCCTGGGTTTTGGTTCCTCTTTTTTCTCTTATTTGTCACCTAGTGAGTCCAGTCTTCTCGCCCTCGACTTCCGACAGGTATTCCCATCGTCCACAGCTTTTTTCAACATTCGAGAACGGTTTTAACTCGACTCCCACTCATTTCTGAGACCTATTCCTTAACAAAAGTGAATATTTTTGTCTTTTGTACATTTAGACCCTAAATTCGTCACTGAAAGCAACCCAGAAAAGTATTACTATTTACTTTGAAACGCATTTTGATTTTCCTTTATTTTGAGCGAATTGGTTTCTGTGGGTTTCAGTTCCAGGTTGAAGGTTTCAAGGAAATGAATTCTATTTTAAGACTGAAGGTCGAAGTACAACACGTGAATACACTAAAAGTGTCACGTGACGTTAGACTAAAGTGATAAGATTCATTACTTTTTCTCAAAGGTGATGTAGTAAACTCTGAACAAAATGTGATGTCCTTACTTAAAGTTTTCTCCCACAAGATAACTGCCACCTGTCCCTAAGCGAGACATTAAGTAGTTGGTCTGACTTTAAAACGGTAGTTAAGTAGAGAACAGACCAGTGTCTCAGGCCAGGAATCGGATAAAACGGCTGTGACTGTAGAGGATTAAAAATAGTTTAGAAACCGTAACAGTACAAGGTAATGAGGACTTCAAAGGGGAGAGAGGTTCTGGATTAATTTTAGTCAAGAATTATGTTCAGACAAATGAATTAGAAGTTTAGTAGCGTTGTTGTCTTTTTAGTTTGGTTTTGCACCCCTTAGACTAAACACCTGTCTGAAAAGTAGATGAATTGCTCGAAAATCCTGTCAACGTCGAGCATCTAAGACCTCTTTTAGCTACCTGCCTACAAAAAACATTCTCATCCTTCTCCAACATTTTAGGGATTTGTAACATTCTGCAGCGAACACCATGAACCACCTGTACACCATTCACATTCACCCATCTGATTCATTTTTCTTTGGAGAGCTTTGCGAGATCCTTTTGGGACTGTCAAATGCCCCCATGAGCACAGTTTTGAGAACCGTTCCCTTAGACCGTTCATCAAAATTAAGCTCGAATTCTTTTCTCTCCTCCAAAAACAAAGAATTTTCAAAGGAACAGAAAAACTGATTCATTCGCATTTCTCTGTCGCGTTATATAATCACGAAATTCACCTTATACATAACAGTAGGCCTACTGTTGAATAATTTTACATCGTTAAAATTATGTTTATGAATAGCGAGAGCTTTCGAAATTTCATTCCAGTTCTAAGATTCTCACTCCTTCAGTAAAGTTCCATAAATCGCTTAAAGCCAAACTTTGAGGAAAGTCAAACGTTGAGAAATCGGAAAAGAGTTTTAAAGCCCTAAAGAAGTGGGATGAAAATAAGAATTTTTTTTGGTGCAGATGAAAGATGTAATCAATTTGAGCGCATCAATCACAAGAGGAGTGATGGCAGGCAAGGGATAAGATGCAAAAACAAAATTTATATTATAATTAATGTGTTCGGCATCTGCAGAAAAAAAAATTATTTTCCTTCTAATCTTCTCTTTTAAGACAGAACAAAAACTGGTTAATTTTAAAGTCTGTATCACTTTGCTTAGCGGAAACTCTGTTGAATTCAGTGTAAATGAAAAAAAAATCTTGTTAGTAAGGAGAAGGAAAAGATATGAAGAAAAAAGAGGAGGCGGAAAAATTGGGGAAAATCTCGCCAGCTTTCTTTCACGGGCTAAATGAGAATGTCTCTATTTTTTAGAGCAACACATTTTCATCTTCTGTATATGCTATAAAAGTGTGTACTATTCTTAAAAATAACTTTTTATTCTCTATAGTCAGCCGCCTGTTCCTAATTTGGAGACAATAAGTTGTTGGTGAAGGAGCTATTCATCTAGGAGGGCAAACCAAGAATGTGATATAGGATGTATCCAATAATTACAAGCTTGAGACACCATGTAGTTTTTCGAACTAGATTTGAAGTTATTGCTTACATTAAATAAGAATTAGATTAATCATTGCCTTATTTCTGGGCACTTCCTCTCGAGTTCTTTTTTCTTCGCCTCTTTCCATGCTTGTTCATCTTCCTTTTATGATCTCTCTTTTTTTCTTTGGACCACGCTTTCCCTGTTTTCAGTGTAGCTGTGAGGCTAGAGTTTGTTATGCATTTATGCCGCCGCTTGAGGTCTTGATTTTCAGTTCCTCAAGATCTTTTTCGGTTACTAGGAACCTCTTTCTCCTCTTCGTCTTACTATTCAGGAAATAATGGAAGACCTTGTTTGTTAGTCTTCATAGATATATGCTACTCGGATGTCCGTAGAAGGTTATTCTTCTCTTCCTCATGACATCTGAGATCCTGGGGAGGTACGCCTTTTGTTCAGAGTTAAGTTTTGGTCTGTATTCTTCGTTTTTCTCGACTGGGGCCAGGATTTTTGGAAGTCTTTATCTTTCCTTGGTTTCCAGCACTTCCAAAAGTCTTCTCCGTCTTATCTTATCATTAATATTTCCTAATTTTGACTTCATCTTATCCTCAAGGTACTTGGTTTACTCAAATTTGGTCTAAAAAAGTTCAAAATAAATTTCTTATAGTCATGAAAATTAACATGTACACACACACTCCTTTGTTGTTTGGTTGTTTTGGACCTAAAACCCACTGTTATGACCAAACTTAAGGAATTTTATGGTTTTGGGCGTGTTGCGCATAAGCTACTCTGGTGGAATTCTTAGAGACATTTTTGATAAATTGTTAAGTAGAAAAATGTAATCTTACACAAAACTTGTGACACAAGACAAAAAACAAAATCCTTGAAGGCACTCCTTTGCAATTTCGCGTGACGCCGTTCGATATTTTATCCGTACCTTTTACTTAAGCAGTCGTACAATTATAATTTATTAAGTGAGAAAAGAAAAGACAGGAAAGACGAGGAAAATTCAACGATGAATTGGAGGCAAAGAGAAAATAAAAAATTTAGAAGAACGAATGAAGGAGAGAATGTAACAAAAGAAAGAAATTGGGGAGAAAGAAAGAAACTTAAATATGGTGAAACATTTGTTCTGTGCAAAGAAGACTAAAAATTAAGGAGGAACTTTGAGATGACATTAGTCTGAGAGACAAAAAGGATTTGAGGAGAAAGTGGAAAAGTTGGAATTTCATAGCCCTCAGGGTAAACATTTTCTAGGTCACTAGTTCCGACTTCTTCTTACCGTTCCCTCGCCATTTAAGAAGGAAAACGAAGAAAATTAGCTCCAGTTTTCTCGTACAAGTTTTGAGCCACTCTCTCTCCCTTCCCACCTCCCAAAAAAAGGATTGAAACCTTCAACCTTCGTTATTAACGAATTAATGACTGGAAGAAAAATCAAGAAATTTGTATTTGCCAAAAAAACTTGAAGTTCACACTTGAATTTAACACATGGTTTGAACGCTAACCGATAAGATCTGGAAATTTGAAAAGTAATTTAAATGTCTTTTGTCGAAAGCTAGATTGACAACATTTTCAAACCTCTCAACAACTGTTGACGTCAAAAATAGGTATGAAGAACAACTCGAATGGTAACACTAAACAAAAAGCCACGTCGTTTTTATTTATTATTGAAAATTTAAAAGCTTTCCATTTACCAAGTCGCATAATGACAAATCCGGTGAATCGAAACTGAGTATTGTTCCCGAATAGAAAATTTTGCCAGTGTGTAACGTTTTCCGGGACATCCGTTTAAATATAATTACGCCTGCGTAATTGGCTAACTTGTTATTTGTTGTTCATTAGTATGAGTTACGAAATGAAACGCTTGTTTGCTTTTCCACAACTTTTTTTTCCTTTTGAAAAGTTTGGTTTTTCATTGTTTAAAATTGATTTCATCGACGTTCAGTTACTCCTTCTCGTGCAATCTCATTTGCGTTTTAGAATTTTATCAAGTTGGGTACTTGTTGTACAGATTTTTCTTTCTTCAGTTATGCTTGTCATGTTCGTGGATTGCTTTACAATTAATTAGTTTTAGAGTGGTTTTATGAACCAGGATAACATCATAACATTTATATGTTGAGTATTGAAAGACTATAAATAGACATCAGGAAAACTAAATTTATGGTAATCAGCAAAAGAGACATCGAAGCTGAGATACTTATAAACAGAATACCGATCGTCAGGGCTACAACTCTGAATTATCTAGGGTGTGCCTTGAATAAGACGTGGGACTCCGGTCGAGAGATAAAAGCCCGAATAGAGTAAGTCAGGAGAGTGCTCGTTAAAATGATAAATCTACTGTGCCACCGGAAACTCAACCTGAAGACAAGAATACGAATACTCCACTACTACGTCTTCCCCGTACTTTTGTATGGCAGCGAGGTTGAACGCTGACCAAAACGTTGGGGAAAATAATCGAGGCCTTCGAGATGTGGCTAATGCTCCAGATCTCGTAGGCCGACAAAGTCAAGAACAGCCAAGTTCTACACCGAATGGGCAAGGAGACGGAGGTGCTTTATAACAAGATGAAGGTGCTTTAAACTTCAGTATTTCGAGCCGTGATCCGCAACGAAAAATACCGACTTTTTCGACTGGTCATGGAGGGTACAATTGACGGAAGACGTACACCCGACAGAAGAAAGACTTCGTGGCTGAAAAATCTGCGGGAATGGTTTCACTCTTGAAATCTGCCTCACTGTTTCGAGCAGCAGCCGCCAAAATAGCAATCGTCATGATGATCACCAATCTCCGTCGTGAAGATGGATAAAAAATGAGAAGATTGAAAGACTGGATTGTGAAATCTTAGACCTCTACAACATCTTCCAACTCTTTCTTTAGCTTCAGACTGTAACATCTTGTAGGTTTTATTCCAACCTGATTAACCTCCTCATTCTTAGGTTTTGTTATGTTGCAAGTCTCTCTAAAAGAATTACGTTTCTTAAGTTACGAGAATTAGTTTTAAAGTGTCCTCAGAACTAAACTAGCAAATGAGGCCTTAAGAGTACATTCAAGAACTGTATAGAAAGAAACTGGTTAAATTATAAGATATCTGCCTCATATTGGATGCTAGCAGTACCGTCAAATGACCAAGCACAGAGACCCTTTTGACCAGACTGGGTTACAAGACTAAGCCAAGCTATGTTATCTTTCGTTTTAGACTGCAAAGAAGTTTTAGAAAACAACTTGTTCCAAAGGGAGCAACATATATTTCTTTTATTCTTCATACTTATCTTACGTCAATCCTTCTGTCGTCTTTTTTCGGTCTAGAAAGATTGCAAAAGTTTTTCCTCGTTAAACAAACAACGGTAAAGAAGTCAAGCTGATTTTGTTTCCGGATTAAGGCCTTATTAACCTTTTTTTAGGGATTTTGAAGCGATTGTTTTTAGTTAATCGCCTAAGTCTGTTGTCTTAAACCTTTATTCTTAAAAGTAAATGGTAGAGTGGTGGGAGAAGGGAAGAGTTGATGGCCAAAAGGAGTTTTGTTTTTTTCGTTGAAAACATTTTGAAACTCAATTGAAAGGAAATGCGAGATAGAAAATTTCATCCTGTATTATTTAAAAAAAGGATTTTTCGCTTTTTTGGAGGCCCTTGCCTTAATTTTATCTCTTTCGAACTGTGTTTCTTTATCTATTTTGTCTATTTCTTCTTTTGAGTCATTGACATTTTTCTTTTATGCTGCTGCCCTTAATAAAAAAATCTCTCGAGGAATTGACAAAAAGAGCCTTCTAACAGATACACAAGATGGCTTCAGGAAACGAACGAGTTGTCTCTCTCCCCATAACTTGGTTTATTATTTCTACACTAAACTAAAACTTGAACCCACTACACTGCAGCAGCTCTTTTAACAGATCTTCGCCGTTTTACATACCGTAGAGGATTGTGCACATCAATAATCAGCGAAAACGGCATGAGCCTCATCGGCTCCAAAAAATGGATTAATACCACCTCTACAAGCATGGCCCAGATTATAGGATTTAGTCAAGCCAAAACCGGGGTACACAATTGCTGACTAAAGATTTTGCTTTCTTTGATAGGAATTTTGAAAATCCAATGCCACTTAATCCTAAGTCCTAAACCTAAAAAATATTTGGGACTGGAATGGATGAATCTACGTCACACTCACCCTGAATCATTTCACTTGGTCTATTGACAAAAATGTGATGACGACTGCTGGTCCATAAATGACGTGGCCAATCGATTGCTTTTGTTTCCGAACGTTTTGCAGAAGAGAGAAAGGAGAAGAAGAGACCGAAGAGCTCTCCTCTACCCTCCGGCGGACAACAAGAAATCGTAGAGAGCAACAAAGCTGCGTCATTTGGTCAAGAGTGGATGACATATTTTAAGTTTTAATTTGACCTCTCTATATGATGACCTCATGAACTCAAAACAAGAGCGTTTTCAAAATTTTATCCCGACTTCCTGTTTTTGGGGCCATCGATTAAGAGGAGGGGAAACTTGTGCTGAAAATGAAGTGGTTTTGAATTATGGCTTGATAATGATAGATTTTAGGCGATGCGTGGCAGTTTTTGAGAGGAGTTGGGGCTCGTTTGTGGTCGAACTGAAGATTAGTGGATGGGATATTGTCGATTTTGACTGTGAAAAAATATCTGGTGTTTTCAAATGACGAATTTCATTCCCAGCTTTTGAGTGTGTGATTGATTGATACTGGACCAACTACTTGATGACTGATAGCCCGTTAGAAGCCTAGTCCTAGACTGAATTTCAAAAATTAATGCTCTTCTCGACTACCCATCAATGATTAAGCGAAGTTTATATCAGCAGAAAGCAAAGTGTTAATACAATTTATAAAAATTATCGTCATATTGAAAATCTAAGATTAAAGTTTTCGTAATAATGAGCGACCATTTATTCGACGAAAGTCAATAAAGATGGAGGGAGTAAAAGTGAAAATTTAAAACCGAAATTAATTGAAGAAAACTTTTCCTCTTTTATCCATCTCATTTTTGGAAAAACAGTGATAAGTTGGTGAAGAAGTGGTAAAAAAAAATCCGCAAATCCGTTTGGAAATCATGGTTTCCTTTCTTTATCAATGGATTTTGTCTTCCCATATAAAATATAGCCGAATCTAAAAAGAAACTTCATTAAGGCTCCAAACCCTTTTCCCCTCAAGACTTTGGGTAATGCAACAACCTTTCTCCCTCTTTTTATTCTTTTAATAAAAAGAAAGAAAAACTTCTGGTTTTACTGTAGCTGTATACGCTGTTAACAATTTTCTATTGAAATGGTTTCCTCGCACTTTTAGACATCCCTTTAGACATATCAAACCTTTTAACTTTATCACTTTCTCCTTAAATCAATCGGCAGGGCCAACTTCTTTTCTTTCAAGTTTTTTTGGTTAGCGTGAAATGACCTAAAGAAACTGGTGAGTGTTGTGTGCCAACGTATATACATGTGTATATACACGTTATATGTATCGTTATCGTTATACATATACATACATATATATATTTGACTTATTTCTTTTTCTGTTCTTTAATTCAAATCTAGAATTTAAATTTACGTTTAGCTCATTTTAACAGTTGCTTGTAAAGAGAGCGACGATTAAAACGAGCGCGTAGATTATTATACTGTAGGCAGGGTAAGTTTGGGGCTCGAAGGAGTTCAATCAGTTTAAACAACTGCAGAGAAAGTTCCTCAGATAGACGATAAAATTACCGTGGTACATCCCAAGTTATATAATAATGGAGGAAACCTAAAGAACTCCAATCATAATTAAGAGTTTCGGTAAAGCAGTGAAGCTGGAAATGACAATAATGACAGGGGAAAACGACCTGTAAGAAGAACGCCTACGACTAAATGACAAAAACGAAATAGAACACAAGCAAAAGACAGCTAACTTAGAGATGATAGGTTTTAGCGTAGAGTGCGTTAGAGGAAGAAGTATATCTACGAAGAAACAGTTGAAAGAAGTTACCATGAGACAAGACCAGAGGAGTCCAGGGTCTGGAGAAAATACTAAAAACTCATGACTCCAAACCTCCCTTTTAACCTAAAAGACCAGGTGAACCTTAGGGTACAGGAGCACGGTAGCGTCTGGTCGACCTCTACATCCAGGAAAAAGTTGTAGTTTATACTTATTTATGTCTCTTTGTAGTGTTTTCATGTTTTTTATTGCAACTCACAGAAAGGCGTGAGCTCTAAACTAAACATATTTGGCAATTCAGTACATGTATTACCTCATTTTAATCATAATTAAAATATTTTCATCGAATTCACCTTTAAGGGTAGTTAATATCTAAGGGTGAAACTGACTAACTGAATTAAAATACATTTAAGGGTGTAACCGTTCAACACACCTTTACGTTTGTATAAAGACCCCATCGGCGTAAGACTTTTTGCGTATATACAGTATATAAAATATAAAATAGAGTTCGAGAACTCATTGGTTAACCTTGAAAACAAAAACTTACTTTCAATCGTTGGAAGCTGTAAAATTTTCTGCCAGCAAAAACTCATCGGCACCAAGGAACGACACCAAGGAAAACTCACCTGAAATTTTTAGAAGAGGAAGAAATAAATAAATAAAAATTAAATAAAATAATTTTTCATTTTGTAAAAAACAAAAGTTCTCCTTTTAACGAGCACTGCTTTTTCCGTGCTTTGATTAAACACCCTTAAAATAAGAGGAGAAAGTATAATGAACATCTTCAAAAAATAAAATAAATAAATAAAAGAAAAAGTGAGTGGAAAAGAAAGGGAAAACGGAGAGGAGTGGAATGAAGAGTAGAGGCAGCAGAAAAAATAAATTGTTTGTTTTAACTCGCCTTCATTTTTCACTTCTACCATATTCACGTATGCAAAATGTTTTGTTTTCCTTACTAACGAATATTCGATTTATTAATTACTTTCCCGGGAAAATTTTCATTCGAACTCAGTGCTTTTGTCCCAACAGATGGTAATGTATTTGTTGATTTATATTGGTGGTTTCCAAACTTTTTTGACCAATGGTCTCTTTTTATAGTCAAAACTTCACACTCGAATGGATTTTTGGGAGATACATAAACACATTTTTGAGGGATGACATGAGCAATGGGCGTTCAAATTTTTCTCCTCCGTTGTAAATAGATTTAAAACTAAGAAACTTACAATTAACTACCACTTATGTCATGTTTTATCATTGTTCCGTCTTCCGAATGGAGAAATACCCTCGGGCTTCAGAATAGCTTCTTCGTATAGCGGTCGCTGAAATGTATGAAGAAGGTTGTCAATGGACAACTCCTCTGCTGCTCATGAATCACACTTAATGGTGACGAAGTATGGTAAGGTTGTTAAAAACAAACCAAACGATTTCTAATTTTGAAATGTTTTATCGATTAATTTGAGCCAGTACTTATACCTCCAAAAGGGTTTGGCAAACGTTATTTTATTCAACGATCCATCCGGTCGGGCTATTGAATTAATGAAATTTCCCTTAAAATTCGTAGACCTTTCTCCCGATGGACACTTTACAGTTAACCTAGTTTCAGGTATAGGAAATACGGGTATAGGAAATAGCCTTTTAGGTTATTTTCCTTTTTTTCTTAAACCTTTCAGCCTTGAACCGAATGAATCACCATACAATGAATTAGTGGCCACAAGTCTGAACACTCATGCCACGGTAACATGGCTGACTTTTTAAATAAATTTTCGACAACTGACAACGACATTTGCTTTAACTGAAATTCGGGAGAAGTTGACAATGTGGAACCATTCGTTTGCAGTCACTGTAAAATGTTAAGAGAGAGATACAAATGATGAAAGTTTTTAAAATTTGCCCCTAAAGAGTCATTGAGAGCTGAAGAACTTTTCAGCTTTTTTGTCTAAAAATATATACTTTAAGTATAAATATTAATGTTAATTAGTGTTAAGTAATGGTGCTCGTATGACATATAGCGAAACGAGCACACCTGTAACTCAGATTTTGCCGTATAAGTTTTTATTACTGACTCTATTAGGTTTGGTCATCCCTGCAACCTCAGAGAAGCGGTTGTGGGGTGCAGGTTTCTACAAAAGAAAACCAAGATGAGTTTTCCTTGTAGAGACCACGGTTTTGTTTGTAATTTATTCTGGTTTTTCACTTTTAGTTAGTCTCTCGTTAGTCATTTTTTGTTGTTCTCCATTCGTAATTCACATTCGTATCCTCAGTACGTTAGGTTTTCTTCATTCAATTCGGTTTCCTCATTTTCCTGCGGTTGTTCTCTTTATAAGTTTCTCTCTTGTGAGTGTTTCTCGAGTATACGGTTTTTCACGGACTTATCTTTTAAGAACCCATATTTTGGATTTCCGTTATTTTTAGAAGTATTTTAGTGCTCGCACCGTTTTTTTAATTAGTGTTGATATCTCAACGGTGAAGCTACATTCATGTAGAAGGAATCTCTATTTATCTAAAAATTTCGGGCCCGGAATTTCATCAAGGAGCATCAAGAAAGCTAAGCCCCTTGTAAACTTTCTCTCTAACAGGTTGTTTCAACTTTTGTAAATATAATATATATATATACAGTATATATATATTAGGTGTCCCAAAATCGTAGGTGAAATTTCAAGTATTTAGGACGACAGAAACCTGTACCGAATTGCACCGAAACATCTTACTACTTGTGGGCTTAAAGCGAACGTGAGCTTACATGTTGTTCTGGTTGTAATATTATTAGTAGACGTTCTTTTTTTGATTTTCGACTATCTAAACCCATGAGTAGTTTAACTACTTTAAAAACCACTCATTTAGATGACTTTACATGTCTTTTAGATAAGACTTAAGATGTCTTTAGATGTCCCTTTGATATGTGTCATAAAGCAGAGACAACAACACAGTCTGAGACAATCATTCATTGCACAAAAAAGACAGTTTATTACCGGTAATGATTACAGTATAATTAAAAACACAACCCTCTAATTGTCAGTTTTGTTGACATAATTCAAAATACTAATTAATTTTTTTTTACCATAATAATACCTGGAATCCTCTTCTATTCAATCATCCACCGCCAAATCAATTTTTTGCCGGAAGGATGGGAAATGAAATTGAATCAGTTGTTCTATAAGTACACACAATTTATGCTGCCAGGAAGCAGTAAGTTATCTCTCTTTCGCCAAATTGGGTAACTGTTCTAGCGATGAAAAATTAAAGCTAAAAGAGGCAGCAATAAATAGTGGCCGCCACCTGATCAACAATTACTGGATAGACTCTAAAATGCAAAAGTTGGAGACCCCCAAAAGATGAGTAATAAAAAAAAGTAATAAAAACAACACCAATAGTAGTCAGTAGAAGGGGGTTTAGGAGAAAATAGTTGAGAGCGAGGTATAAGAATACTATTCAAAGTTTCTCCATATATAGTTTTTATGATAATTGTCCCACAATACTTATAAATCCAAAAAGTGCGTCTAAAGGAACCGAAAAATGTTGAAATTGTTCAAAAGCTCCCCCCACTTCATTTGGAATCCTTACCTCGTGCCAATATTTCTTCATTTCACGCAATAAATCTTTTTAATAGTGTTTTCAGCGGAGTAAAATGAAAAGGAGGACAGGAGGGAAAAAAGGAAAAACAAAAGTTGAAAAGAAAATTGCGCTGAAGTGATATTTTTACGGGCACAAGCTCGTGTGATGTGTTCCACACTCTGGCAAATTTGCTGAGCACTGACTCCACCATCTCATATCTTTAGAGAAGTCACAAGTTTGTGTTCTGCGTGACTTATAAGACGTGACTTTTGAAATTCCCTACAACATTTTCAGATTCTGCAAAACCTGTAAAAGATTTTAGTTTCTTTTTTCTTCGTAAAGTTCATTCACCTAAATAATTATGACCTTTGGGAATAAGAGGAAGCGTTCTTTCAAACATCTCACCGTCATAGGTGAGCCACAGGAGAATTAACTTAGCGGCTGGGTTTTCTTCGTTCGGAAGTTCGAACCATTGCCTTGCTTATCCTGCGAACCTACCAATTTTAATCTTTCTATCCATTAGCATTACAGCTCTGTGAGAGACTTGATCTTCACTGTCACTCATTTCCATCTCTTCCGGTCTTTGGAAACGTTTTTCCAGCCACGAACTCTTCTCTACTTCCTCTAACCATCTTTTCCGAGGCCTAACGGGATGTCTTTTGTCCTCAGAGTGTTTGCTGAGGATTTGTTTGGTTTGCCTCTCCTAAACTTAAAAAGAGGTGAAATAATAAAACAGAAGAAAAGACAGAAAAAAGAAAGAGAAAAGATCGAGAAGGGGTAGAAGGGTGAGGTTAAGAGCAGCATCTAGTGAAGCCTGATGGCATATACCACTTGAGACGTAGTTGGTCGTGTCGTTCATCTAGAAGGGATGCTGCAGAATGATTAGGATGGACCACAGGATGAAGCTTAAGTTTTTGATGGTAATCAGAAATCATTTATAAATTTCATTACAAGTTTCAAACGGAAAAAGCACAAAAGGGAAAAAATAGACAACCAATTGTGGTGAACAGAAAAAATTCAAACACATAATTAAAAAGGGAAAATTGTTAAATGGTGAGTGATGACATTGTCATAGACCTAAAATTAAAATTTAATGGACAGAGTGACATAAAAAAATGCTTAAATCAAAGATAAAGTCTCTTATTATGTTTCCCGTAAAGTTAAAAACTTTAAAAACTATTTAATTTGGTATTTTTTAATCCCTAACTTTAACTCCTTTCTCTCCTTAGGAAAAAAAATGTCTTTTCCACATGCCTTCTTCTTCTTTTTTTTTGCTTCCTAATCTCTTTGTTGAGAAGACAGAATTTTATTTGTGCCTGAGCTCTCAATTGACTTTAAGCAGCACTTTTTAGCCTGGAAATTCAATAAAATAAAATCATTCTAAATTACCGTCCTCATTTAAGTGCACGAATCGACCGAGTTTGTACTGATAGGGAGTCCATATTGAATACTCAACAAGAGCAGGCATTCATTTGCTGGCTTTATGGTCACCTCAAGTGATTGTTAATATTAATTATTTGTTTGCTTAATTAGTTTAGGTAATTATGTCGCACTTTAATCATCTCGCTTGTATTTTGCATAATTTTGCATTTAATTTTGTTTCATTACTATTTGTGACACGTAGAGTTGCAGTTCAACTCAGAAGGTGCTTCCTATTCCTGTGTGTCATCGACAGTATCGTTAGGTATTAAGTGAGACAATAGTTGCTAGCTTGCATTTCCTCATGGTCGTATTGAAACCATATTGGCCCAAAAATTTACTCTGTTAAATGTTCTTATGTGATTTTGGGCAAGAACATGTGGTAAATCATACCATAGAAGATATATTTGGCTCAATAGGAAATTTGTTGATTGGTTGTTTACTATTAGGGCCATGGATGAGGTTATTAATAACAAAATTAGAATCCTAAGCAGCAAGATTTTCAATTCGGATGCAGAAATGAAGTCAGATGCTTTTGTTTTTAACTCAAACAATTTCACTTTAAGAGCTTTTAAAAATTCTGAAAGCGCATATTCTACACACCGGGTGCATTTTAAATTAATAAAAACATCCGGCTAATGATGCTCATGCAGTTGGTGCGAACATTTCAAAATTGCATAAACATAACTAGTTGAATGAAGCGTAACGATCATGATCATTACAGTGCTTTAAGGTTATTACAATGACATTACAGCTCAATTAAAAATTAGATAGCTAAAAGTACAACAACATCATGGTACGTTTTAACAATAATTTGATAAGTAGGACTATTGTTAATACCTCGTACACTAATAATTTTATCTTTGTGCTTTCTTTAATTAACTTTTGTATATTTCTCTTACAAAAATAAACTCAAACAGCTCATACACAAGTACTGTATTGTTTACCCCCACCTGTGTCTCACTTCATACCATTCTGTTAAGAACTGATTCGTCTTATATCCATATTCGCCTAATCGCTTCGTTCCGACGTATTTCAAATCCTACAGTGGGATTGTGGGTACCTTTGTTTTGTCTGTCTTTTGTCAGTTAATGAATATTTTATGATATATCGCGATAGAAGCTGTGATCAAGAGTTCAAATCCTCCTTTCGTATCCTGTTGCATAAAAATTGAAAAACGGAACTAAAACTAAACTAAACTAACTGAATTATGGTTATGGTTCTCGCTATTTAACTTTTAAAAATATGTCCATTTAAGTTTATAGGCATATTTAGTGCTGTATAAGTAAAATGAAATTGAAATAAAACCAGTGAACCTGATTTGAACACTTAATTGTAGTTATCGTGGACCTTAACTAGCCAGGAAAAAGAGCTGCTGGACCGATGAGAAAGAAAAATCTTAGAAAGATCTACGACCCTGTACATAGGAACGTTGGCATTTGCGAACCAATGTAGAAATTCAGAAGCTGTTTAAAGATCCCCCGTTGTCTACAGGACAGCTTGAGGTGAGCTGAACACCCAAACAAGAAGAAACCGAAGCGAATACTGGCTCAGGTATTAACGAAAATAACCTGGGGATAGCGACAACCCGGCAGACCGAAAAGAAATGACTCGAAGTGGTAGAGGAGAACCTGAAAGCACTGAAATGGGTAGTTGGAGGACAGTTTGCAATGGACCGGGCTCGATGGGCAGCCTTGATTGCTAAGCCAGGGTTCTGAATGAGCTATAGTGCTAAAAATAATAATAATAATAACGCTAACGGGCGTTTGCCCTAAATATAAAAAATACCTAAGTTTAGCTTTTCGAAAATCAAAGCAACTCAAAATTTATTAAATAAAAATTACACTAAGTGGAAAAGTCAAAAGTTTCATTTATTTTGAAAACCATAAATTAATAATCAACGCAAGCAATCCTCTGTTTTTAAAAGACGATTTATTTAATTAACAAAACAGCCAGTCAGTGTATTTTCTAAAAACGGCCTGGAGTGCCTTATCATCCAGATTCATAAAAATAGAGATCTCATAGCCTGGAGAAAAAGAACCCCTCGAAAATACTTAAACTAAATGGAAGTCTAAAGACAACTCCCCAGCGTATATTCTTAGCCTCACGTAAACATCTTAAGGGGATTTAACTGAACATTTCAAAGGTCCTATCTGTGGCTGAAGATGTCACGACCAAAAGAGTGAGGCTTACGCGCATTAATCACAAGGGACTTAACCAGAAAACATAACTGAATTAAACGGATTAACATGCAAATTCTTTGCACATTACAATGTGAATGCGGTTGCGGCGGGTGAATGGGAGTCTGGGTGAAAGAGGAACGAAAAGATGGAGGAGAAAGGTGAGAGAGGAAGAGGAATTAGCGCAACGATGCCAAGAAAAATTCCCAGGTGCGAATTTCTAACCTCGAAAATATTTATTTTGTTACTTAATAACTGACCCGGTTCCTTATATTTCTTTTCCTCTGCCTCCTCTCCTTGGCCTTCGTCTTGATGGATGGTATCATTATTTTTGTTTTCAATTTCAGGAAGTCGTTACGTGTCAAAACCAAGTTAAGCTTGTAGAAAATTACGACTTATTTGGCAGCAGCTTGGGAAAAATTGAACTTTTCCTTGAGAAGTTGTTCTTTTAAGAGTTTTCTCTTTCTTTATCTTTATTTTCGGCTCCTTATTTCTCATTCCCATTTCCTTTTTACCCTTTTACTTTGTATCCCTGTGTGAGGGTAAGAGAAACTACCTGTGGCATACAGAAAACAAATTAAGGATCAGAAAATAATCTGACCTGTGTTCAAATGGTGTAATATACTGGAAAGCAGTTGTGCCACACATGAAAATTATTTCAATGGATTCATAAAGAATAAATGCTAAAGATAAGATAAGAGGGAGAGGAAGAAGGTTAAGAGGAAGTAAAGAGGTGACGCTATGGGAAGCGTGTTGTGGAGTCTAGTGGTTTATGCCTCCTGAGGCGTCGTTGGTCGTGTGGTTCGTCAAGAAGGGATGAGCCAGAGGGTTTGGGATGGACCATCAGTCCGGAGGAGAATCTGCCGATTTTCTCCTTTCTGATGGGATGTAATTAGGAACAAATCATGAATCACTTATCATGATTTGCAGGGTTTTGGACAGAAATTGTTCTAGAATTTTCAGGTTGGAGCCCCAAAACTGGATCCCGTAGGTCCAGATGGGTTTCAGGATGGATTTGTAACTGAGGAATTTGTTGAGTTCAAAATGTCTTCCCAAAAGCCAGAGAAGTTTGGTGAGAACCAAGATTATTAAATAAACAAAAATTATACCGAAGTCAATAATGAATAAATAAACAAAAGCTAGATAAATTATATACAGTAAATACAGAAAGACTTCATCGGTTGATTTCTCTACCTTGTTTTAAAAAATCACTCTGTTTCTCACTTTTATATTTTCCTTTGGTAGCACACACCAAAAAACGATCAACCGAGGAAAATCTTTAAAAAGGCAGTATAAAGGAAAGGAATGAGGGAACAGACTTTGTTAAAACTTTACAATGAGCAGATGATTCAGATATTCATAAGAGACGAGCAAAAGTTACAGACCAGAAATCGGGGACAGTTCAACTGTGAAGACATTCTCACGGAAAAGCCCAACCGTGTTTTGTGTTAATGAGAATGTAATAAGAGAAATTTCCTTCTCTCGCTCTCAGTTATGTAGGGCGTTCTAAAACTCATTTGCCAGTTTAGGGAGCTTTACATTATCAGGAAACTTGAAAATCCTACATCCGCTACAGTTTTTCAGCTCTTTTGAAATTTAATCCTCTGGGCACATATGAAAACGTCTTCTTCTCTTAGCTAAAGTTTGACGTGACGTTCTGATACGGGGTTGGTATCGAAGATATATTTTTCACGTTTGTTGTTGTTTTTTGTTGAGACGGAAATTTGTGTGGTACATACTGTTTTGAAAAAAATTTATGGAAGACAGAGACGGAAAAGCTGTGAAAGGCTTGTTAATTTAATTCACAGTAAAGTGGTTTTCATTTCGAGGAGAGCGGTAGGAACAAAAACACTTTTACAGGGTGACAATCCTAAATGGAGGTTTCATTTTTTTCTGTGAAAGCAAAACCAGATAAAAGATAATTTCAATTAAACTCTTCACCTAAACCTACTTAATAACATTCTCATAAGCGAGAAAACCTCTCCCGGACTACTTTTGTGTTGATTTTTCCGTTTAGAGTGGTAGAGGATTTTCCAAAACAATGATTTCATGGCCTTCTTCTTTATCTTTCACTGTTTCTTTCTTTTTCCGCCTCAGACTTTAATTATAATTATCTCTGTCTTATTTTCTTTCTGTTTCACGACTGTTGCTAATTAAATTCATTGCCTTATTAAGAAAATCTTTTATGTGACCTATGCTTTTCCATTTTGTTTTTCTCTTACCCATGTCAAGTTTTTTTCTTCTATCTCTTGTGTCGTTAGGTTGCCATAGCATAACAGTTGTAATGTTTTTGGAGTCAAATTAAATTTTTTTCCCTCATTTTGTGACCGGTTTCTGACAACAATTAAAATTAAATATTTTAAGAGAAGAAATGATGGCGTTAGGTAACCCAAGGGATTTTACAATCTAGGAAAAGTCAAGATAGACAAGAGCCCACTTTGAGTTTGTCATTTGAACATTTTTAGAGCTGGTTTTAGTATACAGGTACACAGCTTTCTACAGTAGTAATGTTAAGCTTCTTCATGTCAAATGTCTTCAACTGTAAAGATGCAGGAAAGTTTTTCATCCAAAAATTTGTCTTGAGTGACGTAATAGCCAAAAGTGTGACATTGCTATCAGTGATATCATCCATAAGGATCTGAAAATTCCCAGAAGGAATTCGACAAATACTCCTTCAGGCTGGTTTATCCTACCCCTACGGTCTTACTCCAAGAAGGTCAACTCCAAGGACGACTAAAACTACACAAATTCCTCTACTCTACAATACGTTTCTCTTGGTCTTCTCCAAACTCTCGCCTATACTTTTTCTTTTTCACATCCTCTTCTTCTCTACCCTTACGAGAAACAATTATGGGGTTTACCCACCAACTGCTACCTGGAAATCCTTAAATTTGTAGTCACCACTCCAGAGAACATGTATATGGGAATTCTGGGTTGACTCTTACTTGACCTACAACGTTAACAGGTTGTTTAGCACTCTGAGGACGAACGGGTCTAATCGACCGGAGTGCGACAAATTTTTCATTATAAATTTTTGTAGTAAAGTTTGATTCTTGAAATTCGGCTACCGATTCAAACTGACAATCACTCCGTCTAAACCAAAGTCCCCCGTTCATTACTTCTACCTTTGAAAAATTTGGAATCAATTATTGGTTCTTTAATTTACTTCCTCTTTTCTATTTTCCTTCCGAATTTTTTCGCTTCATACTACAAAACTTTTCCCCTTTTTTGATGACCTACTTCTTCTACTTTCACTCCCTCTTACTTTCTTCCAACTTTCACACCTTTCTCACTTTTCTCAATTTTGTATTAGCAGAACTCAAATTTTAAAGTCATTGTTCTAGACTGAATTAGTTTGTTGTCTTCCTTTATTTAACTTTATGTCGGTTCAAAATCTAATTTTTTTTCCTCTCCCTTTTTTATTGAAGCTTAATTAGGTAAAGAGATTGTAAAGTAAGGCAGAGCTTTCGACGATGTTCTTTATTCCTAAAATCAACTTTTATTAACCCAATAATTTTGAAAGTTTTGTTGGTAAAGTTTAAGTCCGCCATATATTCGAATAAAACAAAAAAAGGGAATAACAAGAAGACTGGAATAAAGAATGAAAAGAGAGGAGCAGGGAGAGAAAGAAGGGAGGAGAAACCTAAAACTGATTCTGCATACAAAGCGTTCTAAAGGGTTTTGAATTCTTTTTTCTTTCTTTTCTCGAGGTTATGAGTTTTTTTTAAGCATTACGGAAATTTAACAATTCGAAAATGAGAGCGATTTGCGAGCTGAAGAAGGTTGTCTCCGACTCCTCAAACTTCTTTAGCTCTCATTAGAAATATATTGAATTTGAATTTAAACGGTTTGAAATGGTTTTGTTGAGACCAAATGGTAGTCTCTTTCAAATTTTATAAAAAATAGAAATAAATATTTTATCTCTGATATTGGTAATTATGTTCTTGGTTACAATTTACGAGTTGTTGAAGTTGATGATCCCACCATTCGATTTTACTCGCTTTGTAAGAAAAGTGTAAAAAAATTTTGCCGCCGCCTTCCCCCCCCAAAAAAAAGCGTTTTATAAGTTACATTAATAACGATCTAAGAAAGGAAATAAGGAAGAGATAGACAAAAGTTTATTAAAGCCTATCGTCTAGAGTTTACAGCAAGAGGTGTCAGAAAAGTTACCACTGAGATAAAGACCAGCTCAGCAAATCTCGAAACCTCGCAAGGAGCAAAAGGGGAAAAGCTGGCTTGAACCCGGTGTTCAGGGACTACGAAAGCACAAAAGTTTATCTTTAATTTTAACAATCCTCTCTTTTCTACGTAGGAATGTGTTTTATCGATTAATTGCTGTTGGTCTGTAAAAATCAAATCCCTCTGGTTAGCCTTTGGTGTAATAGGATACGAGGTTGGGTCAAACTCTCAATCACTGCTTTGGTAGTGAGTAGAGCTGACCACTGATATAAATATCAGTATTAAGTGTTTAAGAAAGGGTAGTGTGCTTTATAAATTACTTGTGTAACACACTAAGAAAGGATACGGAAGAAAGGAATACACAGAAGATGAATAGTATTAAGTCTACCAGAAAGTTCTCTTTGATCAAAGTGTAAACACTTTTTTGAATATTTTTTCGATTCTCTCGTTTTACCACTGACTGTATATATATACTGACTTAGCAAATGAGCTAAAACGAATATGATTCATGTTAGTATTAACTAAGAACGGATTGGCTGACTGACAAATTTGAAGTTCATTTAAGCCACTGTATTTTGTACGAATTCTAATAAGGAAGAAATGATACAGAAGCAGTGGATAACCTGTCAAAGGTGTTGAATGGAGGTACAGTTTCTTAAAAACTTACAGAAGATGGCTCGAGAGATTTCAACTAGGTGGTTTTGATTTTTCTGATGAGCCCAGATCTAGGCGGGCATCTTTAGTCGATGACGATACTGTCAACATCATGTTAGAACAAAATCGTTTTGACAACATCGGACATTACCGATACGAAAAACCATGAATAATAATAGCGATTATATTATATATTAATTCAATTAAGATTATCTAAGGTATGATACATTTATACTTTCATATTATTCTAAAAACGGGCTGAACTTTCCGGTAGTCGTAATACAAAGAACACTTATTGGGGTAATCTTTGGAGAGGAAGAAAGATCTAAATAAGTTAGAAATCATGCAAGGAGACCTAGAATGGCGTGATACTCCAAATACTAAGATACTAGAGCTTTTTATAGGAAAAATTCTGGTTAAAAATTGGCACAGCTTAATCCATCGAAAGGAAAAGATTCCAGGGAAAAAAGTGATAGAGGGCAAGGAGAGAAAGAGGAAAGAAAAAAATATCTTGAAACTTGGATGACCGAAACGAAAAATAAATGAATAAATAAGAAGAAATAAATTAAATTGAATCAGTTAAAACAAGAAGTGTTCAGTAGAAAAGTGATTGATCCGATTAAAGCCTTACTTTTCCCCAACCCCTCTCTTTATCTTTCGAATGAAAAAGATTTTCTATAAAATCTGGGCATCAAGTGACAGTAAAATTGAAACAAACTGAAATTTCCTCTTTGTTTGTTAATCTCTGATTCTCAAATGAAAATAAAAACGGAATTATAATATAAAATATGATGTTGAAGGAGAAAATCGTGGTTTGGTATAATGAATGAAAGAAGTAAAAAAGCTTCGACATGGTGTACGAGCAGGAAAATTAGAACAAATTCACTTTTTTTATTGTAATAATTTTTATTCTAGGGAGCGTCTTCCATTTAAAAGCATCTCTTCAGTGCTCAGCAAACAAAATTGAAAAGAAAAATATTTACTTTGTTCAACTTCGGTCACAAATGCGTTATTTGATCCTTTCTCCTGTCAAAAGTTGTCCTTTTTTGTTTCATCTCTCTTCCTCTCTGACTCCTTATTTTCTCTTACATTTACTCCTTCTATGCTTGTGATGCTAAATCAAGTTCCTAATACATGTGATTCGATACGACGGAAAGCGAACAGGGAAGGTTAGCGTAGGTAACAATAAAGCGACCGAATGGGGTCAATTAACACTATAAAAAAATTATTAATCTGTGAAAACGTTACTATTTATTTTTAGTAGTTCTGACTGTGACAGTAAACTCTCAACTTCAAGCAAAAGTAGTTTTGTAACATAAAGCAGAAGTCACATGCCTCAAAATTTTGTTCCCTGCTAACTACCATTGAATGGAAAAGTAGAACAGAGAAGAGAAAGAGAATAGTGATATGGTAAAAGAGAAGAGAAAAGGCGAAAGAAGAGAGAATGAGAGGAGATGGGAAAGAGAAGCAAAATAAGTGGAAAAGGGTGTCAGTTTTAAAATTTAGACAAATTTGTTGGGTGAAGTCGTTTTCAACTTCGCCAGCTAATTTCGTCATTAGGTGTTATTTTTCCTGTTTCTCTGATTGCTCATAGACAAACAAACTTCCTTTATTCAAAAGTCTTCTTCAGAAAAATAATTATAACACTGAATAACACAAAATGAAAGAAAAGAACGAACACTCAAAGTTCTCTTTTAAGCAATGAGTAGAATTTCCCATCTAATTGACGAGGACCCAGCTCAGACTATAAATAGGATTATGACAACGGCCCTATCTGCTGTTTGAAATTTAATTCTGTCTTGCATTCAATACATAAAAACTTTCTCCATATTGTTTGTACTTGCAAAGTCCCATTATTATATATGTAAACTAGTTTACATAGTTATAGGTCGTTTTCTAGTCTAATTTGCCATAATTTGGTGTAGCTTTATTCGTCAACACCACCGCACTACAAAGGATACTGGATAAGGTGAGCTTAAAATTCCTTTAGAGAACACAATCTTCCGAAACCAAGTCTGATCATTGCTTTATAATATTAGGTCTACCGGAATGTTCTGTCCAATAGTGTTACGATAAACACGTTAAACATTTTGGGAATGAAAAATGGACAAAACTTTTCGTTAGACCTAATAAATAAATAAAACTACCTAAGCTTGGTTTCAGAGGTGGAAGTTGGATATAGTTAAAGCTTTAGGTGAGGAGAAAATTAAAGCAGACATTATAATCTGTCAGTTGGTTACCTGGAACCAAAAGTATCTAGAAAGAGCAAAAATGTTACTTGTCATTCTTCTCATTTGTTTCGAAATTAATAAGTTTATATTGAAGCGCTAGCTAACCTTCGTGCGGTTGGAATTAGATCTCATTTAATCTCGGTCGTATTATTGCTAACAGTGAGCTTTAGTACTCTCTAAAAATCCGGTTCTTCAATTTCCAACTTAGACGAGAAAGCTTTGCTAAGAGTATACGATAGAAAACCAAAGTTGGCTTTCTCAAAAAGGACTGATGAAATGAAGAGCTTTCTGTCAAAGCTCTAACACTTGACGGCAAGTAGATGAGACTTGGCAAAGTAAAGTGAAGTTGATTGCTATTTTCCTTGACGGAAGATAAGGAAAGAAACAGGTGGAGTTCTCGATGAAGTTTCAAAAGTTCGGTTCCACTCGAAAATCTTTTATACTAAAAAAAAGGAAAAAGAAATTTTAGTGAAAGTCACCGAACCCTTCGAGAACAAATTTAAAAATTTTTTAAAACCATTTTATAGAAAAAGGTTCTAAAAACCTGTTTCGAGTTAAGTAATTGCAAAATCGAATTGGTCTGGTTTAATTTAAAGAAGCTTTTTAACATCGACTTTGATAAGTTTGTCGTCTTGATGTAGTTGTAGCAAATGAAATTTAGATCTTCTACCTCGAGTGAGTAGATGTATTCAACCCAGCTGAATACTAGACTTCGCTAGCAAAACGGCGTAGCACAGATTTCTGGAAAAAAATTGGCGCATAACGGAGTTATCAGTTAGCAAAACCTTTTCATCATTGTTGTTTGTCTTGAGCTTTCCTGTTTTGAACTTAAGGTCTTTATTTAGACAACTTAGTTTCGTTGAAGCCTTTGAACCGTTAAATTTTTGTCTTTGCGATTTAAATCTGTTTTGGCAGGTGTTTATTTAGGATACTCTTAGACCTAGTACCCAACTTCAAAGTCGTCTACCTTCACTAATAGGTCTTCTGGGATCCTCAAAAAACGGTACTCATGTATGGGTTTGGTGGCCAAAATGCTTCGTCGACGTGGTTAGATACACGTTTCTTCATTCCTAGTGTAGGCCTCCAAACCTGATTGATTTAGAAGTTGGGGTGCTTGTAGATCTCAATTCTTTTGCCCTTAACTACCAGATTAGGCCGGTTCTGGTTGTCCGAATCAGATGTGTTTTCTACGTTGTTTTATTCTTTTAACAACCGACTTGTTTGTCATCCCATCGGCCTTTCAATGTCACCCTGCTTTTTGTCAGTTAAATCTTTGGTTTTTCGACAAAAACTATGAGTACTCAGAACTTGTCTAGGCCCTCTTCTCCTCTCGGGACCTAGAAAAAGATGCCTAAGTATAATTGGAACTTAAGATAAGAGGATCCTCTCTTTCTTTTTCTTCTTCCCATCCCGCTCCGCGACGGAGATTGGAAATCTTGGAGGCACAGAACAGAGATGTAGACCTCAAATGGAAACACTTCCGTAGATTCTTAAGGTCTTTCACCAGCCAGGTCGCCTTTTTTTCAGTTTTTCCTTCCTTTGGTCGAAGGAGCCGGTATTTCCCGTTTCTGATCACGTGGCCAAAGAGCACTACTCTCTTTGCCTACTCAGCGTAAGACCTCGCTGTTCTTGATTCTGTCGCTCAAGCGTTCTTGAGCATTCGGCGGTAGAGCTACATTTCAAACGGCTCGATCCTCTCCTCCAGTGTTTTGTCTAGCGTCCATCCCTCGTTGCTGTATAGAAGCACATAACGGACGTAAGGATGATCCTCTCTTTAATTGTCCCTAATTGTCCTTTATAGTTGCTACTCTTTATTTATTTATCTAGTAGTAGGTCTCTTCTGATAGATATAGTCTCTTCAGCACAAATTATCTTACTTATAATTTCTATAATTAGAGTGGCTGATCTTCAATCAAACATTTCTATTAAAAATTATTTAAAAATCTCTCAGTACGTAGAGACAGGTGGTAGTTAGGAGAGGTTAAAAAAAACTCTCATAGTCAAAGTTATACAGTGTTAGGTTTGAAAAAGACACAAATGAGATGTTATAAGAGCCGAGAAATAAGAGCTTTCTAAAGATGAGATGGGGAGGAGGAAAAGGTAGGCAGTTTAAGAGGAGACAAGGGGATAGAACATGAGCCTAGTACGTGCTACAAATAATTATTTAAATATTCATAAGCCCGGCCTATAAATTTGGCCGGATTTTCTTTATTATTTTCGAACGCTCAGATCCTCACTCCAGTTACGGTCTTGTTGAGATTTTTCGGAAAACTGAAAAGAAAATTACAAGGAAAAGAATTTTTCCCCTGTAATTTTCCATTTTTTTGAGTTTTTTAATTTTTGATATTAGGCCGAAATGAAAGAAGTTATCAGATCTTTTTGTCTTTTTCAAGAGAGGGGAAAAAAGGTTGGCGATGTTAAATAAAAATTTAATTTAAGATCTTTTTTGCAGAATTTTATTTATTTTATTTTTTTTAAGACGTCGTGAATAATATTAAAATTAAAAATTCTGACGCGTTTGCTTTCCCGGAAATTGAAAATTTTTCAGGTAGATAACTTTCTAACTTTGGATAATTTTCTAATAAATATCTATAACCCCTGGGGAAAGGTAGCAGGAAGAAAATTATTCACGTGCTTGGCTATTTTTTATTCTTTTTCCTAATCGTGTTGTCGAACTCGAATTTTATAATTGAAAAGACTTCTTTTCATTTTTTTTAAATTGCTTCTCTCATGAATGGTGAGACGTTTCTGAAAATGGTGAACCAATCTTGTAAAAGGGTGTTTTTGGGTGAGGTTAGAAACCATCTTGCCTCCGGTTTTGGGAGACAAAAGAGAGAACGAAAGGGGAGGTAAGAGTCAGTCTCAAAATTGTTTTTGGATTTCAAATAGGCTTACTAACTGATTTTGTGATGGGTCCGGCGTTCTACAACCGCTCGGTTTTAGAGAATGAATTAATTAGCATTTCAGTACTTCTTTGTGTGTCTACTTCTTATTTTTTTATGTCAACCTCGATTTGATTCGAATTTAATCTTTGCATTATAAAAAGTTGCGCCAACTGTTTTCGGATTTGTAACACAGCAATAGGACCTTCAAGCATCCCGAAGACCATCGTGTCTCAGGCATGTAAAATCATACCGAACCAGATAGTCCCAGCACTCACCACTTGCATTAAAGAGAGAAGGTTTCCAAATTAATGGAATGTAGCAAAACTTGTCTTGCTGAAAAAGGCAATGAAACCAGATAGGACACCATCCTCCTACAGAACAATCTGTCTATTGCAAGACCACAAAAAAAATTGTTTGAACAAATACTTAGAGGTAGTAACTCATCATCCCGAGAGTTCACCCAACAACTTGTCAGAAAACCAGTTTGGTTTCAGAACAGACTCCTCCACAGTAGATGCAATAAAACTCGTGCAAAATACTATCCAGCAAGCCACAAACAGAAAGAAAATATCAGTAACAATAGCCCTTTCGAAATTCACTCCCAACAGAAGTATAAAGTATCTATGGCTCCAGTTCGATAACAGATGGATTTTCCTAAAATATTTCGACAAACCTGCAGAGAAAGTGGACATCACACGACTGATAAGATAAGCCAACTATAATCAAGTCTAGAAGGACCTTTGCAAGAGTGCGCTTCCTGTACTCCAACATTGTACTCCATCCATCTGGCTTGAGGCAGTAGGAAACAACAAAAAATTAGCACAGAAAGTGACTGTCTAACTCTCCTCTGCCTTACAAATGAGGAACTGAAACACAGACGCCCAGTTGAGAATCTGTGGAAAGTTTTGCCTTCATTGGCTAGTCTTCCAAAACCTCTATGGCAGGATTAGGTACATATACGCTAGTAAATATACTTTTAAATTTAATAAAACATACACTTACCAGTTAATTAAAGGGTTTTTAGACAAAAAGGCAACTAAGAACTTATTAATTGCAATTCCCTTTATTTCTTGTTCAATATTTAGATCAAATTACAAAGAAAATTGTCAAAATAGTAAAGGTAATTTATATTTTTAGAGGTTAAAGAGTGAGAGAAAGAGAAATATTGTGTAAGTCGAGAGGAAGAAGAACAATGACATCACTTTTCGTCGAGAGAGATAAAACGCAGAAAAAAAATGAAATTTTGTTTTCTTTCCATTTTTCCCTTATTTATTTGAATTATTGTTAAGGTTTTAAAATATTTTTATAGTTGTTGCCTTCTTTTTTAGTTGTTTATTTACTCAAACAAAAACACTGTCGTGTACAAAAAAAAGAGCCAAACTAAAACAAATAAGAAGAAAATTTTTTCTTTCAGTGAAGATAAGAAATGTTTTTTTGTATTGAAAAAAAGAAAATTGAGAGAGACGAGCTACGGTACTGAGTGAATTCAATTAAAAGAAAAGAAAAAATTAATCTTTCGCGAATCTCGTCCTAATCGGAGAAACATCCAGTAAATCAAATTTTCTTTTTAAGGCCAACTGAAGTCCGAAGGAAAAGTTTTGTTTCGGAAAACTGAAAAATTTTACAATAGAATGGTTAGGTGGCGACCTCTTTAGTCAAAATTACACTTTAGTTTGAATCCGTGACCCAGTTTTCTTTTTATTTTGACTTCTATGATTGAAAATATCTCTAAGAATGTAACTTTTCAGCGCACCGTCTCGTTGGTATCAAAACCTTATCAGTCAAATCCAGATACACAACAAAACAAAGCAGAAAAGAATAAACAGTGCGACAGACAGTAGTTTTTACTAATTATTTATTTATTTTATAGCAAATTTAAAATAACAACAGTGATAAGAAAGTAACACAATTTTATTTACAAGCTGTTCGTTCTGTTAAATATCACACAAACACTATTAATTAACAATATTCAATACTAACATTGTCTGTACTTAATATTGATAACTTTAGAGACAAAAGCTGAAAAGTTCTTCCATTCACGAAGGCTTTTGGGGCAAATTGCACAAACTTTCATCTAATTTGTATCTCTCTCTTAACATACTCCAACTATTAAACAACATATGATGTACACTGTCGATATTTCAAGAGTTACTGACTAAACAAATATTACTGTCTAATATGGAAAATTTACATCAAAATTCTGCAGAGTTACCGTGGCCAGAAAAACTTGACGTAAGTGGTCGTTAAGTGTAAGTTTCTTAGTTTTAAATCTATCTACCACGGAGGGGAAAAATTTAAAGGTTTTTCGACCTTTATTACTGAACGCCCAATGCTCTTGCCATTTTTCAAAAATATACGTTTCTTGATCCCACGGAATTCAATTGGAATGTGACTGGATAAATGAAAAATTCTGCCGTCTCGAAATTCGAAATGAAATTGGGCTCCTTCCTGAGTGGAAACAGTTTGCTTTTCATACAAGGGAGAGAATGAGTAGCTGGGTGAATGTGGGAAAAATTATTTGATTTGATTGATTAAACACTTAACAGTTGTGTCCCGTTGGATTCCTAAAGGAATATCTTAATCGGTAAACCAAACAGTAGTGTTATTTGCAAACTATGAATGATTACATTGGTATGCTCCCGAAACACGACGTCTCGTAACAGTATAACATACGAATGACAGAATATTCCATTTTGAAACCAACATTAAATTCTCATATTCCTTGAGATACTTTTCCTCTTCTCTTTAGTTCAGAGTTCACAATCTCTTTTTATCTTTCGTTACCATTATGGCCTTCAGTGCACAGTTTTTAGAGTGACCGGATAAGCAGACTTGACTAAGTCCGGCTAAAGAGAACACCCAAGGCGAATTAAATATTGATGGAATGGCAAATAACATCCCTCCTTCTCCGAAAACCTAAATCCTCAAGAATCAGACTGTAAGGACAGTAATTAAGTCAAAAGCTGGCCAAGACCTAAGAGAGATATTCTTAAAGGAAGAGGTTAAGAAATCATTCGCCTTTCAGAAACATTCAACATTACGTTTCAGCACTCTCTTCATCTTCTTTTTTTAATAACCAATTCTACTTTGGGTGAAAATTTTTATTTCGACCTTATAACAAACTTATATCGAGAATACCTAAAAACAAGAATTTAATTAATTGAATATGATTAATTACAGGAGCTTGGTGGGTAAGAGGTCAGAGCACTTGCCTATTTTCCCAAGGGTTTTGGCCTTAAACCCCACCTGGGTAAAAATTAGCTCTGTTTTTTTCACCGCTCTTCCTCACTCACAGTGTCTTCGTTCAATTTATTCATTATCCTTTTCCGTCAAATAAAAAACTTCCCCTAAAGCTTACAATCTAGGTAGTAAGCTTCAGTTAGCAGAAGCCTTTAAAATAAGGTAGTCAACTGAAACAACTGCACATAAACTCGCTCTTACAAATAGGGCTTGAAAAAAGTAATTTGAAACAGTGGTCTATAGCTGGTGGGAAAGGAAAAATAAAAAAACAAATAAAAGAATAAAATAAATAGTTAATGCTAGTTGAATTGAGTAGTAAAGGGACATGAAGAGAAAGTAAGCAAGACAATAATAATAATAATAATAATTAAAAGAGCAAGAATACTCCTCTTTTCCCTTTTTTCTTTCCCAATTTACCGTTAGCTTTTCAGGCATAGTTTTCCTGGTTATACTACACTTCTACTTTCTTTGTTCAATTTGTTCCCTTTCATGTTGTCTTTGTCTTTCTTCTGCTTCGCCGAAAAACGTTAATAGGAAACATGAGATGGAGCTTTTCCTACACAATTACCAATTCCTTTTATTTTTCCTTTCTTTTCTATGACCTCTGTTTTCTTTGTAAAGGAATGCATTTGAGAATATCTTTTTTTAAACTTCCCTGTCTCCAAGCATGAGACACCATGTAGGTTTTCGGACTCCAGTAACGGTTTGGAACAAACCAAAGAAAGCCTGAAGGTATATAAAGAACAGGTAGCGAAGGGAATAGGGGAAAGTAGGAGAGGAATAAGGAGGTTTGACTAGGAGAAGCATGTTTGAGAGTATAGTAGTCTACGTCTTTGGCCGATGGGTTCAAAGAGGAGTCTGGAGCATTTGGTGCACCTTGGGTGCATTAGCCATGGTTTATAGGGTTTTTTACTGGAAGCTTTCCAGGATTTCAAGGTTGGAGTTAGCGAAGGCGAAGGAGACCAAGGCTCATTCCAAATGGATTTTAGGAGGCCTTGTATAAGAAGAACTTGGTGCCGGTGTTGAGTTCAGAATGTCTTCCAAACATCTAATAAAAGAAAAATTGTAAAAGTAATTTCTTCACTGAATACCATTAAGCTGGTATTGTAATTTTTTTCTATTGCAGTAACTCACAAACTATTTTTGAAACTTCTATCACCTCTTCGGTTAAGTTTTACATTCGAAGGTGACAGTTTTATGCGGACAGAATAGACTCCAGTACATTACCCAACAACTCAAACTTCAAATTACTCGAAATTCGTCTCCTCATTCGGGCACTCAATTTTAGCTTAGCTAAGGAAAAATGACCAGAGACGGAGCGAAAATAAAAATGAAAAAACGTTTGGAAGCAGCGTGACTCTTCGTTTGCCAAAAACGAGAAAAGAGGAAGAGAATCTGATAAAACAACAACAATAACGGCATTATCATTGAGTCGACCCCACAACATCTAACATATTTTTCATCAGCAAATAATTTTCCTTTCATAGTCATACCCTAAGTCTTTAGAATAGTAATCACTAACAATATGAAGTCAGGGTTAGAAGCTGAAAATGTGATTTTGAATTAGTGACTTAGCTGGCCCGGGTTGATAAGAGTATGAGGCTGCCAAAATATGTCTCTTTTTTTCCGTTTTTTATTTGGTTATCAACCCATCAAAAAAAGCTAAACATAAAACAAAAAGTATGAAAAGTTCCAAAAAAAACTCTAACCATCCCAAAAAAGGGTGAAAATTATTTTATTTTTGGGAAAGGAAGGGGTTGGAGAGAGGCTAGAATAAAAGTCAAAGTTTTTTAAACAAAACATGACAACTTTCTTCTGGTATTCCACTCAACCGATGTCACCATTGTGGATTGGAGTAAAAAAAAAAAGTTTTGGTTGAACAAGTTCAGCCTTGACCTCATATAAATTCACTACAAGGGATTTATCCGCGCTCTTGACAATTGAAAATGTCAATGCCGAGCTTAACTAAATCCCTGGTAACGAGCTCCGTTCAAAAAAAAATTTTGAAAATAAGAGCTTAAGCTCAATTTATGGGTCTAGAAAACCTAGATACCGTGAACCGTAATGTTATATCTAAAACCCGAATTATCATTCATAGTTGACGTAAAAATAAATAAATTTATGCTCGGGAAACGAGAGAAGGGAAGGAATTTTTCTTTTCCAAGTCGATTGGGAATAGTTGTTAAAATAGGAAATATTCAGAAGAAATAGAAGAGAGAAAAAGAAATAGAACTTTCAATCCTTCTTTTCTTTTTCTGTTCCCAATAAAAAACGACTACCTGTCCCCGAGGAAGGGACCATAAGTTGTTGGTATGGTACAAGACGTTGTCTGGGGAACAGACCAATGTCCAAGCCAAAGGAGTTGACTGAGGATACTTTCCTCCAATCCATAAATTGTTATTTTGTTTTTGAAGGATGGCAATAATTTAGTGGTGGTTTTAATCCCGTTTTTCACCCTGGCCCTTATAGCTTGAAACACCCTAATACCTTGGTACTTAAGCTTTTTCCTTCCCGGGCCAAATTTCCATTGTGACCATTGCGACTAGGCCATACGACTTACTAAAAAAAGCTTTTACAAGTCCTGCTTACGACGCATACAGTCCATTCTCAGGGCATCATCTGTGTGCACATCTGTCAGTCTTTTTCTGTATGTATTTTCTGTATATTGCCTTATAAACATATGTTGAGTGTGTTGAGGAAGTTTCTGAGCACTAGCCCGAACATTTTCATACTGGTCAGGCGCTCTGTGTCCAGAATTCAGACTTGACAATGAGCAATCCACCTTTCACAAATTTTCACTCAATCAGTTTTGACTGAGCCATTGGGCCACTCAATAGAGCTTGCTGGGCCGCATGTGGCCCGCAGGGAGCAGCTTGAGTACCAAGGTCCTATATAACACGTGTAATGAAAAATACATGTTTGCCTAAACATGATTAGTAAGGCGTTTCTTGTTTTTCATCATTTCTCGTTGAAAAAATTTCAATAATTATGGTGAACAAATTTTTTCGACATAAATAGTGAACTTTCACCCATGCGTTCCTGGAGTTCGGAGAAGACAGGTAGGAGGCTGATAGAACGAGAAGAAGTTAACTGGTTTTGCGAGCTTTGTTGATTATAATAATCACTGCCACTTTTTGTGAGAAGGGGAAGTGACCTATTAAAGATGATTGAAAGGAAACGGATGAACTTTGGGGGCAGATACTTGGTAATACATCCGGTAATAAGGTCCCAACATGGAGCTTATTTGAAAAGGATGTTGACGAATTATTCTAGCGACCTCAGGAACTAAGACGGGATTGAAAGGGATTTTATTTCAGGAAGTGTTTAGAGATACGAGGAGAAAGTGTCGTTGAAAATTGAGGAGAACTTGAAGAGGATTAGATTGGAATACTACAGCGAGAACACGTGCAAAGGCTTCTGCCTTCTCATGGGCACTCAGGCGGGTTATAAAAAAAACTGTTTTTAGTGATTTTTTCATTAAGAAAAATCTGAAATCTGAAATCAGTGTAGGGAAAATACAGGGAAATGAGGAAACGAGTGAATGCAGCGACTAGAATCAATTTTCATAATAAGCTCCGCTTATTAAAAAATAATGATATCAGACTAAGGGAGAAAAAAATTAGGGCTTGTAAGCATTATTCTGCGGGGCAAAGCTCTCTTTTTCTCTTTCTCTTTCGTCCTCTTCCTGTCCTTTTCGAGGAAAAGAAGAAATTTTCCTCCAGAAGCAAACCAATTACAGTTTACGGTGAACGATTTTTGGGTGAAGTTCAATGGTCAAATTCGTTTGTCCGAATTTCTTCCCTCGAAGTTTTTGGAATCGGTTTTTGAAAGAAAAAAAATTTACTTTTTGTCACACCTTTTTTTGCTATGAAGCTCTAAAATTTCTTTTCTTTAGATTTCGGAAAGGAGAGAGATAGAAGAATGAGAGAGTACAAAAAAAAACGTCAAATGAAATAGACGTTTGCTGATGTTTTCAGCAAACTGTTTTCTTCCTCACAAAAAAGTCAAATGATAACATCATTCAGCTCAAATCATCCTGGCAAAAAAATTGGAAATAAATTTTGAGAAAATTTTGCAAAAATGTCAGCAGGTTTGAATTTAAACTTTACTGTAGCCGGTCCCCAGAAAGAGGTATGAACGAGTTTAAAACTCAACTATAACTATAATGATTTAACGACCTTTTGGTAAATTGTTTATAGTCTTTTCCAGACTTCATAACTCAGCTATAAACGATAGCCCTCTGTCCCGGTCTATACTGAATATTGATAAAATTCGTTAAATTCACATATCAGAGCAAGTCATGACTGGAAGTCGTATTTCAACTGCAAAAGCTTAATATTCCAGGCCACGTTCGTCTTTTTACATTTCAGATGTCTCATTTATAATCAAAACCTTTCAAAACCGTTATATCTTTTCTTTCAGCTGAGCACCATCATTATAAGCTTCGAAACATTTCTCACAATCAATGCGTTTCCTCTTTTCCGCCCTTTTCTTTCTACTGTTAATAGTCACTCATCATCTAGTATCTCGAAATGACAACAACAAAAAAAAATTTTCTCAAAGGAAAAGAGCAGTTTAATTGAATTAAATATTATCGGGAACCGATTAATTTGATTTGGCAATTTTAACAGTCCTCTTTCCTTCTACCTCCTCCTCCACCTTCTCTTCCTTCTCACCTGTTTCCTTCTCTTTACTCAAAGATTCCTTTAAGTCTTCCTTAATAAAATGTTTTAAATTCAAGAGAAGAGAATACTCATTTTTTAATCAAAAATTTCAAAATAAATTTTTTATTAATAATTTTTTTTCTTCCTTTTTTTGCCTCCATTGAAATTTCAAATTCTTTGGTGTTTATTATAATTCTCTGAATAATAAATAAGTTTTTGAATTTTATTTTTGAAACGGAAGAATTCCAGTGACAAGAAAGAAAAAAATTATTTTCCTTCTTTCTCTTTCTTTCTTTTCCAAATTTTCATTCACCTCGAGGCTAGGCTTCTTTTTCTTCGTCTTCTCCTCACCTTTATCATTTAAAGTTACTTCCTTTTTGGAGTTTTCCTTTTTTTGTGTTGAACTTTTTTTTTGGTTCGTTTTAATTTTGTTCGCTTTGTAGAGTAAACAATGACTAGTCATTCATTTCACCGAGAGTTTGACTTCATTGTTGATCTTTTGGGGTTTGCCTGGTTTGTTCTCGGAACGTCGCTATTGATTGGGGTTAAACTTATAATTTGGTTTCAAAGCTGCGGAATATGTGATGTTTAACTGTTAAAGTTAGGTGAACCGTTTAAAAAAATAGATAACAAATACAACGCGAAATACATTATTTTTGAAATAATAAAGATGTTACAAAGTTGAGCTTCACACGGGCTTAATAGAAACACCACTGAAATACAGGCGTTGACACTCTACTTAAGATAGGTAAATGAGTCTATTGTCTATCACCAGGGATCCTAAATGTTAGCATCTTTTAGAATGTGACACATAACCAAAGACGAGGACACAATTTACAACCTGAATAAATGGTACAGCGGAAATGCTATAACACCTATATGAAATGTAGCCCTTAATTTTTACCAATTGTTATGGCAACTCAGGGGTATGAAGGACACGTGTCAACGTAACACTACTGAGTTTTTAGAAGCCATTTTTCAAACTCACACAAACCACAAGATTATAAGCATGGGAAACAGAACCAAATGAATGGGAAGTGTTTCCTATAAATGCCTTCGGTTTTAGCCTTCCGAGAGTCAGGTACCATGAGACCATTTTAAGATTAGTAGATCATGTTCACTGCTGAATTATAAAGGTTCAGGTTGTATTTTGTACTTTGGTCAGTGCTACGTCTTTATACCAAGTAGCTTATTTTATCTCTTTTATATATATTATTCTATACAACATAAAACATTCCAACATGATTAAAAAAATAATAACACTGTTCAGACTTGAGACCACAAAATGTAAATGTTATTTAAGTCAATGTACAGTGATTCATTCGGCTCAAGGCCAAGAGGTTCAAAAAGAAAAGGAAGTGTCACAAAAGGCATCCCGAAGAATCACTTCATATACCTGTAAATAGTTGCGAATTGTAAGATGACCCATCCTGACAAAGGTTCAGGTATGTTAAGGAAATGTTTCATTGTTTAAATGGGCCGTCCGGATGGGTCATTCAATGAATGTCTTTGTTTTTCAACCCCTTTCGGGGTATAAATACTGCCAATTCTCATAATAAAACATTCCGAAATCAGGAATCAGTGGTCTGGTTACTTTAACCTTACCACACTTCGATCATCACAGGGGTGATCATAAGGCAGAGGAGTTGTCCATTGACATACTTCCTCTTCCTCATTTTATCATCGGCGATCGCCACAGGAAGAATCAATCCTGAGACGTCAGGGTTTTCTTCGTTCGAAAGTTCGAAGAAACACACAAATAGTTATAGTTGCATTGTAATCTGGTTTTCCATTCTTTTGGCTATAAGAAGATCCAGGAGGTGAATTTGGACTCGACTATAACTTCATAGTCTGGCACTTTAAGCGTTCCACCACAGACCTCCCGCAGTAACCCACAAATAAAAACTAGAATACTTAGGAGTAGATAAAAACGTGTTAAGAATTCAGAAATGGTACGCGAGTGAGAGAAACAAGAAAACAGTTGGGAAAAATCGCAACAATATTCCAAAAATAAAAACAAAAAGAAAGTTTAATTCCAATTCTCGAAAAGGAAGCGAACGTAAACATAGCAGCTTTCCCAGTTTAAGCTCAACAAAAAAACCCAAAGAAAAAAGTTTAGAGAATATGAGACTATAAAATCGAAAAGCTAGTGGAATTTGTGAAAGCCAACTGACCCAGAGGTCATTTAGATAGCATGCAAACACAAATTCACTCACCGGATCATGGCAAAACGGCGAATTGGAGAACAAAAGAAAGAGGTAAAATTAAAGTTAAATGTGGAATCTAGTTTGCGGACAAAGATAGTTGACTCGTCTTACATGAAAGGCGGGGAAAAACGAAAATTAATCTAAATTATGATTTTTTCTTTTCTAAATTTTCTTTAATCTTTCCGTTATAAAACATAAATGTCACACCGATTTCTTTTGGCTACTTTTGTACCCAGCGTTTATATAAAGTAATATTTAGCACTGAAATTGAGTTCCATGGTTAAAATTTTTATACTTATATGATACTAAGAATACTTATAAAATTAAAAAGAAATTAAACCGGAAAAACCGGAAAACTCTGCCCGATAATATTACACCAAGTTTGACACAGGTTGCATATATTTGGCGCCTTTTTGGCTCTCTCGTTTTATCACTGACTGTAGGCATACATACTAGCAAATGAACTGAAACGAGGATGATTCGCGTTAGTATTAACTGAGAACGGATTGGATGATTGACAAATTTGAAATTTATTTAAGTATTTTGAGTGAATTCCAATAAGGACTAAATACAGAAGAAGTGGATGAGTCTAAGGTGTTCGATGAAGTTACAATTTCTTATCAAATTTTGCAAATGATAGTTTGAGATATTTCAACTACATGATTTTGATCTTTCTGATGAGTCTCACTAGGGGTGACCGTCTTTAATCGACGATACTATCAAAATCATATTGGAGTAAAACTTTTTCAATGTACAGCTCGGCTTTTTCCCCTTAAAATTTTGTTTTGGACTTTGAAGGAGCCGTGTGTACCAAATTAAAGAGCCAGTTTGGGTAAATGACCACAGAGTCAAATTTTTTAAACATTGAAATCACTAATAATGGAAATATACGAGTTTGATGTTGGCTGTTCGGTGTAGTACTACACAAAAATAGAGGAATGGTTAAATTTCCCAACTCGATATTGACTTTTCACTGGAAAGAAAATTTGTGGAGTCAGACTTTTGTTTACAAAAAGTTTTCCTTCTACAAAAAGAACGGAGACAGGTCAAAATTTACGAGACTATCGAACAACTGGAGCTAACAAAAAATGGAGGGAATTCGTTTCAAAATTAAAAAGCAGAAGCGCAAAGGTGGCAGGAGAAGTAGCAGAATCCTATAAAAGAATTAAAAAAAGTCGTCAAAATTTTTTTTAACGAGGGACGTCACAGTGAAAAAATGAAAAAAATTTTTTGCGGTTTTCCTTTTCGAATTTCTGTCCTGCGGGAACTTCGATTTCCCTTCTTCCCATCTCCTCCATCAAATTTGATTAACTGCGCCGAAATCTAAAAATGTTTTTTTTTTGCGTAATTTTCAGGCACGATTTCCATATTGGCTTTGGGCACGGTTTAAAGCTGTGTCAGGCCTGAATTCAACTTGAAATATCTTGTGGTTGTCAAAAGAGGCGGAGTTGTCAGCTCTTTTTCATTTTTTTCAAAATGGATGTTTGTTTGTTAGAACTTAATAAAATTATTCATAAAGATATTGACAACTCCCATTGAAGAAGCTTTATTCTCAAGACTACTGCCATTTTTCAAATATTATAATTTTTGTTTTCTCAAAAAGCTTCCACTTTTGAGCTTTTTCATTGATATATCAAAGAATAATAAAAATTTGGGATCCAATAAACTCCTCGTATAATTATTGTTATCACCTTTGTTAGTCTTTAAGTTAATTCTGGATAATCACTGTTCACGCCCGATTTGTTCAAAATTTTGAGCCCTGGAGTTGTGGCTCGAGACCGGGCTTACTTCTTGCTGAAATTGGTAGGAAAAGCCCTGTTCCTGAGTATTTTTAGAACCTTCGCTCGTAACGTAACAAATGTAAGTCAAAAACCATCAAGAGATACCACGTGGTAGGCTAGTAATCATTTTTGTTCTGTTCAGAAGTAGTGGAGATAATTTATTACGGTTATGACATATATATAATTTTGGGCTCGATTTTCAGTTTTGAACTCGCTAACTGTCAGACATATTCACAGTTTCGTTAAAGCTATCCCGATTTTATCCCAATTTCTTCTCGTCCTTCTGGATTGTGAAGGAGTCGGTTGGGTTTGCTACAGGCAGCGAATTGCAAGTTGAAGATGAGTGAAAATTTTTGGTGTGCAGTCAGTTTCACTCGTTACTTAAAAATGATCTTTGAGTGTTAATAATTATTATCTATGGAACTATCAAGACAGAATCGAGAACACAACAGGTATTAGTTTTTTTACAACGTTTATAGAAAAATCCTACGAAAATTTCCAGGATCCTGTCAAAAACAACAACAAATAAACAACGTCACAGAATGAAGCAGGAGTCACAACAGAATACGGGACATCCTAAACAAAAAAGATAGAAAACATCAGTTTCAGTACCAACCAAAGCTGAAAAGCTCATAAGAGTATAAGAAAATTATGTTTTTATTAGTTGTTTATATCCGACAAAAGGTTTTGTTAATTTCAATTTGATGAAACCCGAATTCAGAGAAAAAACGCTTTGACTCTACCATGTGTCGCGGAGTGTATATCCAGGGCCTCTGTGATCATATTTAAATTAGAAATGCGGTGGCTCTACATAGAAAACTATGACGTTACTGATATTTCCATAATATAAAATTTGCTTGTTATATCCAGTTAATAGGTTAAGAGAATTAAATTTACCTTTAAAGTTTCAAAAAAAAATTTCAATAAAATTATCTACTTTGAATTTTCAAACAGCAGGATGCAGTTCAAAGTGCCGGCAGATAAGGATTTTGAATTATTAAAAAGATTTTTTTACCTCCTATCTTTTTATGTATAATATAAAGAGCCAAAAAGAAAGAGAGAGAGAGCTGAAGGAGGAGGAAGACTTTTTGTGAAGAAAAAAAAACAGCTTTTATCTCCTTTATTACTGTTTATTTAATTTTGCCGAGATGTCGTAACGAGGTCCGAAGTTTTTCTTTCCTATTTTTCCTCCCATCTTTTCATTTCTCTCTTTTCTTCTATAAAAAAGCATTAAACAAATTTATTCTTTTTTTCTCCTATTTTATTCTTCTCTTTGATTTTGCTCAATTTCGGGTCACGAATATTAAGTTTGAAAGAATGAAAATTACTTCGATGGAAAATCCTATTAAAATCAAGTTTGAAGTTTTGAGTTATGTTGGCGGTTCGAAGGAAAAAAAATGGCCAGAAACGAGTTTGGTTAAAGGATTTAAATCAAAAGAGAGCGATGAAAATGAAAGAGAAAAAAATTAAATTCACAATTTGAGATCAAAGAAGAGAAAAGAAGGAGATCATCTTTGTGCCTAAAGGCGAAAGATTTCGCTTTGTTTTGCTTTTTCATAAACGAAATTTTGTTCTTTTGATTTATTTAACTTTGTCGTTCTGCTTCGTCATATGTATTAACTTATGAATCGTGATAATTTTAAACGGGAAGAATTCTTCAGTGGGTTCTCAGAAGTCCCGGCTATAATTCTGGGGGCTGAGAAAAATGTAACTTGATTTGTTGAAACTCGTGGTTTTCGGTAGAACACTTTTCTACAAAATAGAGATGGATTGCAGATGAATCCCACACGGGGTTTTGCGTGTGAAAAGAAATAAAAAGAAAAAAGGAAAAGAAAGTCGAGAAAGTTATCAAAAATAATAAAATTGACTGCTGACTGTCGAGAAGTATCGACTTTGGAATTTGACGTTTTCAACTGTTCCCAATGGGCACGTATTTTGAAGCAAAAGCAAAAAAGCACAGAATAGAATGTAGGAAGGTATTGTGCGAGTTGTGAAAGAAAGTGGTGAAAGTCTGCTGCTGCAGACTCCAAACAAGTGTTTAATGAAATCTGCTTATGAATGTGTGGTCATCAATCTATTTTAGTTAATCTTCCAAAATTTACGACATACAGTAACTGTCTCGCTTCTCACTCAATTTTTTCCTTGATCTTTCTTCATCTTTTGTTTCCCATCTTCTGTTCTTTTGATTTTTCTTCCGTTTAAAATCATTGTGACATTTGAATCGGTAAAACATGAAAATCTTACAACCATTTCTTCTTTTCCCTCAGTGTCTATTAAAACAAAACATTCATTCAATACAAAGTGCGCTCTTAACCCAACACATCACAGAAACAAGACGGTTCTGTACGAGACCAATCAAAACAACGTATTACAAACTGACGAAAGACCAAATCTTGGTGACAGACATGGAAAATTTCGTCAAGTGATTATTAAATCAATTTTTGCTTAACAAACTACAAAATGAGAGACTCAGAGTTTTTTTTAACAAAGTAACTTCAAGAAGCAAGAACAATAAAAAGATTTATTTGACGCTGAAAAAGCCGCCTCCTTCTGTTCCTTCTTCTTCTTCCACCACCTTTTCCAGGAAAGTGGGTCCTGAGACATTGTTATTTATAAAAACTTTCTTAATTTAAATTTATTTAGAATCATTAAAATTTTCCTTAGGTGGTACCGAGTTGTGCTATTCGACGAAAATTATTTTAATTTTTGAATAAATTTAAAGAGTAAGAGAGAAAAAGGTTGAAAAGTATAAGAAGACGGACATGGAGTTCACATTCTTCCTCCCACGTTTTATGTCTACAAAGTCATCGAAGAAAACTGTTTGAAAAACAGGAATTTTCCTGAGGAAATGAATTTAATTGTGGGTTCAGCCTTGTTCCTATTTTAAGGGAGAAAACCCATTAAAAATAAAAAGTTTGAGGGATTAGTTTTATAAACTTGACGGAAGCAACGAAAGAGGGAGGATTACGAAGTGAAATAGGATGAGAGAGAAGAAAATGGAAGAAATATAAAAGGTCGCGCGCGCCAAATTTTTCAGTGAGAAGCCTTAAGGCTTAACTCCAAAAAAAAAGTTTACGTCCTAATACGATGTAAATTATTTTGTTTCCCAACGAATTTTTTTCAGAATTTAAAATAAAAATAAAAATTTTTATGTTCAAGCGTGCGAAAAAATAATTTTAAAAAGACTGGGAAAGAGAAAAGTTTCGTTGCAAAAGTTGTTACTCGACAAACTTTGATCTCCATGATAATTTTTACTTTTTCCAGAATAGAACTCATGAAAATTTCAAAATTTTTTGCACCTTCGAGCAAAAGCGGGAATGATTTCATTGAAGTAAAGAAGAGAATAAATTTTGTCGGTAGAAGTGATTGCAAGATTCGAAACGCTTACAAGGAAGTTGGAAAAATAATTCAAGAAGACCAGGGCTACTCCTTCAGACCCAATCAGCGCCTTCTCTATTTACTTTTTTTCACCCATCTCTTTGTTTATAGTTTCAGAACGACGTCTACATTTTTCTCTCTCTTGGTGTTGTATCATAATTTCCTTTTCATTGTCGTTTTTGCCATGACAATGTCAATAGCTGTTAAAGAAACAGCGGTACGTAGTATTAAATTTAGTATAAATACAGAGTATTGGAGGCTGTGCACGTTCGAGATGTGACTCAACCGCCGAATGCTCAAGATTTCGTGGACCGATGGAGTCAAGAACAGCAAACTTTTACGCCAAATGAGCAAGGAGACTGAAGTTCTCTTGTGCATCAAACGGCGGAAACTTCAGTATTTCGGCCACGTGATTCAAAACGAGAAGTATCGACTCCTTCGATTAATTATGAAAGGGAAAATTGAAGGGAAAAGGCAATATAGCAATGGTTCCAGTTAGATTCTGCATCCTTGTTTTGTGCAGTCGCCTCCAAGATAATAATCAGCATGATGATCTCTAATCTCTGTCGTGGAACGGAATAGGAAGAAGAAGAAGGAGGCTACGCACGCAAAGTACCATAGATGGATCCTAGGACTGGATTACCTCGTGCCCAGCTACATACAAGAAACAAAACCTAACAAGATCTCAGTAGAAGCTGGGAGAAGAGCCGGACGGGAAGGAAGAGGTGGAGATAAGGGCCGGACGGAAACCCAGGATCAGGAAGAAATCATCAGGGAACTGAACTTTTTTTTTCTCGTTTTCGGCGAACTATTGATCACGATGTTTTCAACTCATTTTCACTCCTATTTGTAGACGCAAGAAGTTATTACATGAATTGAAAGTATGTTTCAATATTATTCAGCTACCATTCGTTGAAGGTTTGCTTACTGACTGAACATTACTACCAAAGTTGTGAGCCTTGGAGGAAATTTTAGGGAAAGGATGGTGGATGAAATGAAGGAAAACATTTTAGGTAGAGAAGAGCGGGAGAAAACAGGCTGGAAATTTAGCACCCTGGTGAGATTTGAACGAAGGCCATTGGAATAATGAGCGAGTGCTCTAACCTCTGGCCCACTGATTATATTGTAAAACTAAAGTTGAACTCATCCGGTTAGCAGTTGGTAGGAAAAGAAAGAAGGGAAGGAACGGCCTCGACTAAAACTGTCCAAATTCAATTTAATTTTGATTCATTTTGGTGAGCTGAAAAGGACCCGAGAATACGAGAACCTAAAATAGTTTCAGAAAGCGTACAATGCAGTTTGAAAATCGTCTGAACTTGAGCAAACTCAACCGTGGGAATTCGCAAATTTTCTTTGACAAACTTTCGAGAAAGTGAGAGAGAGAACTCTCTTCCCAAATTCTTCATAATTATTTAAATATTTACTTCTTTCTATAAAAAATGAAAAGAAAGAGAGGAAAAAAACGCCTATCGAACTATTGATTGCAAGCAGGCGAGAGTTTGTTTGCTAACAGCGAAAATAAAAAGAAAGACCAGATTTAAACTCTGAAATTGGAGAAAAAAAAAACTCAAAATTGTTAGCAATCGATAAAAAAACTGAAGATCTTGCAAAAAATCCCCAAAGGTGGTCTGCTACTCCTCCTCCTTTCCTTTCATTTCCCTCATTTTAATTTAAAAAACTGTTGGCCACGCATTAGACGAGCAATCATTCGACTGATAATTCATTCATTCAGTGCTTTTGAAACAGAATTCATTATTTAATTGAGTCGATTAATTATTCAAAATTTCCTTTCAAACAGTTCCATTCAATCTATAGCCTTACCCCAGGGTTTTGTCTTCAGACACAGAATGATCTCATAATTTTTTAATGTACAGACAAAAACTTTTTTGGGTTTATCACAAACCGTGTCAAACTGTTTCCCAAACGGTTGACACTCATAAAAGACAATATAATGAGGAACACATGTTGACATCATTGAAGTCATAAAACAATAACATTAAGCTAAAGTATAACATTGTTGTTCCAAAAAAGTAGGCCTATTCACTGAGCTACAAACATTTGAAAGAAATTCTTTTTGAACAAAAATTTCAGCACCTAGTTTATAGAATTGTTTATTTACCTAAAATCGTATTCTCCACGTTCTTTAGTTTGACGTTTAGTATTTGACGTTGTTCGTGTTAAACCCAAAAATGTGTTGGGTGTATTTATTAAAAGCATTAAGCATTAAAAGTTTTTTTTTACCCCGTGTTAACTGCCACCTGTCTCATCAAGACATCAAATAGTTGGTCCGGCTTTAAAGGGACTGAAAATCTAGGGAGCAGACCACTGTCTTAGCCACAGAAGTTGGATAAACCGTCGTGACTGAAGGTACAGTGTATGGACGAAAAATAGTAGAGAGAACAGTAGGTCATAAAGAAAATGATAGGAAGGAATATAACGAAATAGAGGAGAAGAACAGACAAGGAGGAAGAAAATAAAACAGGGAAGGGGAGAAGGGAAAGAAGAGAAAAATAGTAGTTATAATATCTTAACAAAGTGGATAGAAAGTATTAGAAAACAATTACAACAGAGGATGTACCAGGTACATCTGAGAGAAGATCTAACGAAAAACTAAAGAACTCAGCTATTTAAGTGCCCAAACGTAGTAATCTTCATAAGGAGTAGAGCCATGAAATGGATTGGCCTTATTCCGAGGGACAGAAACAGTCTCTTGCAACTAGTAAAATTCCACAACCTTCTACTCAACAACACTCAAACCTATCTTAACAATAGAAGAAGTGGAACCCAGGAATAGAAAACTATTGTGAACAAGGCGAGGGATCGTTAAGCCACCATTGATTGATTAATTAATTGAACAAAGTATTCGTTAGGAAGTTTCAAGAAAGACTTCGTCTGATTATCAAGAGCACAGAAAGTGAAGCTTGTATCAATTTGCAAAAAAAAGAGGTAAAGCCAAATGCAAAAAAAAAGTGAAAAAGGAAAACGAAGTCCGAAGGGAAAAAGTAAACCACGAAACGAGTTCAGAACCTAACTCAGTGAATGTGATGAAAGACTCCCTTAAGCGAAATAAAAAAAAGGAAAAAGAAAAAGAGAAACAAAATCAAGATAGCCTTGGCCATGGTCTCCCACAGGGGTGACCCATTTTGTCAAAGCGAAAGATGAAGTGTAGTAAAAAATGAAAAATTGTAAATGTCGCCCTACGACCCACGTCCTTTATTTCTCTCACCCCCACGTCTCAATCTCTACGCTCTCGCAACATGTTGATTGATTAACACAAATTCCAAAAATTTAATAATCTTATAATTAATCAAGACAAAGCCTCCGTGTTTGGACGAGGGTCAAACATTTTTCATGCCATTTTCCAAAAGAAAATTTCTACTGTAAAGCTCCCCCCGCCCCCGAAAAGGCAGTTGGTACAGACAGTGCTAGGAAAAGAGGAAAGAGAGGAAAAGACAGAGAAGAAGGAGGATGGACAATTATAGAAGAGGAGTTGAGGTAAATTTAGAAAATTATTTAATACATCAATAAGTTCGGGATTGAGTCACAACCACAAGACGCCATTTTAATTATTATTTATACAAGACGTCGCCGTCTTTCTCGTCGTCATCGTCTGCCAACAGGAAAAATTGGGAAAAATAGCAGAGAAGAAAGAAAGAAAGAAATTTGTGATTTACTTGAAACTTGACACAGTTTGAAAATTATAAGAAGTCTTGAGAAAGGTAATAAATGGTGACTTGAACAACTCTTTCTTCTTCTTTTTTTTTGTTCCCACCACAAATGAAGTTTGAGAAATGAAATGAAAAAAGGAAAAAGGGCGTCTTTTTATTCCGAAAATTGATTTCGAGTGCTTTTTTGCCTCAACAGAAAAAAAGAAGATAAAGAAGAAGATGAATGAATTTATTGGAATTTTAAAGACAGACGGCTGACAAAATCCTTTTCGCCTTTGTAAAGCTAACTTTTCCAGAAGATAGAAACCTGCCAGATGACCACAAAGGAAGTACAAGCTGGCTGCCACAGCTGAAATGCCACAGGGCATGTCCACAGGTTGCGGATAGTAGGAAGGCCTCTAAATATAGAGGGTAAGCTATCAAGATTACGATTGAAAGTATTTGTAAATTCCTCTTTTTTGGAAGAGGGACACTATTAAGAGACAAAAACTAATTCAAATAGACCAGTGATTCCCAAAGTGGTCTATATCTACCTACAGGGCTCTTTGAGGGCAAGGGATCTATGTCAGCGAAATAAAATTTAGGGGTCCATGAATTGAAAATGGGGTCTATTATGATAGATCTCAACATACACTGATAGTACCAATTTACTTACATTATATTATTTTATAATATAAAGACATAAATTATTTATAAAAGTACCTATGAAGTAAAAAATTTACTTTTCTATGGTGACAAATTTACAAAAATCAATATCAGGTTAGTAGGAAGTTTACCCAAAACCGAAAAACATGGCAATGGGTCTACACACAAAAAAGTTTGGGAATCTCTGAAGTAGACCTTTAGCAACTAAGGTCCTGCAAATTCATTGTCAAATTCAAAATCAAAAAGGAGGAGCAAATTAGTAAATGAAACCTTAAACCACAAAAAATAAAGTTTTCCAAAAGTTAAAAGGGAAACCGGAAATTCGAGTGAAAGCCAGACTGAAGGACGTTTCCTGATGGTAATTAATTGGTCCTGGTGCAACTCCACAACATTTATCTCTTTTGCTTTTGCGTCATTTTGATCTGCAGAGACTCCGATAGGGAAAGAACCAACATAGCCCTCGACCCTTTTATACTTAGCTTTTGAGTTTCCCTTTAGATGACGTAAAAACAGAGTGTCCCTGCGGATGTTGCTTCTACTAGATCAGCTACAATTTGTCTGTGACACCACCCTAACTTCCTTTGCCCTTTTTTGCTCTAAATGTGTTTTTAGTTTTCGGGTGAAATTTCGTTTAAACCTGGTTTTAGAAATGAGGTAAAGCTTTTATGGCCATCTTTTAGACAAGTTTATAAAAAAGACATACATATGACTTATTACAGTCAAGAGGTGACTCTCACTCACCATTTGGCCTCATATTCAACAATGATTGTTTTTGTTTTGTCTCTTTAAAGTGGGTTTTGTATAATCTCATGATTATAATATTATATCATTTACATTTCTTTAAATGTAGATTCTTCAAATCAGTCTGAAACCACGAACCCGAATTGTACTCTCGCCATTATCTCGAACTTGAAGTTGTGCGCATAGAGCTAATTGATTTTAATAAATGTTGCACACTGTGGTACGAAATCTATGTCAAAAATAATGTAATCTTTTATTGAAAATTCATTTTTTAAATAATCAACCCATGTGGAGGAATAGTTTCACAAATAATACACAAGCTTTCGTTATTGTTAAATGTTACTTTAATAAAAGTAATAAAAAGCAATTTAATTACTGTTATTGTTTTGGCAACTTTATAGATGTACTGTATTGTTAGCGACAAATGCGCCCAAACGGGTAAAAGCCGGCATACCGAGTGGTGGTGAAAATCGATTACTCACAGGCTTAGACAAAGTTGTGTAGATTTTAGCGAGTAGTCCTTCGAATGAGGTTGAGAGAGTGGGCCTACTGTATATTGTGTTTGGTCTAAATAATCAGTTAAAGTTTATTTCAGTTTACATTAGTGATTCCCAAAGTGGTCTATATTGACCCCTAAGGGCCTATGACAACCTGCAAGGAGTCTAAAAATTTTTGGGGTCCATGATAGTAGATCTCAACATAGAATAATAGTACCTATTTTTACATTGTACTATCTTATAATATCTATTTTTAAATTTTATGATTTTAAGTTACACGAAAGGAATTCATCAAATCCTGAACAAAGTCTTTAGCTGCTGGTTAGTTCGCGCAAAAAAAAGACCAAGAGTCTCTCTGAAAAATCTCTTCAAAAAGCTTAGAAAATAGTCTAAGAATAGGACAGCCTCAGAAAAAGTCATCCGAAAATACAATCAACGTTAAGGAAATAACTGGAGATCTACCATTCGTAGACGAGAGAGGGAGAGAAGAGAAATTAAGGGAGAAGGAAGATATGTTATAAAGCAATAAACGAAGTGAAAGGTCACCAGGACTGACCTTTCGTTTTTACATTGTTTACACATGATTTTTAAATTTATTATGGGAGCTTTAGAAATCAACTTAGCTCGCAAAAATCAAAAAGCCATTTGAAACGTCTCTTCCACTAAGCCCAGGGCCATTTCCAACCCGCAAAAATGTCTAAGACTTACCCGTACCCCGAACGAGTATTTGCTTTTCCGCTTTTTAAATGACCTCGTATCTGGTTTGATTATAGTGAAAGGTCAGTCAGAAAAGCTCTTTTGGCCTATAAATGCTGCTATAAAGGAAACTGACTTGACTGTAACCCTAACTTACTGATAAGTATTCATAAAATCCTATTTTATAAAGTGACTATGATTAACCTTTGGCGGGTCTTCTCAGTTTAAATGTGTAGTGCGATTTGACTGGGAATGTTTATTTGGGAATAGGCTAAGCCCAAAATCGTTCTGACTCACTTTAAATTTGAGTCGAGCAAAAAATTTTTAAAAGACGATAAGATCAAAAGGGCTTAAACGCCTTAACTTTGAATTCCTCTCTCTGGCATTAGCCAAAGCTTTCATTCCGATAACTGAAACTAATATTCTTTTCCTTCGACTAGCCACCAGTTTTAGAAGTGTGATAAGTGACTTTTACACTTCAGGAAGGCAGTTTGAAATTTAGAAAAACCACAAACCGGAAAATTGCATGGAAATAAGTAAAGTAATCCGTCGAAAGATCTGGAAAAATTTTTTGAAAAGGTCCTAGGTCGATTTTTTTTTCAAATCCAAAACTTTGTCTTTTTTCTTTTCCAAAAACTCAAATCTTTGTTTTCTTCTGAACCAATCACGACCTTCTTTTGTGTTTCTTTTAAAACTGAAGACAGACGTTTGCTTTAGTATTCTTAATTACTTAACACAAATACACTCAAACAATACTCAAAGCTCTTTTTCAACTATAAACTTAAATTTTCCACCGTGGGACCTCATCTACGCATATGACGGAAATTCTGGTGAGTTACAAGAATCCCTGGAAACTCAGAAACTTGCCTTAGAGACAACTGGGCTAAGAATCAACAAACAAAAGACAAAGTACATGTGCTGTTGGTATTTAGGATCCAATCAACATCACGTAGTTAAAATTTAGAGACACGGGTTATAAGAAGTTGACAAATTAAAATATCTGGGTTCCATTGCTGCCAGCGATGGGACGATCGACGAAGAAATCACACATCGCATTACTACGAGGTGAATGGGTGGATAGCCTGAGCTATTTAGCATCCTCTGCGACGGAAAAACGCCGATACGCGTGAAAAACGGGCATATAAAACAGCAGTGAGGCCTGCCCATATTATATACCGAATATTGGCTTTAACAAAAGGCCCATATTATATACCAAAACTGCACACATCAGAGATGAGTATACTGAGGTGGACGGGTTGTATTTCCTTACTCAACAAAATGAAAATCCAATTTCTTCATAGGAACTTTAAAACCTGCCCCATCGACGAAAAACTGAGAAACTCGCCTGAGATGGCATGAGAAGACCAGAGGAACTCATGAGCAGATGAGTGCTGAACATCTGCATGGGGTCAAGGAGGTGAAGGAAGCCTCCTCAAACTCGGTTGTCCGTAATCAGGAAAGATCTGAAGGAAATCCAAGCTGAAGAGACGACGACCAGAACAGAAGCGCCTGAAGAAGAGTGGAAAGGAAAGCCGACACCCAATAAATGAGATAGGGCTAGGCCAAGATTGTTAGAACCTTAATTTTCTATTAAATTATTGCTGGTTCAGCAATACTAAGACAGGAAGAGAATACTAATAAGAGCCATAGCACCAGAAACAGAAGTATTACAAACATGCAGAATTAATTTTTTAGTTGTTAACTCATAAAAAATTTGGCAGGACAGTAATTCATAATAAAGTCTCAGATTTTTATTTTAACATGACAACCCTGATATTAAATTTTAAGCAACATATCCTCCCAGTCAAAGTTTTATTCTTCCAAGGAAAAACTTTGGTTCGGCACGTCACAACGGAAAATTAGATAAAAGAAGAGAAGGACGACGAGGAAGAAAGTAGAGGGAAAAAACCTCAAAATTTTGAATATATTATAACTTACTTCTCCGGCAAATAAGCCGAACCGGAAAATAAAAAACTTTTCCACTTTTTCATATATTAAGAACTTTGAATGAAAACTTGGGCAAACACTATTATAAATCTTGAAAATCTGCGACAAAAAGTTTTTGTAGGATAAGACCTTGATGAAATAAATAAAAAAAAGAGAGAAAAGACGGGGAACGTTCGGGTGGAGAGGCGGAGAGGAGGAGAAAGAAATTAAAGCGATTTCAAAAAAGGCTAAATTCCTTATCCTTTAGACGAGGAAGTGAACTCGATATGAAAATTTTGAGTTTAGAAGAGAAGCCTTTTCCATACTCTATCGAAATAGATCCTAAGAGATGTTTAATTTAGTTCCGAATAGAAAGGAGATGTGAGGATTTCGGATAACAAGGAGGAAGGTGATAGGAGCGTGGATTGAAAAGATGGAAGAGTGAGAGAGTGTAATTGAAACGGTGAAATGGCTCATTAATTTTGTAAGCCTTTCTTCAATTTTTACTTATTAAGTGAAATTTGAATTAATAAACTCGAATTCTCTTTACCAGAGAACCTACAACAAGTTTTCCCAATTTCCCTGACTGACACCTCTTCCTAGGAAAATCCAAGCTAACACTCTCGCACACGACAGCAGCATTTTCATTCACACAAAAATGGCTTTCTTATTACAATAGTGTTACGAAATAGCTGTAGGCAAAGGAAATTTATTTTTTCAGAATAAACAATTCACGCCGTGTAGCAAATTACCGGAAGTTGTTGCTCGATTCTAGTAGAAAGGAGGAAATGAGAAAAAAGGAGGAAGAGGACGGTGTAAAGGTGAAGGAAGGCCGTGTTGCGTGCATCAGAGCGGAAAGGAGAGTTAAGATGATAATTGCTAGGAGACTCAGTTGTGGAAAACCAAGCTAAGGTTTAAGCATCAAGGAACGGCTTTAGATAGAATTTGGTGCCAGCACTAAAATATGCAGGAGCGAAATAAGAGAGATATGAAACAGACCAACTGTTCTCAAATGATTTGTTGATAGTCTAGTGAAAGTTTATTATAAAAAAAAATCTGTTCATGAGGTATGTTAGTTTACTCACAGCCTCATCCCCCATCCCTCATCTCAGAGTTTTCGACTGAAGTCATTATACAGTTTTCGGGAATTAAGACACTGGTCTGTTTCACTGGTCTGTATGGAATAAAAAGCTTTTGTAAGTTATTTGGAAGCAGGTGGCAATTAACTAGGGGATTATTACAGGAGTTTTTACCTATCGCATGAATTTTTCATTTTTTCCTGAAGGAAACTAAAAATACAAATGAAAATTAAGAAGAGTCAAATTTTAGGCCAGGCGAAGTCTGTCATTCGATTTGAGAGGATATTCTACAGTGAGTGGGAGGCAATACTATTCCTCACGCACAATATGAGCATACAACAGTGCAACGGTTTAGAGGTGTTTGTTGGTGTCTTAGTTCATAATATTAAATTTGTATAAATATGCGCTTAATCGGTTTTTTCTTGTCAATATTCCTGGTAGAATTCTGTAAATGCCAAACCCACGCAGCCGGTGTGAACATAAAGCCGAACAAAAATCGTTAAACGTTCTATAGTAGCCCTGAACGGAGGAGAAGAGAATGGATAGAAAGAGAGTACGACGTTAAAATTATTATACGACTACCTCCCACCGATAAAAAAAACTCTTTTTAACCCAAAGGATGTAGGATTTTATGGTCGATCATAATTAATTGCTGATAACTTCCAGTCAGCAATATTTTCATTTTGTGTTTGCAGTTTTTGTTTTTGTTCGGGTAAATTTGTATTTAAAAGAATTTAGAGAAAGGAAAATAAAAGAGAAAAAGGAGAAGGAGGTGTGGAGTAGGTTACCATTAGCATTGAGCGAAAATTAACGACGATTTTGTTTAAATTTTTTTCAGCAACGTTTTACATAAAAATAAGAATGAGTTTCACTGAAGCGGTTCTTACTCGCATTCTCGTGATTAATTGACTTTTTCTGAGAGAAGACGGGAGACCATGGAAGGGGATGCTGCTTATTCTTTTTTCCTTTGTTGAAGATTTCAGGCTCTTTTGTTTAAGAATGGTGGCGAATAAAAATGAAAAAAAAATGTAGAGACTAAAATTCGAATTACTCACAGAACACGAAAGGTGACCTTTGGGATTGTAAAATGTAAGCGTTTGAGGTTTTACTTTAGAGTGCCATAAACTGGGTGCCTTTTTTTTCTGAATTTTAAAAGAGATTTTTTGCCTGAAGTGGAGAACTGTGTCACGCTAAAAATATTCATTTTTTTTCACGGGGAAATTTGATGAAGCAGAAATAATTTTGGATAATTTTTCTCTTGGAAGATTTCCAGTCGTCTCTTTTCCTTCGGCCCGATTTCGGTGTTCTAATTATGTTAATTATGAAACCAATACCATGAGGTTGAATTATATAGAAGGGGATATGTAGAATATAGACTTTGTGCTCAAGCTCAGCGCTTACTTTGTGAATATCACGTTTTATTTACTTAATGACGTCATATCGTCTTCTGCTTATAGCTTTTCTGTGTCATTTTGACTGGTGATAGCCTGGAAAAGCTTATTTTTTCCTCTCAAGATGTAGTTTTGAACTCGGACCTTTATATCGTTTATTCTTACCCTCGCCTTCTTTTTTACTATTCTCTTTCAGTTACGGATTCATGATTCTTCCCACCTTTTTTCTATTTTTCGTATTCTTGCCGGTTCGTTTAACTTGTGACTTATGAGTAAGTTAATTCTTTAGCTATTCAAGGTACCGTACAAAGAGTCAGATTTTATCACTCCTAAGCCTTTCCGTCTTTGCTGAAATTTTTTGAGTGGATTAGTCACTTCTCTCAATGTCTACAGTATATTCGCCAAGCAGGGACGAGGAGCATATTCTGTTTAGTTGTCTTGCCGTAAGGAAACAGAAGAAAGGCGAACGAAAGCATACGAAGAAGCCTGGGGTTGGTTTATGAAAGAGATCAGGATATTCTTTCGCCAAATTGTACCTGCTGTGGGAGGAGTAGTGTAGTGGTTAAGTTCGTGACTCGGACGCAGTGATCGTAAGTTCGAATCCACCTTCCGCATTCTGTTATACCCAAAAAATAAGGGTGAAGAACGGGATTAAAACCACCATCAACCACCACCAAATTGTACCTGTTGCCAAACCTCGGCGGTTGCACTTGTCGCCAAATAAATTAACGTTCTGCTGTTAAAATCGTCTTCTGTACTTAACATATTGGAATATTGTACTTTGAAATATTCTTAGAACCTAATTTACAAACTCCTTGCATCGAGTAGCCTACAAGAGTCGGTAACCAACCTCTTTATTCCTTTTTCCGAAAGAGTCGTTTTAATTCATTTGGAAATTCCTCTGTACCATATCAGGATTTGACTGCAAAACGACATTTTATGACATTTAAAGGCGTTAGCATTCTATGCGTTGTACCACAGGACATAAGGCCTCCAATGGCAGAGTACAGAAAAGATTCCAGAGAGTTGAATTCGCAGCTGCAGCCCGGTTGAGAAAGACTTTTACCTTTAGGTAAAGTACCTATATGTAATAAATAAATAAAAAAAACACTTATGGTGTTTATTGACGAAAATGCGAAATAACTCAGACAGAAACTTTCACTAAATTTAAACTGTTTCGTTTCTCTCCTCTCAAACCCAAAAGACAAAAAAAACTTTCTTTCTCCAGATTATTCGTCCGATTCACCGTCTTCTTCCACATAATCTTATCTTACTCTCTATCGACCCCTCATTCGTTTAAACCCATTGTTTTAGAAAAATCATTTCGACACTTTCGTATCAATTTTGGTTTAAAGAGAGAAGAAAACTTTCATCTCGGAAAAAAGGCAAAAGAAAGGAAAGGAAAGGAGAGGAAAGAGGACAGAAAAAAGAAAAAGTGTCTTCGGAGGTGAATGTGAAGGAAATGAAAACGACAAAAAAAAATCTTTCTTAATCTTGTATTTCCCTTTTACTTGTCATTTTCGTATTTCTCTATTTCCGCTTTCATTTTTCTTTCATTTTCTTTTAGTTTTCTCTTTACGTTTTTTGTTATCATTATTAAGCTTCCGTTTCCGGTTTCATACAAATAAATATTCTTCTTGAACCCTCACAATTTTTTTTATTCTTCTGTATTTCTAACTTTCTCGAAAATTTTTCGTTGTTAACATTGAAATTTTTTTTCCAGTCCAGGTCTCTAGATCATTGATAATGTCTTTTTACCGTTTTTTGAAATGTGTCGCAAAAACCAAGGTCGATGGCACAATTTACGACCTGAACAATTGGTACAGTTTATCGCAACGGAAGTAATCCTAAATGAAATGTCACCCTTAACTTTTACCAATCGTTATGGCAACTCAGGGGTATGAAGGACACGTGTCAATGTAACAATACTGAATTCTTAGAAGCCATTTTGCAAACTCACACAAACTACAAGTATGAGAATCAGAACCAAATGAATGGGAGGGTTTCCTATAAATACCCTCGGTTTTAGGCTTCCGAGAGTCAGATACCGTGAGACCACTGTCAAGATCAGTAGATCAAATTTACTGCTGAATTGTAAAGGTTCAGGCTGTATCTTGTACCTTGATAATGATATTGTGGCAAGTCTTTATATCAAGTAACTTATTTTATTTTGTCTGCTTTATTTATGTTACCCCGTATAACACTCTTCTCCGATTTGTGTCAGTTTTTACTTTCTCGTGTGTCACATTGTGACCGCCATTAGTTTTTCTTTCGCAGTATCTTAAATCAATACTTCACTTAAAAATGTTTCCACTTCTAATATCATAATCTGATGCCATAATTAAATTAATATATAATCTTTTCTAACTTATAACCATTTCGTTTGTTTTGAAATTGTTTTTGGTGCACTCAACAAAGTTTAAATTAATTAAAAGCTTTCCGCGAAGCATAATAATCACATTTGGAATTTAAGTTGAGTTCTAAATTTAGCTTTAATAAGAGGGTTAACCTTTCCTAAACCAAATCTAAAATCATACTTTCTAAAAGTTCAATGGGATGCCGTAAGTTAGTCGATATTAATCACAATTTGAGAATAAGTTTCAACGAAGAAATATGAGGAAATATACAATGACTTATAATATAATAAATAACGCAAGGGGGTTGAATGTTCAGATTTTTTGTTACAGTCAGTCCGAGAAAGTTTTTCAAGACCTGAAGGCCATCGAGGCAGTTGAATTGTGACATGAAAACCAATAAAAAACAAATGTCGGCGAGCGTTTAAAAATTCCATCGGTAAAACTAATCCAAACAAAAAACGAAATACAAAGGTCCGAATGATCGCTAAGTCGAATTAAAATTTCAAACACGTTGCGGCTTAATACTGTTTCTTTTGATTTCAGGACTGCCACCGAGAAAAAAAAAGTTGAATAAAAACTGGAATGATTACAGGCCATAAATCTACAACTAAATGCTGAATAACTGAGAAAAGCCACAAATAAGAAGAAAAATTTCTCGTTACCTGTTAGATTAAGTCCCGATGAAAAGAATTGAAGAGAGAAAAACAGTGAAAACACTTGAAATCACGCGAAGAATCGCAAAGGTGTGGTTAAAGTCCGCGTGGATACGTTTTCCCGAATTTCGAGTTCGCTTCTCAACAGCGTTTCCTCGGCATCTGCTGAATGCCCACGACGCCAAACTCAAGCGCTCCTAGCGGGAAACTTTGAAACCTTTGAGAAATTTCTCGTCGCCTCACATCCTCCTTTTCTCTTCTCCCTTTTCCCTTTCACTCATCGCCATTACGAGTTATTCATCATTTATTCGTCTTCTTGCATTTCAGATTTTCTTTTTAATCCGTTGAACATGAAATGAACAAGAACCCCAAAATATTTTTATAATGATCTTCATCCTTGTGTAACTCACGTTTGACGTACCAGAACGTATTGAAGCCGCAGATGTGCCAGACAAATGGTAGAATAAGAAGGCTTTGGAACCTTCAGAAATCTTTGCCTTTGGTCAAGATACAAGTATTCAAAACTTGCAAACACTAACACTATGCCATGTGTTAAGTCAATAGTAATTAATAATGTGTTAATTAGTATTTATAATTTGCTTTTTGTTATAACTCCTATCTTTTCCAAGTTGAGCTGTTGTCGTCGCGATGCGGTATGAGGATGGGTGTCCGTGGTCAAGATCGTAGTATCATCAGCAAACGTCGCAGTTGTGGTAGACCCTGAGGTCAGAATGTCAGATGGGTATATTAGGTTCCCTGGAAGATTCTGTCCCAGATGGAGAAGAGACTAGCGTGTTCCCCCAGATGTTTAACATAGAAATGGTCAAGATACCTGTTCTAGAGGTAGAAAGTTAGGATAGGAAGAAAGAAAGAAGAAGGAATACAGCTCCTCAATTTTTGCGTCGAGGCCCACATACCAGACCAAAGGCCTAGAAACAGTCAAGGAAGATCACAAAACAATATTTCTGGGTCCCCAGGGCATTGTGATTCCTCTGACGACTCGGTGGACCTGCTTCATGATGAAGTGGTGGTTTTTAAAACCAAACTGATGAGAAGGAATCAGATTTTTGTGGGAGAGCATGAAATTAATTCTGTAAAGAAGGACGTGTTCTAGGAGTTTGGGGAGTTAGGGGGAAGGAGGCAGTTAGGGGGTAGTAAGTTACCTGCCAGGTTGCCAGACTTGCTGATCTGGATAACCTCTGCCACCATCCAAGAACTGAAACAATAGTAAAAATGAAAATATAGGATGCTGAATAAAAATGTGAAAACGTTGCCTGCCAGAGACATTTAAAAGATAGAAAAGAAGAAATAGAAAACTTGTAATTAAGAAATCTAGTTCTTTTCGGATTCAGAGAATGAGGACATGAGATCCCGTGTCCAACCGATTCTTCTCCTATTTCATCCCTCCCCCTCCACGCCTCTTATTCTTCTCACAACTTTCCATTTCTCTGTTCTTTTCCTAACCTTTGTAACTCAATAAAATGTTCTGTTTCTCGCGTGTTCTGTTTTCTGTTCACTTATTTAAAAAAAATTTTTTTGAGGAAATTATTCTAAAAATGGCACGTAGAACTTTTAAAAAATCTTGAAAATGAGTTAAATCTCGGTGGTTTTAGTGTTCATATTTCTCACGAAATGAACACCGAAAGCTTAACCGAAAAACAAAAATTGATGATGTGATGTCCAACTTCATATCAGATTAGTTAGTGGTTGATAGCTATCTGGCCACATTATTGATTGATTGATCGAGTCACCAGATGATAATTTATTATGTGATTTATTACTCGTCCGGAAGTGAAAATTTGCTCAGCGGAAGCGATTAAATGATAGCGGAACAACTGTTATTAGAGTTCCCATTCTGATAAGGGACAGTAATGCTGCTTATGACTTTGTTTCTTATTATTAAATGGTGCATATTGCTCTTCTGTTGGGAATGATAGCACTGCAACTAGAGAAAAGTGTATAAGACAATGACGTGCAAGTGTGAGTCTGATTGTTAGCATAGTGTTATTGTTCGGTTAAAAGAAAATCAAAACATGCCAAACAAGCCATAGTCCGTCAAAGATCCTAGCCTTGTTTCCAATAGTTTTTTACATCTTGACTGTTGTTCTTTTGTTGTTGCTGAGTTTCCTTTTGCTATTTTCAAGTCTTCCTTTACTGTATATTATTCAGATGTCTTGTTCGCGGAGGTCCTCTTGGAAAGGGCCAAGAGGAGGGTTGTTGAATGTTACTAGATATGCAAGTTCTTGTCTCTTGGTATGTGACTAATCACATGATGGCTGTATTCTTCATAAAGTTTACTATGTCTGTTTCCGAACGGAGGAAACCCTTTAGATTCAGGATTGATTCTTCTAAATCCACCCTTGGCGGTCGGTGAAGTGTGAAGCTAGGTTGCAAATGAACAACACTTTTGATTGCTAGTTTCCCAATGTTTTATTGATTCATTCGTGCTAGTATTTATACCTGTAAGGGGTTTGACAACCGTTTCTTTTTGAATGACTGATCCTGGTGCCCTATTGTGTCAATTAAACATTTTCCTTAAAATTCCTGAGCCTTTGTCCGGATGGTCACTTTACAATTAACATAATATTTCAGGTACAGGTACCGCATTCATTATTGATTCAGCCCAGCGGCCTTTTGTGCTATTTTAGCTTTTACTAAAAACCTATTGTCCTTGAACCGTTCCAAAAACCTATTGTCTAAGAATCACTTTACAATGAAATAATAATGAAGTAATGAAAGTGCACTGACATGGTGGGAAGTCTGGACAACTATTTTATAATGGTCTGTTTTTTTCTAGGTGGGTGAAGTTCAGAACTACAATTTTTAATAAGGAATCTATCAGAACGCATTATATAAAAGCTTTTAATTGAAATTTCTCTTTAAAAAGATATTTTCGGGAAAGAAAGAAGGGAGTGTAAGATTAAAGAACAAAGAGAAAAAGAAAAAATTCAGATTTCATTTCAATTTCATTTTCAGAATTCTCAATAACTTGAGAAATTTGTTTTTTCTTTCCTTTTTCATCTAATATTGAAGAGAATAAAAAAGAGTCAATAAAATTAAATATACTGTAAGCACAGAAAAAGAACGGAGATAACCCTCAAGAAATCGAAACATAGCTGGATTACAAGTTTATATTTTATGATTCATTTGTAGTTGTATTAAACTTTTTTCATCAAAAGAAGAGAGAGAGAGAAGCCGGAATGGTTTGAGACTGAAGAAGAAAGAAGAAAAGGATAAATAAAACTAAAAGAGAAAACGCCCCAAACTGCAAAGGAAAGGAGATACACAGATGATAGATTTAATGTCGACGATTTGAAAACTTGTTAGGTTTTCTCTCATTTTTATTTCTTGCTGTTACAAAAAATTAAGGTCACTACAACTTTTTAGGAAAATGTCAATTGTTATGGTAAACTCACATAAAATAATCGATTATTCAGACATAACACAATATATTCCGTCAAACTAATGCGAGCAACTACTCGGTTTTATTAACACAACTCTGTCTGACCATTTGAGTCATCCACGACCACCACCACTGGTGGTGCACTACAACCATTCCGCACATTTGTCGCTAACAATTTTAAAACCCTATCCAGAAATCAAGAAACCTGGTCAGTAGTCTTTGGTTTGTTTTTAACCATGTCATCAGCAAGAATCTGATTGTTCTCACTTCAAAGGAGGATTATATATTCGTCTCAATCGGTGGTCCACCCCAATTTTTCTACAGCATCCCTTCACAATGAACGACAAGACTAACGACGTCTCAAAACACATAAGCCAACAGACTCCATAACGTGTTTCTCTTAGATCCAGTATTTTTCTTTTTGTCTTCTTTTTTGTCATTTTTGTCTTATACATCGCTCTTTCTCACTGATTTTGCAGAGTGATTACTATTTCTAGGCCATCGCACGCTGTTTCTTGAAATAATAACAAAGAAATCATGAAAAAAGGTGAAAAACAGAAGATGGTTGTCTGAAAACTAACTGTCTAAAAATGAGAGCAAAAAGGATTTTAAATGCTTGTATTTGATGTATAGGATTTTCACAAAGGTTTTAGATGAAGAAAGTGGGAAATTTTGAACATGATTCATATCTACCGTCGTCATCTTACACGTAAATTCAGGTCGGGTCTAATTCGAGGAGTAAATTCATCCCCTTTTATCTTTACGAACAAGTTTTGCTATCACTTTACATCCGTCTTTTTTCTTTTCCTTTATCTTTTTCCAACTTTCAAATCTTCTCCTCTTCTCGTTTTTGTTGTTGGAGAAATTCACTCTCGTCTCATATCTTTTCCGGACCATTCTTTTCTATGCTGCCTTTATCTAAACCTTTTTATACTTATTTCACACCAACTACCGTTGTTTAGTCTTTAACAGTTGGGACAAAAAGGAGACTCAGTAGGAAAGTTGAAAGAACCACCAACAAAGACATAAAACGCTGACAAAGGTTTCAAATAAGTATGAAAACACAGATGTGAAAGGAAACCAGCTTAAAAACACCTCTGCACTCAAAGACCTTTCGTGAAAGCCTCACACAAAGACTCAGACAAACGAAGTAATAACGACAATAGTTGAGGACATCAGAACGTTACAGGAGAACGACGTGTCTTCTGACAACTAAACAGCTATGCAGAAAGATATTTAAAAAAAGGTTGCTCGAGAAGAGAAGAAATTAGTACCTGAAACATAGGGAAAACTGGAAGTTCCGATGGTATTCTATGGAGAATGGTAGTATTACGTACCGTATATACTAGAAAGTTTATAGTTATAGTTGAGTTTTAATCTCGTTTTTCACCTTTTGGGTTTAACGAGGTGCGGAAGGATGATATGAACTCGCGACTTCTTAGTCTGGCACTTAAACCACTACCTTACTCCATAATAGCTATAAGGAAACCCACTTTTACTCCTCCCTTCATAGTGCTAGTTCTAGTTTTGAGTTTACCAGACTTTTTCTTGATCTAATGATGAGCTGAATTGTAGTTCGCCAATAAAGATAAGCTGGTAAAACATTTGGTTAGATTTTTGGAGTGCTTTATAGTGTTTTGAGTAAAGAAGATCCGTGATCATTTCTATAACACACAAATTTAAATTAAAAAAAGCACTACAACAAAAGGCCATCAAAGAATACAGCAATAAAAAGGTCAACAGGAGTTCGTACAAAAAAAGAGGAAAAAAAGGAAATGAGTAGAACTAAACAGAAAGCAGTGTAAACATTGAGGAAGGGAAGTATAGCCGGGGGAAAGTTAAAAGAAATTCGAATTGCTTTGCCCACAGGTCATACCTCTTCAACAACCAATGACGTCCATCCGACTCTTTGTTTAACGACCTCTCCCAGCCTTTAAAATCAACTTCTTATCCTTCTTCCTCTCCTTTTAGAAAAATTCAATTACCTCATCTTCTCCGCGTCGTTTTCTTCTTTATCATCCTCTCGAAAGTCTCTCCACGAATATTTTCTTTCTATCCCCTCCACCTATTAACCTAAATTTGATCCATATCGAATATTCAAGAAGAAAAGCAAACGAGCTTTTTTTATAATTTTCCATTTGACGATGAAAGAAACATAAATGATGCAAAAAAAGAAAATATGGCGGCGAGATTTTCTTATTTACAACCTCCATTTAGCCAAGAGGATATTTTCATTTGGCTTAACCGAGTAAATAACGGTTAATCATCATCATCATTTGCCTCTCAGCAAAATATACAATTGAATGTTGCCTGATTAGGCCTCCGGGGAATGACTCCTTTTTTATACATATTCAGAAAGCCCTTTCGTGAATTTTATAAGCAAAATTTTCTTGGCGGGGGATAATTATTCAAATTTTCTACCATTATTTTAAGCAGGGGCTTTACGTCAGCCCCTTAAAGCTTTTTCCCGCTCGCTTTTTTTCCTTTTCATTAAACTTTATTTTTAACCTGAGTCGTCAGAACAAAGTCGTGCTTGGAGGTTTTCAAGGTGGAACAACTTTCAGGTAACGAGGAAGTTATATGCCCATCTCCTTTTTTTCATTTTTGTGATTCGTGGAATGACTTTAAAGAAAAAGAAGAAGAAAAAGAAAAAGTGAACTGCAGAAGTAAAATAAGTGTTCTGCACATGTTCTTATTATGTACTGTTTCCAGAAGGAAGACGAAATTCTTCGGATAGAAACTGAGTGAAAAGGATATCAGTTCACTACTCTATTTTACACGTTGGTTCGCTCAAGGACAATTCTCAGAAACTTCTTTTCTAATTAAAGTTAGGTCATCGGTAAAACTCAGAAACTTTTATTTGGTTCACGGTTGTTATTCTTTGTGGTTACAGTTAACTTTTAACCTAAAACTTTTTCCTACGGACTAAATTAAGGAAGCTAGAAAAGGAATCCTTGTGAAAAACTTTAAAACAGCTGCTTAAAATATTTTAATTATTTTCTTCTTCATTATAAACTCTAAAACATTTTAAAAAACGAAATCAATAAACAAGAAAGAGAATAATGAATAAGAATATTGTTTAAATTTTTGTGGCCGGTATGTACCATCTTGTAATACGTGCACAAGTTCTCTTTTGAGTTTGATTTTTGGCTATGTCTTCAACTCAACATGAGATTCAAAACATTTTGTCCCATAAAGATTCGACTGTGTTTTGGAAAACTGTTAAACTATTATTCTTAAATAGTCAATATTTTACTGTTGGTCTCTGAAAGGTTCTCCTCTCGCAATTTGATGACATCTTTATGTGGGAACATTGTGTTAGTAGTGGTCAGTTTGTTGGTCGCACTTTTAGCGCTCTCTCACCATTATTGTTCAGGACGTTCTTTTTATATTTTCTTCATACAACCTCCAATTACTTGTTCATTTTATACTCTTCCGTTGAGGTCTTCTACGATAACAAAGCTGTCAGTCTTGAGGTCGTGGGTGACATTTATTGGAAGAATCGGTCTTTTGTATTTGTGTTTTTGTCTTCATGGGGTCCGAGTGGCAGGTCCCTTCTGTATGACTACCACTATTAGTTTCTCATTTATGAAATTCCACAGTAAACAGGTTAAATTAAACAGCAGTGAAATTTTTGTTTTATTTGACCCCCTAAACTGGCACTTGTCAGCAAGAACGAGATAATAACATTTAGTAAGTCTTGGTTTAAGACGTTATGGACGACTAGCTTCAAACAGCTATGCAGAAAAAGGCTGTTTCTAAAAATCAGACCTAACCATTCCCGAAAGAGAAGTTTAAGTGTAAATTGAGGGACAGAGAAATAGAGTGAAGAACAGCAATTGGTAAGACTAAAGCGAAAATAGCAGAATAACCACAAATCTGAAGACTAGTACTTAACAAGTTATTTGAAAAGTAAAGAAAAAGGTATACAATAGTGTAGCGACAAATGCGCGTTGTGCGTCGGCGCACCAGTGGTGGTGGTCGTGGTGACGTCAATGGATGACTCACAGGGTGAGACAGGGTTGTTGTGTTAATGATACCGAGTAGTCGTTCGCATGAGTTTGCGATGGTTGTGTTTTGTTTGAGCAATTGGTTATAGTTTATTTGAGTTTAGTCTAGCAAAATATTCCACTATTTCTGGACAGAATTTGGTGGAGCCTCACAATGGGATCTCCTTGGTGGAGGTAAGTATTTTTAAAAGATGAATTTGTTACCCGTGTGTAGTTCTCAGTTTTAAAAAGGTTTTTGTTCGGAGAAAGACCGAAAATTCAGGAAATTTGAAACAGAAAGTAACTTAAAAACCTAACTTCTAAAAATGACATTAAAATCTTATTTTTAGAACACGCTGATAGAATTAGAAGAGCATTCATTCATGTGATATAATTTGTCATCCTCTAAAAAGTAATATCGATCTGGGTTTACACTGTTTCGCTCTTAGTCGGCGGCCATTTTTCCACTATTGATTCCTTTTTATTTTCCGAATACAATACCTCACAGATTTATTATGTCCATGACATTACACACTGACGATTAAATCTACTTAACAGACTGATATCTCATAGATCTGCTTATGACTAACTACCCTAATAGGTTAGGTCCTTATATTTGTATAAATCCTTTGCCTCACTCTCATTATTCATTGCGGTAGGTCCTTGTTTACGGGAAGTGGTGCTCGATTTATAGTTTGTGTTTCGGTCAGCAGTACCTTGTATTATTTTAGCAGATTGATAACATCAACTCATAAATGCTTACTCTTGAGGCCGGTTGACCGAACAGGCATAATTTGTCTTATTCCACTTTCCAGCTCGCGATCGACTGCCCTAGTGGCGAGGAATTCCAAACGAATACATATCGAAGAGTGACAGTGATGGATTTTCCAATTTTATGGTAACATGTCTAGGAGAATACTCGCGATTTGTTCTCTTCAATTAATTAATAATCAGTAATGTTGAATGTCACAGTGTTACACAAATAAGCTTTAAGCAGTCCGTGGTTCCTAGGCAGTGGATGTTTTTAGGCGATTACTTTTTCAGACGACTTATATTCCTTTTGTTAGAATTCACGAAAGACATAAATCCTCAAAATCCCATCAATCATATCTTGGATTAAATCCCAATACAGACTAAAACACACGTGGATTCACTTTTCTCTGGAGAAAATGGAAAAATAGAATTTTCCGTAAATTGATTAGAAGCAAGCGGACTCTTTCGGATGTTTTCCAAAAGAACACCGCGCACAAGTTTTCTGCTTAGTTCGAGAAACCGACTTCAGATGTCACTTGAGTCGTAATAAAAAATTTGTGACCTTTTTTCAGACATGACTGAACAATCGATATAAATCGAGTCCGGGTTCGAAATTGGATGAGACAGTGAAGGACTGGAGAGGGAAAAAGGGCCATGTTGGTCCGTAAGAGTTCTTGTGATCGCTTTCAACTACTTTTCAGTTACTTTGTTTATTTTTGTCTCTTTTTCTCTTTCCTTGACTTTTATGACCGAAAGATATTCAAAATTGTAAGGTTTCTGGTAAAAGGGTTTGTGGAAAGCTTTTCAAAATGACCGATCCTGTAACTTGTGTTTTAGAATAATAAAACAAGAGGAGTCACAATAACCCTCAAATTTGGAAATTTTTTCAGTTCTATAGCTTAGGCAGCTATCTATGCTATAACTACATGATTATTACTAGAGTATATAGGGGATTTAATATTGGGGTTTCCATTGACCGCAAACGAATTTTGAGTTTGAAATATCTCGTTGGAAACAAACGCCCAAATCAAAGATAAACAACACACAATATTGATGTTTTCTGAACTGTTTTCATTTTGAAGGGAGGGCCATAGAAGGACCGAGGACCGAACAGCCGTTCAGCTAGGGCTCGGGAAAAGTTGGTGATATACACAATTTTGGAAGTCATCTACTTTAAATAATACTACGTATTTATGAAACTGGAATTTGTGATGTGCTTCTGTAATCCAACTACTTGGAGTCCTGGTTTAGAAAATGTTTTGAAGACGAGGGTCCTGGGATCGGGTGACTCACGTCGACCGGGCGTCCGCACTAAGATCATCATGAGTACCTTGGAGGAGCTTGAAGCAGATTGGCTAAAAAGAGTGCTAGCCCAGGAGGGAAACTCAGCAGCAAAGTATTGATGAGTATTAATACAATAGCAAAATATGAACAGACCTATTAACCTTAGTTTTAAACTTTGATACCTAATCCGTAGGAGACACAGTAACAACGCGTCATTATTATCTTAAACTCCGATTAATTAGGAAACTTTTACTTGCGCTTCCTCTAATTAAAACTTATGCCGCAGTCAATAAGCCACTTCTTTCACCGGAGTCTGCATTTTATTTTTTAGTCCTTCGCTTCGCTTGTTTTTCCTTTCGCTCCCTTTGACTTCCTTCTATAAACCACTATGACAGATTATTTTTCAAAATGGCTGTATCAAGAAATTGTCATCGAGCAAGTCAGCAAACTAAGACAGTTGCATCGTTTCGCATTGCAGTAATTCGTGACTATACAGTGATGCATCACCTACATTCAAAACAATTGGTTGTACTTTCAGTCTGATACAGAATTGAGAAATTCCGAGTTGTTCAAATACCTTGAAGCTGATGATTATCCGTGCAGATTGATTTTTAGAGTACATTTTCCAGTTTCCTTCTCATCCTCCTTTTCTCTCTCCCTCTCTCCCTCTTTCCTCCTCTCCTCTCAAAAAACATTTGAGCTTTTGCATTTAATAATTTTCATTTGAGTTTTCCGAAGAACGAGAAGAATGCATCGTCATTAACGTCATGAACAGCTTTCCTTTTCAAGTGTTCTCTTTATTAACATTACACAATTTTCCCAACGCTTTCCCGATAGGATTCCTCTCGTTCGTTCGTATTTTTTTTATTTGAATTCATTAATTTTCAGTTCATTAGAACCGAAAAACCTGTAGAGAGAGATTTTAAAATAATTTGATACAGAGTCATTTTGTTTTTGTTTTTTTTCTTTGTCGATTCACTTCCATTTTAGCTGTTCGGATGAATTTTTCATTTACCTCTTCCGTGTTTTATAAATGACCCTGATTTCTGGTAAACTATACAGTTGTAGCACTTCCTAATTGGTATTATTCAATTCGTTCTCTTCTTTCGCTGGATAAGTTAGAGAATTTTAATTTTCAGTATACTGTATGAGTATGAAATGAAATCTCACTAATTAAATAAAATTTCATTTATACAACAGTGAATAAAAGCTGAGTCAAGACTTGTCCACGATGTAAGGAATTGACTTTGGTGCGGTTTATCGACTTTGCAAAATCTATATCTTTTATTGGATTTCCCTTTTTTCTTCTATTTTTCCATTTCCTTTTATATACCGAATCAGTATCGAAATTGATATTCAATAACCAGTCAGGTTTTCTTCATCTTGATTCGTTTTCACCTCACTTTGTTTCCAATTTTCAAAAAGAAAGGGGGCAACCGAGTTTCTCGTATTCATTTTTCGCCCCTCTTCCTCGATCACCACCACTGCTCCTGCACAAAGTTTTCTCAGACTCTCGAATTCCCACCATTATCGATTTCTCCTTTCCATAACCGTTTATTAGTTTTTGTGGATTTATTTTCCTCCTGTTTACCCCTCTCCCCTGTCCTCCCTTCCTCAACCCCTCACCCATTTCTTAAGGTCGATTTATTACTGGAAACGTTTGGTGCGGCCGCCTTCATGCAACATCTGATTTTGTTTGTTTTCTTCTGACCCAGAATTATTTCCCTCTCTTGTTTTGTTCTTTTTCTTCCTTTCGTGAACGAAGACTTGCACTGAGGAATATTGTTGATTTCTTGCCGTTTCTTAATGATTTCCAAGTTCATTTTGCACTAGCAATTCTACATTCCCTTCCCTTTTCTGTTCACCTTTCTTCTGTTTTCGGGCTTTTCTATGAAGCCCTTCTGGAATTAGTTTTCCTCTCACGATCTTCTTACTTATCAAAATTTCTTCAATCAGTTCCATCCCTTCAAGATCTTTCTAAATCTCTCTTGGCTCTTTTTCTTTTCTTACTTCGCAGGAAGCACACTACTGGTTGATAAGTTTTCCACCGTCTTGCCCACCTATATGAGTATAGAATGCTGCCGAAGCACGATGGGAAAATGAATATAGGGCTTAGAAGGTAGATAGAATAACACGGTTATCGGCTACAATTAGTGTTCACAGACACTTAGAAGTTGACAACACATTACTCTCTATACTAATAGTTCCTACGAACCCCAAGAAGTCCCCGGTATCATTCTGGGAGCTCGTCGGGAGTCTCCTTCGATTTGGACATTCTTGAGGGTTCCTAAAATCCATAAGAGTCCATAAGAGAGCCAAGAGATCCTATCATCTATTTTACAGTATATGAAATCGAAATTAAACTAAATAACAATAAAAATAGTGATATGGCACTAAAGTACTGGGAGTTATGTAACTATTACAGGCCTTTGTGAATGTCCATTGACACAACTTACTTCCACTGAATTTATCACTGGTAGTAACGGTGGTATGCATAACATGTTTGAACATTATTATGAAAACTTAGTTACATGTAGCTTTTTCACTTGGGTCTAGTTTTGACTATAAAAAGGCGTCCATGGGTCAAAAAGGTTTGGGAACTACAGTTCTAGACCATTTTTTTTCCTTGAAGAGTTTTTAATAATATGATTCTCAATGAAAATTAAAGTCAGTGGTTGTCCCTAAAAGGCAGGATAAACCAGAGGAGAAATGTTTGAGCTTCCCACACGCAACTTTATCTGAACGAAACTCAAATATTTGGCAAACTGTGGTTTTCTGTTGTTCTTGCTGTCCTATGATTAGCTTATACGCCAACTTAATATTATACTATGTTATTGTTCCGAATCAAACATGCCTTGAAGTTCTGTTTTCAAATCACTCACATGTTTATTTTGATACAGTAGTATCACAGACCCATGCTGTATTGCACTGAACAGACCTAAACAGGTTGAACTGAAAAAAATTGAAGTGTGCGGATGCCTTTTCGTTTCTGAATCAAACAGGCATCCGCACTAAGAAGAATCGAAAAGGATTTTGAGTATGAAAAAGGAAGACAAAAACAAAAATTCAGCTGAAACACATTTGAAAGGAAAATGTCAGACACCAGTGTTGACGATAGGGGGGTTTTAGTCTGAAAGCTCATTCCCAGATATTGGTGTTATGGAAACATTTCCTGTCAAACTTAACCTCGTGTCAAAAGAATTTTCATTATTCATTTAAATCAGTTTTTTTTAACCTAATTTTTGACGTGGAAAGTAAACACAAATCAATTCGAATCAACCTTAATTTTCAACCTTTTTTCAAACTTCAAAAAAAAAATTATTTATTTATTTTTAATAAAAAAAAAGTTTTAGTTTTGAATAAAAATTCATTTTAAGCGAACGGGATATTCGGAAGGGGGGAAGTAATTTAGACCCTTTTTAAGGGAAAATTGGAAAAATTTTTGAATTTCTATTGGTTTCGGGAGTTTCTCCGACTTGGCCGGAACTCGCAGCCCAATTTCAATTCTTCATTTTGAACAAAAGAAACAGTTTTTAACCATGAAGTAATGATTTGAGTTTAAAGCGTGACTGATGCAATGAAAAATGACCAAATTCCACTAATGAGTCGCAGATGAGCCCAGAATTCATTTTTCTTAGTCTTTCTTCTCGACATTCTCGTTGTTACTCTTTGAGAAAACAAATGTTTCGTCTCGCTTTCATTTACTTTTACCTCATTCTTCTCCTTGATTTTCTCCATTTCTCGACGGTTTTTAAACAAAAAACAAAAAACCAGCTTCAGACTAGTTGAAACTTGTTTTAGGAGTTAACTAAATTTTTCAAAACTTCGGTTCTACGTGTAAAAGCTTCTGGAACCTGGACTCAAAATTTTAATTGATACATCAACTAACTAATAAATGCAAGCAGGCACTAACACTTTGATGTTACGTACACATTACATACGGTAATGTGAGACATAAAGTGGGAATATAATCAAACATACAGACGAAACAAAAATATGGGTTGGTTACTTTTCGAGAGCTCATACCCAAGCTAAAAAAAACTTATACCGATTGTTGTTGGGTACTTTAGACTTAGTATATATTTAGTCTAGGGTTCGGATTTGAAATCGGGTTTAATGGTTTTATTATATATTAAATAGACATTTGAACTAGTATAAAATATTTTTATTATGAGTTCTAATTTCGAGAAAGTCATATTATAAGTCAAGATATTGTTCAGGCGATGCATTCAAATATCTGGGGACTCGGATCAAGAACATTAACGCCTAGAAGGTAGCCCTCGAACACAGCTATCATACTAGAATGGGCCTAACAACTGACTAGGGCCATCTTTAACAACAGGACCATTTTTATCAAGGCCAAGATCCGCCACTGTTGCACTGTCGTCCGTCTGAAAGCCCTTTATGCAGTGGAGTGCCTCCTTTTAAACAGGAAAACAAAATAATCCAGAGAAAAATCCTTGGTCCAGTCAAGAAGAGAGACGAGTATACGAGGTGGCATAACCTAGAAGTCTACCAGCATGTCTCAGAACTGTCAGATGTTATGTCAAAGAGAGGACTCCAACAGACTAACCAGCAGGATCTTTTCTTTCTTCCCGGACGAGATGACCAAAGCAGGCTGGTTCTTGAGGCTGAAAATTACCTCAATGAACAGTGAAGGTAGGATCTGATGCCGAAGCAAAAGATGGGAACAAGGTGAACAGAGAAAAGGAAGAAGATCCACAGTGAGACGATGAAGGGCTACTGGGCGAAGAGAAAAGCGGCAATCCGATATTCACCGATTTGATTCTACGAGACCTCTAGTCAGCCGATTTGAAAGGAAAGAAAATATTCAGGCGTTATTGTGCCGAAACCTTTTCGATAAACAATGGTCTTCACCACTAAAGACCTAAAACTGTGTAAAAGCATCAAGAATGTTCTCACACGCTAGTCCTGGCTCGATTTTATTGTCTCATATCAACCCTTTTTCCCGGGTTATCCTAAAAAGACCTACGCACACAAAGGACTGTAATAAAGATCCGTTCTTTTTCTAACATTTTAAAATATTTAATCTTCAAAAACAAATTTAAAGATGTGAAAAATGAACTTTTTTGAAAATCGATTTGTCTCTTCAACGATATCACTGTTCGCTACACATCATTAAACAACTGCAAGGATAAAAGCTCGGGAAAGAGAAAAAAATTTAAATTTAATATCAAGTTGTTTTTATAAAGAGGTAAAACCTTTTAAAAAGTCCAGTCGCCGAAGCTTTTGAAGTGATGAAAAGCGTGATGATAATATGAAGCTTTTTTTTTATTTCCAAAGGCGCCTTTTATTTTCTTTTGGAAGAAATTAAATCGAGAGGAACAGTACGACAGTAAAAAGCGTGAAGAATCAGAATATAACATTGTCTCAAAGACCATAGATAAAGTTCTACATTTTACTACGTGTGAGCTTTTGACATAAACAGTTGTTACCACAGAATTTTAGTCTACAGTTAAAAAATGATTCAAGAAGGATAGTATATTAATGATATCAAAACACACACACACATTCACTATATACAAAATAAGAGCGACTTGATACACGAAGATATTTTATATACTTTCATATCCTCCCTCCTTCCTCTTCATTCCACTAACTTAATGATTTAATGGGCTAACTGGAAAGGAGTTTTCTCATGAGTAAGGCCAGTGAAATTCTCTTCTTTGGCCGATCAACAGAAAAGATTAAAAGGGTTTTCTTGAGGAAAAAAAAAGTTAGTCTGCCTAGTTGGAAATTATAGAATTTAGTTTTTCAGTTGGAATGGTTTTTAAAACGAAAATAAAAGTCGAGAAGATTAAATTGAATGTTTTTTAACAAAAGCGGGAGAAAGTTTTTTTTTTTCCAAAACATTTTATCGAACTTTCAATAAAAAAAGTTTCTTTTTATTTTATATATAAAAACCTCATTATTTCTTTCTTTGTAAAACTATGAAGTAGAAATAAAAAGGCTTTTTTTGTGGGAAAGGAATTTGTCCAAATCAGAGATCCGGGAAGAGGAAAAAAGTTTCTAATTGAGTAATTTTTACATTTATAAATTATTCAGCTTTGGTATCCTTTTATAAATTATCAATTTTTTTCTTTTATACTCTGGATATCTCTTGCAGAATACTTACTTAACGGGTCTCTACTAAGCTTCGCCAACGTACCTTGTTTTGAGCAATGACTTTCACCTCTCCTCATAACTTTCCATCCGACTCCTGCTCTACTGACCTTCTCCATGAGGTCTTCCTCCTCATTCCTTGGGGTTCCAGGTAAGCGCTGGTTTCTCCAATGCCGTTCGTTGCTTTCTTAGTCTGTGACCGATCGATCTCTATTTTTGCCTTCGAATGTAAACGGTTCTTCTTTCGTTACTTTCCAAAGGTCTTCGTTGGATATTATTTTTGGCAAAAATATTTTCATTATTCGTTTAAGGCCTTAGTACTCAAACTCCGGCCCACCAAGCTCTACTAGTGGCCCAATGGAAACCGATTGAGTGAAAATTTGTGAAAGGTCGATTGCTCATTGTTAAGTCTGAACTATAGTGCCTAACCAGTACGCAAATGTTCGGGCCTGTGCTCAGAAACTCCTACATTGTTTGCCTCAACATATCTTTATGAGACAATATACAGAAAATACATACAGAAACAGACTGACACATGTACCTACAGATGATGCTCTTAGGATAGTCTGTATGCGTCGAAAGCCGGACCTTAAAAACTTTTTTTTGGTAAGTCGTGTGCCCTAGTCGCAATGATTACAATGGAAATTAGGTCCGGGATGGAAAAATCTTGAGTACCAAGGGTCTAAGGCACCGAATTAAGGTCTGTAGACTTTTGGTGATGTTCGGGGTTACCTTCCACACCTCGCTATAGCGTAAAGATTTTTTTCTAGACATGAAAATCAGTAAGCGGTGAAAACCGTTATCCGGTATAAGTCAGAAATGTTTGAAATGTTTAAATAAAAATTTAGTTCAGATTAGTCCAGATATCAATTAATATCTATGACAACGACGTGCATGTATATTTTGCAGGCACAACTAATTGGAAGAATGTCTTTAGGTATGAAATAAAAGGTATTTTAAAGAGGTAGGACTGTTCCCATGAATCTGACGGGTAGGGGAAATCTTTCTGTTAAAGACCATAAAAGCTTAGTAATAGGTCTTGCCTTAAGTTCTGTCCCTTTTTAAAATAATATTAAAGCAAAACTGTATTAAAACTTAAATAATCTTCATTGAATAATATAAGTGCCATCGTTGTTTATGACTCATTTATATGATTTTTTCCAAAAAGGATTTTGATCTACCAATATGCCCATTGACTATTTCCAGATACCTAAAACCTTCCAACACAGTGCAAACAATTTTGTCATAAAATGTCCATTAAAACCTATTCATACCGTCCAAGCTTATTTTTTTTCTGATCAGAAATTTAAACTGAGGACTAACAAATAAATTACCCAAAGCTTTTACGAGAAGTTTTAAAAAGGAATGGCCGCTGAATATGTGATACAAAGATGCAGCCTCTGTTTGCTTTTCCTTTTCTTTCTGGATGGGAAAGAAAAGGATGTTTGTCTTTTTCCTTTCATATTGACGTCAGTATTGACAAAGCTCGTTTTATACTTCGAAAACCAGTTTTGCCAAGGGGAAAACTTTATATTGTTAGATAAAATTTTTATTGGTTAAGATGCTTAAAACATCTTCATTTACTGGATGAGCAGAGAAAGTAAGACCTAATTAAATGTTTAGAACAAGAAGACATAAATGATAGAAAACGTAAAGAGCACATTTCCTCCTGTAACAGGTAACAACCGGATAACTTTGAATCTGTTTTGTCTTATATATTTGTACTTCTTGATTGCTCGTCAGAGAAACATTTGTTCATGTACTCACGAAATTTGTTTTTATCTTAAATAGGTTAACATTTCTGTTCAGAAATTAGGCCATAAACTGCCATTCCAACATGTTTATCAATGTTATATATTCGTCCATTTGTTCCAGCTTTATAGAGCTTGCTTGTGAGAAGTTTCTCAACTGCCAATACAACTTCATCCTTACATCCCAAACCAATTACTATTTCACAGTTTTATACAATATTTTCAGCATATTCTACTTTATATACTTTTCCATCAGGTCAGGTGGCAGTTCGTAGGGGGTAATAAAAATTCATTAAAACCCTTCAGGGACAAATTGTACAAGTTTTAATCTAATTTGTATCTCTCTCCTAACACACTCCAGTTTCTACCATCAAACAGTATATGATTTACACTGTTGATATCTCAAGAGTTACTGATTAAACAAATATTACTGTCTTCGGACAGTTATTGTATTCTTTCTTCTACTGTCTAAATGGAAAATTTACATCAAAATTCTACAAAATTACCGTGGCCAGAAAAAACTTGACGTAAGTTGTAGTTAGTTGTAAGTTTCTTAGTTATAAATCTCTACTATGCAGGGGAAAAATTTTAAACTTGTGCGACCATTGCTCTTGTCATTTCTTAAAGATATATCCATGTATACGTTTCTTAATCTCACGAAATTCAGTTGGAATGTGACTGGATAAAATAAAAAATACTGCTGTCACGAAATTCGAACTGAAATTGGGCGTCTTCACGAGTGAAGTGGCATACTGTATAGGCAGTACCATTTTTGATACTTTTATTGATTTTATCCGATTTCGTTTACTTATCTCTACATCTTCTAATAAAGTTTACATTATACATAATATATATTCTGGGCGAGATTCGACGGTAACATCGATGCGAAAACAAAGCACAAGAATCACCATCACCCAGGGCCTTTTTATAAACTTGTAATGGAGTCAAACGCTTAAGTTTTAACATGGTGAACGCGACGTCACACTAAAAATATGATAATAAGCCATTTTGTCTTCGAGCCAGAATAAAACTAAACCGCTTGAAACAAGAATGTCGGAAATCTTCTCTCATCTTTCGTTGGAAAAAGCTCTTGTTTTTATAGGTTTTCTTTTCACTGAGAAGTATTTGTGCTTTTTCCGCTCGAGCTTAGTGCATTCATCCTTTCTTTCTTCTCTTTTCTTCGACGAAATCCTATTTTCTTATTTTTTGTTCCCTTAATACTTTCTACAAGCAAACTAATTAAAAATCCTATTATATTAGCAGAGTTGAGGTTTCTGCGTCTGGTGAGAATTTAAGTAATGTAATGATGTTTTGTTGTTAATAATACTCTTTATTTATAAATGAAATGATAACGAAACGATAAACTTGATAAATGAAAAACGTAAAAAATTTGAGAATCTGTAGAGGTAAGAAAAGCGAGTCATTCAATTCTTTTATGAGAAGACTGCTTGGAAAATCTAGTACCGTTGCCTGTAAAAAAATTGCAACAAAGTGATCATCTACCTCACATTCTATCAACACTGTCCTAGAATCCGTCATCAGAATATCGAGTAAGTACGATACAACTTATTCGACTCATCACGACAGAAAATAGACAAAACTCTTGCATGTCAACAAATACAACAGCTCACTGATGATGTCAATTGATTTGCCACCAGGAAAAGAGCTGAAACTAATACAAAAACCAACAAAAACTGCCACAATAATAATATAATCCAGCTCCAATTTAAAGCTGTGTGAAAGAGTTCCGCTGATTTCTGTTTTTTACAACACTTACGTTTTCTGCTGCCTCCTGCGGCGTTAGACCTTGTGCGTTCCAATAAAGCGCTTGCCCACATATCTCGGCAGGTTCTTTTCGAAGGATATGTCCCAATCATTTCCATTTTCTTTCGCACTGGTTGCAGCGCTTGAGTAGAATCTCTGTTCATAGCCAATTATGGGACTACTCGGCACAGGATACATGCCTGAGGCATCGGTTGATGAAAAACTGTCACAGAATCAGCCTAATAGTTGGGGCTGTACGTGAATGAAAAGGAGACGGGATAGATATCCATGGCGAGAAGTCAGATATAACCACATAGAGGTAGAAAAATCCGGTTAGAAGAGATCAGCATGTTCGGATATCTTTGTGCCTAATTAAACAACACAAATGATGATCATGATTGAAATCCTTTAAAATTAGACTCAACTAGATTACTGTCTAACAAGACAAAACATAGAATAGCCAAGAAACCCTGACAATAATATCAAATATTGTTTCAAAAGCTTTAACCCCGTTATTCTCAACGCGAAGCAGGCCCTACCGGTGGGCATGGCAATTTTTTGGTGGGTCATGGGCAGGATGTGCACCCTTCGGCTGACTGTACCAAAAACTTTGGGATAATTCGAGAATGAGTTATTAACAGTGAATGGTTTTCTAGTGAGTTTGTGTACGTGAAAGTTTCTCTTAATGTATACTGTTCATAAAAATATTTGTAACTGGTACACAAGATATTACCGGTTTCCCCAGTTATGCCTAGGTGAGGCAAGGCCCAAAATCGGTTGGGAACCACTGTTTTAGCCTCATTTTTATCAGTTTTTTACTTGAGCATAAAACGACGCTTCTAAAAACGTAAAATTTGAATCTAATTTTTAATTAGAGGATAAAAATGGTGTTTCTCTTTGTGCAAATTTTGTTAAGAAGACAGGAATATAAATGAAAACAAAAATAAATTGCGAATATGGTATTAAGAAAGAAAAGAAGAACAAAGGAGAATGTGAGGATTAAGAAAAATTTAATCCAGGCTAAATTCCAGGTGAACACAAAAGAGGGAAAATTTTTCCTTTTCACCCTTTCAAAAAAAAGAAGAAAAAACAATTTTGGTTAATTAAAAAGAACCTCGTAAATCACATTCTTTCAAATTTTTAATTATAAAAATTTTTTTCTTAATTATAAAACACCAATGTTAGTGTTTAGAAAATTATTTAAATTTCTTTCCCTCTCAACTCTTTTTAATTTACACGGGGAAAATTAGGAAAGTTTTTTAATGTTTGGTTTTCATTTGTTGGAAATGAGGAAGGCAGACATGGATTAGAAACTATGCTGGTGTAAAACGCAAGAAAGGAATGGAAAGTTAATTTGTTACGGATATTAAGATTCGAAAATTTTTTAGCGTAAGAAAAATCTTTTTATAATTTAACCCTTTGTGTCATTTTTCCATATTTGTTGGACGCAGTATCCTTTTTTTCTTTTTTTTTAAAATTGTATTGACACTTTCAGATAAACACTGAATACAATATGATGCTCATTTTGTAACACTGTCAATAAGCACTTATTGGATACAAACATTTTTAAGATAATAGTATTTGTGTCATAGTTGTGCTAAGTATAACATATAATACTAAAAGTATATACATAGTAGAAGAAATTCATGAATTTAGTTAACAGACACAAAAAGGATAGACACATAAGTAAAATACATTTAATTGTCATCAATACTAGTGTTTGTGTTTGACAGCTATGACCCTCGTGACTACAGTTGTAAAGCTGGTTAAGCTATGTCTATCTCTGTGACAAATGTTTAAAAAGGTTCTATCAAGTTTATGATGATTTAGTAGATCCTGTTAGGCTATACAGTCAAATAACATGTGATTGACATCGTGTTTACAGTTTTGGTTGTATTTGAAGCACCTGTCGGCATGGGTCAGTTAAATTTGTAGATAGGCTGAGAAGATCCCATGCCCAAAGAAGACTTTACATGTGTGGTAGTTTATTGTTTTCTTTTCGTTATTCATTTTGTCTTTGATGACAGGAAAGAAGATAAAAGTAAATCGGCCTTTATCAGACGATGTCCACTTTTGTCATTCTCTATAGAAGTAAGCATTTCCAAGGGTTATTTCCCTGTCACTGTCTGTCTCATATATAGCATCGTTATTAAAAGTTAGATTGTATTGTAGCATTAACATATTTTTTGAATTCATTGATTAATTTTCTCTTAGGTAGAACCATTCAATTGGCAATATCCTCGCAATAAGATCAGTGGTCGCCAAAGTCGACCTCGTCTTTTCGCCTAAATTTAGGCTTCATTCTACCCTCATCATTTGATTTACACAAATTGGATCATCCAAAGCCCGTGAATAATTTTTTTTAGTTAAGAAAATTAACACAAAATATACAGTTTACTGTTTCTGGGTAGTGGGTAGAACTCACTGTTAATAACTCATTCTCAAACCATCCCATAGTTTTGGTATAGTCAGCCGAAGGTTGCACATTCTGTCCTTAATTCACCGAAATTTTGCCATGCTCCACATTGGATGGTGGTGGTATACCCAAGAATAGTGGAAAAAGGGATTAAAACTCAACTATCAACTATTATTTTCAAACATATTTTGCAAAACGATCTAAGTTAAGCTTATATTCATTTTTATACTCTACCTCAGTGGAACAACGATTGCCATGATGATGGAAAAAGATTCGCAGCTAAAAAGAATCTTCTCCTTTTTTTATTGCTCAAAGCAGACACCGGAAACAAAAAAAAGAACTTGAGTGAGCCTTGTAGAAAAAAACCAAAATTTTTCTTCCTGAAACACCTTTCCATAAAAATTAATATTCCATTTACTTGAATTATTAATAAGCTCCATAATCTGTAATATTAATAGCGGCTGAAGTACACCCTTAAGAGATTCACGAGATCACGTGATTTTCATGCCGAAAAGTACTGACTTTAAATTAATTAGAAAACTAATTTTCGTAGCGTATCAAGCCTCGACTCCCGACCGTCATTACTTATTCTTCATCTTGTTCTTTTTCACTTTTAAGCTCGGTGAAACCGTTTTCCTATTTTCCTAGATATTTCAATTTTAACCTCCAAGGTTTCTATTAAATTTAAATTATTGAGTTTTTGTCGTGGGGTAACGCCTCGTCGGCTTTCCCCCCAAATTTCCCAAAAGGCATCCCTAAAATTTTCAATGTAAATTTGTGGGAAATTATGTTACAAATTTTTCTGTGCAAAATTTTCTGAAACAAAAAAAAACCTTTAAAGGATTCAGTGAAAGTGCAAAAGAAGTGTTCGGTTATAAAATGTGAACTATAAAAAGAGGTTATCACTGAATATACAAAAGAAAAATTTTCCTCAAACAATTCAGATCCATTGCTCCCGAGAACTCAGTATATATTTAACATACTGTACCTATCAGCATTGACTAAAGAGAGTCTAAAATCCCTAAAGTACATCATCCCCGAAAACCAAATCTTAAATGCATATAAATAATAGATCCAGTGGAAAGTTCTGTCCGTTAAGTTAAAATTTGTGTATAGGTCGGTATCTAGTCTAATTTACCATCATTTGGTGTTGATCCATTTATCAACACCACCACAATACAAAAGTACACTGGCTAAAGTGAACCTAAAATTCCTCTGGAGTACACCATCTTCTAAAAACCAAGACTACCGGACCGATAATGTTACGCAAGGTTAAACACGTTAGCGCAAATTTGACTCCATCTTTTTAGCACTAAAGTTAGTATTGATAGTACTGTGATACATATGCAGACCTAGGACACTGTGACAAGGACAAGGAACAATAGTCCTTTGCGTGATAGTTTCCGTCGCGAAGACAATAGAGGGTAGCTTACACCCATGAATACCCCGAACTCGGGTTATAATTGAGTTGTGACAGTCGAGCCAAGTTGTCCGTTGGAGCTTAGACTGTTTAGTCAGCTGGGAATTTTAATGTGGTCGGTAGTCCGGTCGTAGTCCGAGTTAGTGTCAATCCAAGTTGGTACTTTGAGTTGAATTCAAGTTATTCCAGGGCAGAGAAAGCCGGCGATACGAAATAAGTGATTCAGCGTGTTTGGTGAACCAGAGACGTTCGAGTATTCCTCAAGGTTTGAGATACCTATTGAACTCCAGTTTGTGTAAAGTAGAAATGAGAAGCTAAAACCCAAGAAACTCTGTAAGAACTTGAACACCGTGTTATTTGTGTTATCTCTAGTTCGAGCTACCCATTTTCAACTCCTTGCTCTACGCATTTATTTCAAATTGGTGTCGGAACAAACAAAAGTGGGATTATTCAACAGTCCATCATTCACTAAGTAAAATCAATAGTAGAAGTGCTACCCATCCTTTCACCTTCTGCTACTATTTCATAACAACGTGACTACCTCGTTAACAGAACGTTACTACCCCTAACAGTCAACTGTTATTTTTTATACTTTAATTATGCACTAAATATTATCTCTCTTTATTAATTGCGCTCATTTTGTACCCGTCATTTGGTACAGAAACCTCAACCATCCTACAGATAACACTGAAGGAAAATCTGACGTTTGGCCAAGTTCGGGCTGTAAGTATTGCAAGACTTGAAGCAAGACAGATAAAATTCTTAAAATATAAATGTATACAATTAAAAAGTGATACAGAACTGCCAATATTTAAAAAAATCCGTATTTGTGCCTTGAGTGAACACGTAAATTTTGCAAGAGCTTTCTAAAAGTCCAAACACAGAGAGCATTGTTATAGACAGGAAACGAGACCCAGGAGGTGAGTGCCATGACCAACTTTTAAGTCATGTTTTTGACATCGACTGTAACAAGCTCAGAAATTGTGTTTTTTTTTTATGGCGGAAGGAAGTCAGTTGAAAAGCTTTGTTTTCCATAGGAAATGAAAAGAAGATCATCCAGGATCAATGAGTTTTGCTTTTCTTTTTCCTTTTTTTTGTTCCTCAGTGACTTTTAAGCCTTTTAATCCTTTTAAGTTCTCTTCGATAAACCTGTCATTTTCACAGAAAATAGGTTTTCTCCACTTTGATTTAGATTTCGTGTCACGTAAAAAAAGGTCGTTGTTTGTGTAAGACATCCCTAGTTTTAAGTAATCAGGAGAAAACCTGCTGTCTGAAAAAAAGAATATGTGAACAAAAATCATGCCATGATTGAAAAAGTAGTAGTTCATAATCCTTTCAATCCTCATTCATCTGGTTGCGAACCCTGGGGATGAAAGACACTAATTCAGGACAGGAGTAAATGGAAGAACAATCCTCAGAGTATGTGATAACGGCGGGCACAAGATAGCCAAAATCTTAGGGAAGTCCTCGATGGAACAGGAGTTCAAATAGAATGCTCTAAGGCCTTGGTACTCAAACTACGGCCCACTCTACTAAGCATGCGGCAAGCTCTACTATGTAGTCCAGTGGAAATCGATGGGGTGAAAATTCGTGAAAGTTGAATTGCTCACTTTTAAGTCTGAAATTTGGAACATAGTGCCTGACTAGTACGAAAATGCCCAGAAACTGCTAGCATTGTTTGCCTCACACTCAACATATCTTTGTGAGGCAATATACAGAAAATACACACAGAAACAGACTGAAAAATGTACATGCAGATGATGCCTGAGGGTGGCCTTTACAATTTGTAAAAGCTTTTTTTTCGTAAGTCTTGTGGCCCAGTCGCAATGGTCACAGTAGAAATTTGTAAAAGCTTTAATACCAAGACCCTAAGGCATGAGGGATGACACAATCTGGGTACATTGTTCTTCAAACACGCCGCACAACTCACCGAACTGGATAGGTCAAAATAGGATGGTTTCCGGCCACTATCTTAGTCGCAACCAAGAGACCATCCAGGTGTTTTAGACCCTTAGAGGTTCGGTACAAAAGTTCTGCGTCTTTCTCCAAAAGAAAGCCCAAAGGTAACTCGTCGAAAGTTTAAAAGTACAAAATTAAAAGCGGAAGATAAAAAGTTAAATTATTTCCCTTCATCTAAAGGAGGAGTGATGGTCTGACGTCCTTCTTTTTGACTGCATTAATGTCATTAACATTAAGAAGAGTCTAAACTTTTTAGAAAGCGGTGGGCGCAGTTTAAATATCTTTAACAAACCATGCTTGAAAGAGAGAAAGGCAACAAAGAAAAGAAAAGAAAATAAAAGGGAGAAAAAAAATTTTTTTTTGTTTTTAAAACAAACTTTTGAAACATTGTAATTACAAATAAAAATTGCATTTCTAGCAAATTTAATAATTTCTTTCTTTCTTATATTTTTATAACATCTGAGAATATTTTAAATTGTAGACCAAATTTTTGTTTTTGACTTTTTCCTTCCTCGGGGTAATTAATATTCTCGATGAAGTTTTCCCTCGTTCGCTGTTTGTTGAACGTGTTTCCAAATTCGAAAATAATCAAGAGAGCTTTTGAATCATGATGGTTGTCTCGTAGCCCCATTATGCACATACAATTTTCGGATGTGGGAAAAACAGGGAGAAAAAGTTTTCCAATTGATTATGATGTCGAACGGCTATTCGGAGTCATGGTCACCACAACCGAACCAACGTTTGACTCGCCATCACGTAATGAATCAACGTTCGAGTGATGAATATGTGGAACTAAATTGAAATCTCGCGCGCGAACAGTTTTTTATTTCACTTTAATCAACTTCACAACCATTACGACTCGGATTTATCTGATGAGAGTTGGTTTATAGGTAAAATGGAGGAGTGAGAGAAGAGTCAGTTTTTTGAAAGAGAACAGGACAAAATTTGTGTTATGTATATTTTCTGTTTCTTCAACCACTTGCGCTGCAACTTAAGCAGTGACTTAGCGCTTTGATAAGGTTCACTTAATATATTTATATATCAGACTATTCGATATTATCGAGCTTTTATCCGATCCAATAAACTGTTAGCCGATGTTTCGAACACGTCGTTTTTGTTTCTAGTAAGTACTAATTTATTAGCAGTTAATCGTTCATTTAAATCAGAGGTTCCGAAACTTATTTGTGTCGTAGTCTTATTGCCATGTTTTCGGTTTTGATAGACCCTCTACTTACCTGATATCGATTTTTGTAAATTTCTCACTATAGTGAAGAAACACAATTCAACTTCTTTCCAACTGGCTGTAAAACACGCGGGGTTCTTCACGTGGTCAATCGGATGTTCTAGAAAGCACGATAATATAAATAGAACTTGGAACCGATGATGTGAGTCAGTTCTGTACAAAATTTCGGGTCAGATAATCACGGAACAATTGTGCAAATTTTAGTAATATTTTAAATACTTTTATTTCCGTATAATTCAGAATTTGAGTGTTTTCAATCAACTAACCACCTACTTCTGACACTTAACAAAAATGAGAAAAGTGGAGAATTCCAAAGGTCTCACAACAATATTCTTACTTAAGTCGTATAATTTATACAAATTGTTTCGAACGAAATAGTCAAATCTAAAAAACGTCACGAAAATTTTTTTATTAACAATAACGAAACACGCTAACGCAACAATAGTTTTTCTAATAACAAGAATATTTAGCAAAACAAATAATTTTTATTTGTAATTAATGTCGCTGAGCAAGCTGTAAAAACAATGAATTCATGAATTCATTATTGTCAGTGGGGGCGAAAGGGAACAATCTTGCAAAAAAAAATTGAACAATTTACTGTTAATAACTCCATTCTCAAATTACCATATAGTCTTTGGTATACCCATCTATTCGGTATAGTCTACCCATGACCTACCCAAATTTTGCTATTACCCATGTTAAGAATGACGGATTTAACCCATTTATACTAGAAGTTCGAAATTTGTAAAAGAGTTCAGAAAACTTTAGACGCTCCCATTATTAAGACATTTTAACACAATCACTGACTAGCAAGTCAGAACTGGTATTATTGAACATCGTGGCATAAATATCAACGCATAGGGTCCGTCATTGAGGGTTGAGATCTGCTTTCTTTGCTGCAGCCCAAGTTGCTCCTACTGCAACCAGCTCCTCTTCCACCGTTCGTCTCCACGTCTTCCTTGTTCTACCTCTTCTTCCAATAATGGTACAGGAAGCATTAATGATTCAAGGGTTACGTACTACGAAGGCTCTGTCAGCCGGCAAGAAGGTTCTGGAGACCTTTGAGAGGCCGTTTAGAGGAAAATTCAAGCATAGATGCTTCGTTTCGACTCCTAAGTCAAAAGCATAATGACTTACTGTTCTGAATTGTAGGGGTGTCTCAAATATAAAAAGTTAAAAGAGTAAATAAAGTAATAAAAGAAGGGAGCTGGAAAATTTTTAGATTTTACAAAAAAATAATAATTTAGAAAAGAAAATTTAGACACTGGTTGTGTTATTCAGACACGCATCGAGAATCAATAGGATGAGAGAGAGAAAGAAGAAGCAAGAGAGAAAGGTGGGTAGAGGTATGGTTGTAAGAGCGTGTGGTGAGATTTTTCGATTGAGTCATAAAAAAATATAGAAAGCGCGATAAACGCAAATATATTCAACGAAAAAAAATAAAAAGAGAAAAGAAAAGAAGAAAGAAATCGGCTTTCGAATGACACTAAAAAGAGACATCCAAAGACAAAACGTGAAAAATAAGAACGAACGATGGCAGAAAGTTTGGATTTTATGCAACAGCTTTTCTCTCCAAGAAAACGGTTTTTTTCTCCTTGGAAAATTTCTTCTTTTTGTTATTAAATAAAATTTTCCCCGTAGAAACAAGAAGAAGGAAGCAAGGAAAAAAAGTTACCCAAGACAAACCATTAATTCGGATGACTCGACATTCCCAAAATAACCGCCCTCAATTCACTAAATTCCAAAGTCTAAGAAATGTAAATCACATCTCGGGAAAATTTCCACGAAATTCAATTAAATTATTCAACCCCCTGAATGCCGATCAAGTTAACTCAAATCGGGAAAATAGGTAGAAACCCCTGTAGAATGTAAATTTGATCAAAATCGGAAGGAAGAAAAGAAAGAAGACGGGAAATGTCCCGCCCAGAGGAAAGGGGGTGGCTTCAAACTCAGCCTTTGGGCCCCCCTATAAAAATTGTGGACGTTGGGGGTCCTGAATTCGACAAAGCAAAACGGCACCACCTAAGAGGTTTGACTTTTGACTTTGGAAAATTTTTAATGTAAGTCACGTGGTAAGAAAGGAAATCCGTTTCCTTATTCTGAGAGTGAGAGAGCGGGGAGAAAGAGTGCGTCCTGGATTTTGTAAATTCAAATTTTATTTTCAAAATCCGAGTTTTTTCCTCGTAAAATAACTTGTGTTCCTGTTTATTTTGGAAAGAGAAAGAAATTCTTCTTCCTTTCAATTTTCCAAAAATAAGAAATAGACAAAATATTGTCTTATTGCCAGACTGTAAGGCTCTTTTTCCGTGTTCCAATTGAATTTGTAAAAAGTGTCTATCAAGTTGCACCAGGCGGTTGTAGCATTCTACATAAAAGGTGATTCGTTTGTATTGAGTAGCACTTTCCACCATTTCATAATTTATATACAAGTCCTTTCACGTCTTTGAGATGTATAGGGCGTCTACTAGGCTTTGCCATTGGACTCAATTTCAAACCCAAAGAACTGTTTTCTTTGCTGCAGCTCAAGTTGTTCCTGATGCTCCCAGTTTCTCTTCCACTGTTCCCCTCCACATGCTCTTTGGTCTTCCTCCTCTTTTTCTTCTTCTTCGGTTGCCTTATTAATTCCAGTCAAGAGCTTGGTGCTGTCCTCAGCGAAGAGTGTGCCCGATCCACCTCCAATTCCTCCCTCTTACTGTTGTTTTCGAGAGCTTCTAGTACATTCAGAGCCATAGCTCTTCGTTGTAGATCAGAATGAGTCACCTTACCCCCAAGATCACTCTTAGAGACCTGTTCACTGTAGACCGGATTCTGTTTCCCGTCATCTTTCGCCTCTCACATTTGCACAGAAGCAACGACTTGACATTCGACTGAAAGATCCTTAGTTTGGTTTCAGTGAAAGGTTCTTTGATCTAAAAATTATGCATAGTAAGGCAAATGCCACCTTTGTATTGCAGATTCTGTTGGGTCTGACATCTTCCTTTACCGAGTTTCCGCTCCCGAAAACAATACTCCTTAGGTAACAGAAACTCTTGACACGCTTTATTATTTCTCTGTGAAAGGTGAACAGTTCACCTTCTCGTTGACACGCATCTCCTTGGTCTTTTGGTGTTGATATTTCAAAGTTTGAGAGAAAAACTTTATTTTGTCAGGTTTTTGCGCTGTCCAGCATAGTTACAAAGGTAAACGGCAAATGGTCAACGGTCGATTTTAGGTCCACTATAGTCCAAAATAATTTCCTACTGTAGTGGTGTTGAAGAATGTACAAGCTGATAAATGGACAAACCCAAAATGATGTTTAATGGAAGTCCATATTTTCTTTGATAAAACTTCATGGGGTGTGATATTTTTACTGTATGCAAATTTTAGTCATATTTACTTATTTGTTATTAATATTAGGCGTTTTATTTATTCCTTTTGTTATAGTATCAGTATGTGTTTATGTTTTCTTTTAGAACCCAAAACATGTTCGAAACAAATTCATTCTTCCCGTATAACGGAAAATTTAATTGCCTTTCAAAGAAGATAGATTGCGACATTTTGAAAAGACGACCTTCTTTTAATTCCTTTCACAAATTTTAATGTTTCAAATACTTTTCCTTGTCATATAAAATTCTAAAATTTTTCGATTGAGTGAGCTTTCGAAAATTCCCTTCATTTTCTGAATTTGAATGAAACTCATGGAGAATCGAAATCAGAGTTCGTGTTCAAAATTTGCGGAGTTAAGCTCTTAAATTTTTAGAATATAAAAAACATTTTTGTCCAGGTTATTTTGTTGAGATTTATAGAAAAGGCTTTTAGACTGGCGGGTAATGAAAAAGGAGAAAAATGAAGGACGAATGGAGGGCTTTAAATAAGCCAAAACAAAGATGAAGGGGAATATAAGTGAGAAGAATGGTCCGGGATTTACTGGAAAACCATTCACTCTAATGACATTGACATAGATTGACTGGAAAACCGAACACTCATAAAAAAAAATTTGCAGAATGCTTATCTCACGCACTTGAATCATTAGACCGGTTAGCTAGAAAAATTCATAGTGACCACCACACGAAATCTGGCCAAGAATCTGGTGAAGAAATTTATTCCTTTAACGGTTTTCACTGTTTGTCAAATCTTTACAGGGGCGGATGTCGGTCGATAAGACTCCAGAACGCATGTCCCCTTCGAAAATCGTCTGCTTTTGCGAATTGAAATGGCTGGCTGTATGTCGCTATTTCCCGCCAACACCTTTTTTTACACCCTCCTCATCGAATTAACCAAATCTAATTAACTTCATCCAATCAATAATAGATTTTTCGATGGATGGTGATGATGAAAGAACTGAAATTCGCAGGCCGAAGCTCAAAAATATGAGGAGCTTCGTGAAACGTTGCTTACATCTTGTGAACATGAGACAATAAGCGATGTGGTTCCGTAGCGCAATAGTCAGTTAAGATCGTAAATTCGGCGGCGGCGGTTCGTGGCGTTCGACGAACGCTTTTTTAATTAATTTGCCGTGGTGAAAATTTACACCGGAAGTTGAGAACAAACAATAGAAATTTTTTTCAATAATTTCAAAAAGATGTGAGGTGCGTTCTTCCTGGTTAGGAAGAGAAAGTGTTGTTAACAAAAAAGGGAAAAATTTTCGAAAGTTCACCGGAAATGTCAGATTTTTATTCGTTGAAAGTGGTGAAGTTTGATGTTGAATGAAAAATAAAAGTTTATTAATTGTTCAAGAGGGAAACACGATAGTTTTTTGAGTTAACTGTTTCTATCAAAACCATTTCCGACCGCTTGTGCTTAGGCGGAAGCCAAACCAACTTTGTGGTAACTGATCCTTCTTTGAAATTTTAACTTTGGCTATTTTTAGTTAAATATTTTTGTTCTGGTTTTTTTTTTGTTCTTTTGTGCCAAGGTGGTCGCATATTTCCGGAAAGAATTATTTGTGTGATTCTAAAGAGCAGTCAGTGTTGTGCGCGTTATTAAAAATTCATTTTTAATTACTCATAAAAAAGGTTTTTAGCGTTTTGGAATCTGGTTACTACAACAGAGGTTGAACAACACTTTTAATTATCAGAATTTATGGTGTACCCAGAGCAAATAAAAACTTTTCCAGCCTTTGTTTAGAATATTTTCAGATATTTTCATTCATTTTCACGTTTTTCTGATTCAAGACAAATTTCCCGGTCTTTCTATACAGTACTTTGGTAACAAGCACTGATATACTTTTACTTAAAACTCGTTTCCTCTCGATATTTTAGCGAAGCATTGTTAGTTTTGGCAAATCCGTTCTAAAATCGAAGTTTAAATACTGACTCAAAAAATCTTCAGCTTTCCTTTGGTTTTTCCTAAGCCGTTCCTGGGGTTTGGACGCTGGTCGGCTCTCCAGACAAAACCCCTCAAAATTCCGAAAAGCTACATGGTGTCTAATGCTTGGAGACAGGTGATAGTTAAAAAAATACTGATTCCAACAGAACGGTTTACTGATATTACAAAATTTTTATGTTAGACTTTTGTTTTACACAAAACAATATCTGTCATTCCCAAAAGTAAGTTGGCCAGCTTTTTGTTTGGGCTTTCAAACGACAAGAAAAGAACAAACTCAAGTCCTGGAAATGAAGATTTAAGGGAAAAAAAATAAGAAAGAAGGATATATATCAAATTATGGTTGGCTTCTCGGGAAAATAAAAAGAAAAATAATTTTCTTCGACTTTTCAAAAAAATAATTTCCCTTGTCTCCGTACATATTTTTGGAGGAAAGGGAACACTTTTTGATTTAAAAAAAATTTTTTTTTATTACTTTGGAATACCAACTTTTCCTCTCTTTCGAAAAAGGGAGTACGGTTTTTGCTTTAGGTCCCATGAAAAATTTCCCACAGTAAAAAATATTTTATGAGAACTAAACTCGGAGCGCAAATCTTAAGGTCGGGCCTTAAATTTTTATGAAAATTTTATTTAGGTTTGGCGTTATGCTCACGAATACGGCCTTGACCTCGAGGAAACCTTTTATCCTTTTTTCTCTGGAGCACCACACACTAATTGACGCAGACTTTTTCCCTCTTTTCTAATAGTGGAATCGAATTACTAATAATCTGAAGGCTTCTAGACCTTTATGAACTCTTTCGGTTTTTAGTTCTTAACTCAAATAAGTTGTTACTAAAAGGAAATACAATAAAAAAGATTTTGATTTCCACCACAATAAAGTTACTTCATAATCTTGTAAAGTTTTGAAAACTTTTTATAAAACGGAAGTTTGTTGCTAACACATGCTCAAACTGTGAGTGTTATTAAAAGAAGGTCTCCGAAATAAAATCGAACAAGACGGTTATAACTATTTTTAAACTATATTTGTAAACCATTTTGTTGTTACAAAAAAAATACTAAAGACCAAATTAATATATACTACATATACTGACATACAGCATAGATTCCGTACCTTAGCTAATAATAATATTGATAAAAGTATATTACTTTGATTATTGTTCTGGAGGTTTTACAATGAAAGTAACTTCTAACATTAATTAAAGTAGGGGTACAGTACTAACACAAAACAGACAAAAAGAGCATATGTAACATCATCTACGGTATAACAGAGTTTAAGCAGTCAACTTTGACTTCAGACTTGTAAATTAATTTTCTCTTTAGGCTGGTTAAGTGAAAAAATACTTTTCTTGTCTTTTTCTTCAGGAAGTGTTGGAAGATCTTATTTGTTAATCCTCCTGTATCCATTCTGGTGAGATCTTCGTAGAAGGTTATCCTTTCCTTCATCATTACATCTCAGAAGTACGTGGGGAGGTACTCTTATAGTTCAGTGTTATGTCTTCGCCTGTACTCCGTTTTCTTTGACTAGACCCAGAATCGATTGGAAGTACTTTTCATTCCTTAGTTTCCAGCACTTCCAGAAGTCCTCTCCATTTTAAAGGCAGACATAGAGAGCCTCAGGATTGATCATGGCGTCTCAGATTAGCTGTTACCTCTGGAATATTATTAATATTTTTCGGTTCACTAATTTTTAATGGTGCCTTAACTGCCTCTAATTTTTTATTTTCCCCGTTAACTACATCTTTATTCTACAATGAGAAAAGCCTTTTTATCGTGACCTCTTAACCTCCATTTGTAGTTTTAGTTCGGAACTGATCTTTGATTGGCAGTTTTATTGTTTCTGTACAGACTTCCATGGTAAGCCGCTCCTCTTATACTTTATATCTCCTCTCCTCTTTTTCTCTACCTGATTTTTCCTCTTGTCACCCAATCGAAACCACGCCGAATGTTGAAAATTAATTCTTGTCATGAAGAAGCTGTAGGAAGTACTGTTATATTCTAATAATCAGTAGTCCCAGATCCTTTCTACTAACGCCAGACACTATTCTTTCTAATTATTACATTATACGGCTCTATCGGGAGGTCTATAGTGTAGTGGTTAAGTGCCAGACTAAGAAGTTATAGTCACGAGCTCAAATCCTCCTCTCGAATCTTGTTATATCCCAAAAAAGGTAAAAAACCGGATTTAAGCTCAACTGCATAATAAAGCTCCAGAATAGCTCACTACAATCGACCATAAAGGTTCAAATGGTAGTTTCAATGAACGTGACCTCACAAAAATACGTTTTCGAACAGAACTGTGTAAATTGGTATCAAAAGTCCTTTGACGAAAACCCCAACAAAGTTTTAGACTTCTTATTTTTATATACATAAATTTATAAAGTTATTTAGAATACAAAGTTTTGTTTCGTTATTGTCAAAAGTTATTAATGAGCTTTTTGAAAGAAAAATTGAAGGAAACAAAGTAAAAGTTTCTTGTATTTTTCGAGAGACCCAAACAACTCTTGCTTACTGTTCTAACGCCTCGGCAAAACTTTCGAATTTCTCTTTACATTTCCACTTGTCTCTGATTCATACCATTTTCACTTCCTATATTTGGCAGACATATCCATCAAGAAATAAACGTGCAGCCTCTGAAAAAATCTTGTTCTGTTGTACTTAATGGCGTTAAAAAGAAAAGAGATGAAGAAAGATTAAACTCACATGAAGATAAATAGCCCCACATAAAATTTAATAATTAATTTCGAAAAAACCGGAAAAATTGTCCGAGAACAAAAACCGCGGTAATGTAATTTCCCGAGTTTTTCTCCTCCTTTTGTTTGGGGGAATCTTGAGCTTCTGTCTTGAGTCGAATTTAGTTTTATATGAAGTTCCGCAAACCGGGTCCGAATGGAAAGTAAAAATTGTTTTAAGAGCCCATAATAATAAACTTCAAAATGACAAGCTCTGACGTTCGGTCTAGGGTGACTTTTATTACAAGTGTAAGAACAAAAGCTCATTTCAGTTTAGCTTTTGTGTCGGCTTTTTTTTGAGTAAAACCAATAAAAACGTGTTGGGTAGTGGCTTTTGGTTTATAATCAATGAAACAGTGCGCATTGACAAACTCACAAATACAACTACAGTATTAAATTTTTTATGAATATTTTCCAGCATTATTTGAAGTTTGTGTTGTTAGAAATAAGATTTTCCCGAAAAACGGATTCGGTTGATTATAATATTTAGTTGGGAATAAGGTGATACTCTTAAAACAGAAGTTTCCAAAGTTGGTGGGGAAGCCTTGGCCTTCGCAAACCGGCTGCTCACCAGCCCGGTCCACTACAATGGTCTTCCGGATTCCCAGTGCTTTCTGATCCTCCTCCACCTCTTTGGGCTATCTCTAGATGTATCATTTTAATTCATAGACACAAAAACTTTTGTTCTGCTTATATCATCCTGTTTCAGCTCGGTCATTCTGTCCATTTTCTCCTCAACTTAAAGTTTTTCAAATCAAGTCTTTACTCGACCTTACTGATGCCAACAGTTTTAAGATGATGAAACGTTGATGTTACTAGTAGTGCTTTATATACTAAATTAATTTCCTCCTGTTCTTCAGTACTGTGGGTGCTAAGCGTTGGTGAAACACTTCAACGCGGTTTGAGTATATATTAAAAATAATACAAATATACTTGTTATACTATAATTTTGTAGTGTTTATTAATAATTTTTTTATGTTATTATATTTAATAGTCATCAAGGCAGGGTATAGGGCACCGACAATGCAGCTCAAATACCCTCTCCTGTACAATTCTCAACCTCACCTTCCCAAGGCTTACTCTGTTATAACAGGCAAGGCTTTGATGGCCGGATGTTGGCAGTACAACCATAACACCACTTGAGGGGGTGCAAGAAATAACACTTTCTCCTCCGAACTTACAACCCTGTAACTAAAACCGGTCAGGCTCCAATGGAGTTCTGACCCAAACTTCAAGCCTTTTCAACAAGCACTGTAAAAATCTTACAAAATACTGGTAGCCCCGGTGGCAGTCAACCCACCGTCGCCACGGATGACGCAAGTGGTCCATCGGAATCTGAGGAGCCTACATCAACTTGCTTGAAGAAAAATGAATCATCAAGATATTGGTTTATTGTTGACGTAATGATTTCCTAGCCGAAAATCAGTTTGTTTAGGTCATGAGCTGCACGGCTGCCGGTAGTTTAGTGCTTAGCCCGATTAAGTGTATCCACCATGCATTCCCACCGGAAAACCAGCCTTCTTGAAAGCCCTTTCTATTTGCTCCTGAGGTTAAGGCTCTCTGGTTTTTCTCTCCCTCAACGCCAGCCAAAGACTACTGTCTCCCATTTTGAGACAGATGATAATTAACAGCGAAAAAATTATTCAGATAAATATTTTATTTTTGTCTTGAGTTTCTTAAATTATTTGCTCTTTTTCACAAGACGCAGCCATTTTACAACCATCTTATGTACCGAAGAGAAAATGATAATTACGTATTCCATTTCAAGAGGGCTATTATTTCCAAAGTGAGGAAGCCATCAAGAGCACAACAACGACAAACATAAAACTTGAACATTTTTTTTTGCAGAAAGAAGGTGGAGAGGATAAGAGGAGAGAATTCTAGATCAATCGCTCAATCTTCTCATTTTCATTTAAACTCTCGACTGAGTTTTAAGTGTTATAAACTTTTTAATTTTTATTATCAAAAAAGGAAATCTAAATTTAACAGAAAATAAACATTTTAACCAGAAGATATTAAAATCGATGTTAAGGCGATTAAGAGAAAAAGTTTTATTTTATCCTTCAACCCCCGCTTTAGTATCTCACCTCCTCCCACCTCTTTTTCATCCCCACTGATGCATTTTCTAGAAGACAGAAAGAGGAGAGAGATTGAAAGAAAAAATGGAGAGCCGAGGTCTGATGGAGAAAACTTGAATGGGGGTTTAAGTGCCGTATTTACGATTTCTATTGCGGGCGTCTGCTGGCGTCAGTCTAAGCCGTCACTTTTCCTATTTGCATACTCGTTTTTCATTTTTTTTTATAAATGCAGTATGGTTTTCGCCAAAATTATTCTCAAAAATGTTTTTACTTTTATTTGTTTGTTAAGTCTTTTAAAAGCAGGATTCTTGTGATATTTGCAATTTTAACGACCTTCGGATTGGGATGGAAATGAAGGATTTTCTTATCGACCCGTAAAACGTTTCGTATTTTTCGCTGTTCGAATTAAAACTTCGACAGTAATACTAAAAAAAGGTTTTAATAACATAAATTTATTATTTATTAACATTATTTAATTTGATAACTGACCAATTTGAATTTTTCCAAATAACTACAAACTATTTTTAAAGGCCCTACTATGAACAATATTTCAAATTGCCATCACCATTCAGTCGGGTTTATTTAAAGAAAAAGTTATTATTTTAACGTTGTATAATGGGAACTGTTTTCAGTGACTACTATTATAATTAGTATAAAATATAAATTACTACGCACATAACACTAGTACTATTACTAAATATTATGTGATGTCCATGATTGACTTACTGTTGATTTCCTCATGAATTAGGATTAACTCTTGTTTGACTTGAGATTTCTTAACATTTAAGCCTTTGACGTACATAAGGGTTGGAGGTGAGGGATGAAATTTTTTTTCTTAAAAAATATGTCTAAAAGAGGTAATGGAACACATTTAACTTTGCTTAACTGCTTTTAACAAAACATTTAGTTCGATTCGTTACAACAGTACATCTGAGTACATATCAGAAGTAATGTCTACAAGTGTTCAGACTTGTGACCATGTCGGTGGTTCAGTATTTCATTATAAGTTGATTTATCCGGTTTTTAAGAAAGGTAAAATAGCACAAAAGGCTATCCGGATAAATCATTAAACGAATGCTGAACCTATACCTGAAAATATTATGTTAATTGTAAAGTGATCCATACGAACAAAGACTCAGGAATTTTAAGGAAAATGTTTAATGGCACAATAGACCGCTCGGATGGGTCATTCAAAAAGATAAAAGTTGTCAAACCCCACACGGCACGAATGAATCAGTACAACATTCCGAAACTAGGATTCTTGAATAAATGATTCTGAAACTAGAGAGCTTTCTCCCTTCGGAAGTCCAAACAACAAGTTAACAAACAATGACAATAAAGAAGTCAAAGAAATAATTGAAATAGATCTTTGGACAAAAATAGTAAACAACTAAAAATACTAGATAATTAATAATAGTAAATGATAATTGATGCTGGAGTAATTAATTATAATAGTGATACAATTAAGCAATAAATAATTAAACGGCAAATAAGTAAATAAGCAAAATCCAAGTAAACAGCTAAACGACATTATTCGTTTAAGACAAACCTTCTAATTTTCAAAGATACAACTGTTCATTTCAGTATACAACAGAAGTAATTTGAATGACGACCAATGACTGTGACTGTAGACAAATAAATAAAAATAATAAGTAAAATAGATAAATGACAATTAATAGATAGCCTAATATCCCAAAAAGCAATACAAAATAAAAATTTGCTTCCGTCCCTCAAGGTTTCACATTTATAAACTTCTCAATTTAAGTATAATGATTATAAGTTCCCCAAACGCCTCCTTTTTTTAAACTGACTCGTAAATACATACTCTTTACGAATTTTCATTCTCAGAAAACTACATTTTCCGCTTCCTAGTTCCCTCTTAACTTTTCCTGCTGTGGGTTTTCGTGCCGACGAACAATTCATCAATAAAAATTTATTTTCGACATATTATATTATTATTTGGCAACGACGTTAAGTTTGTTTTTTATACGTCCCCTAATACTTTTTTTCCCTTTAAAATTCGAGTAATCGTTTCTTATCTGAGCATGAAATTTGTAGAGACAGGCCGTCAAAAGCAACAGAAAAAAAGCAAGTCGAAATTTATGTTTTCATGCATGCTACTCACCCCCTACCCTTCCAACACCCCTCACACTCACATGTTCTTTTTTTCAATTTAGTAATAAAATATATTTTTATAGAGCGAGGGAAAGATGGCTGGCTCAGTTTGACTCAACTACCTGAAGGTCTTTCCTCATATTATCCAGATATCTTGTTCTCATCTGTTCTTGTCCCTCGGAACATGAGTGATCCAGTCCATGGCTTTTCTTTCAAATGTTAGTGGGCTGTAGCAGTCTCCCCTTTTTGTTGTGTGGGTTTCCACTGTGTAAACGAGCACCAGGGTTGTATTGTGGGAAGCGTTTTGCACAGTATCTCTTCCAGAAACTAATTTGAATAAATATAGGAATAACATAATATAATGAATAAAATATAAATTATTAGATACCTAATAGTAATGCTACTCCTATTAATGATTTTGTCATTTCCATCTCTCAGGATTCTTGACTAACTTGACTTTTACTTCGATGCAGTTTCTGCGGTTATGGGCTCATTACCCAGGTGAACCAGTTTATATTTTGAATTCAATTGGATTATTCTTTATGATCTTAATATTAGGCTGTATTAATAAGTCGATTTCTTGTAATAACGATTTCTTAAAAAAAACGACTGCAAATCAACTCAAATAAAATATTCAAAGGAGATAATTTGAGTGATACTAATTCCTCCAGAACCAGCTACAAATCAGACTATAGATGAGATAATATCAAGCAATGAATAAATGGTGAAAGTGTATCATGTTATTTTATGCGAATATTTCCCTTCAAATTCAAGTTTATAAGCTGCACGTGAAACGTTATTTCGAATAACGTCTTTGGGCTGAAGGAAAGTTAAAATTTTGAAAAAAAACGGGATGGAAATTTTCCTCTTTTCCTCCTTCCATCATTCAGTAGGCTTTAAAAAAGTTTATAGAATGGAAGAGATATGAAAAAATGAAAAGATCGGAAATCAAAAGGCAAGATGGTCGGCCGTGTACTCACCGAGGAGAAATCTTTATCAAAATCTCAACCTTTCTTTTTTATGTCTCTTTCAAAAACGTGCCTTCTTCCGTTTTTTATTCCTTCCTTTTAGAAAGGTTTTCAATTAATTTGGAAGGAAAAAATGACCTAACTGAAATTTGAGATAAACATACTGAGCGAAACGAAAAAGAATGAAAAATTTAATTTTATGAAATTTTTAGAATTACAATTTCTAGATCCTCACATAAGACTTGTAACAGTTTTTTGCCAATTTTCCTTTTACAAATATTGAAAATGGAACCATTACCTGGTCAAAAGAAAGGATTTTCTAAGCCTATTAATTAACCCCTTAACCTACAACTGATGATCGGCCTAAAAATAAATATTACGGACATAGCCCGTAATATAAATATTAGCGCCCTCTTAAAATTACGAGTATTTGTGGAATATTTGATAAGTGATTACAACCTGATGCAGTTACTACAAAAAGTTTATTTATACAAAATTAATAGTCCAGAAATGAAAAGAACTTCTAGAAGTACTGAAAACCAAGAAAAGAAAAATACTTTCCAAAATCCTGGATCTAGTCAAGGAAAACGGGGAGTACAGTAGAAGACATGGCGCTGAGTTATACATGTACCTCCCAGGATCTCAGATATCATGAGGAAGAGAAGGATAATCTTCTTCGGACATCTGAACAGATTGAATTCAGAAAGACTGACGAATAAGATCTCCCAGTAGTTCGTAAAGAAAAAGACGAGAGTGGCGTGGTCCCTGGAAACCAAGAGAGATCTTGATGAACTGGGTATCAGACGGCAAGACCTTCATGCGTAAGAAACTGAAACTTCAGATGTTCCACCCGAGAGTCAAACTGAAGACTGGTGGAAGTTGGTCCGAGGAAAGGAAGAAGGAACATAACAAAAAGATGAAGGAATACTAGAGGAAGCGGAAAGAGGAATCTGGGAGAAAGTGTTGACGACGAAGTGCGAGGATGTTGTTCTGAATTACACTCCTAACCCAGGGGTCAGCAACCTGCAGCTTGCGAGTCACACGCTACTTTTTGGATGTGAAGCTGCGGCTCTTTAGTTGCATACACGAATATTATTTACTTTATATTATTAATTGAATCAGGAGGTCTGTAGCAGAGTGGTTTATGTGCCAGACTAAGAAGTTATAGTCACGAGTTCAAATTCTTTCTTGTATCCTGTTTGATCCAAAAAAGGGTGCAAAACGGGATTAAAACTCAAATATACGATTATATTTATTTATATATATTACCAAAATCTTATATACTTAATTAATCACTGCTTCATCTACTAGTTTCTTCTTTAAAAATTTTTGAAAAATTAAATGAAGCAAACAGTGAGGAAGGCGATTGCGGGGTAAACAAAAATTTCCAGCAGGAAGGGAGGAAAGGTGAAAAGTTTTCGTGTTCCTGTCCAGAATTTTTTAAGGGCTCACCCCGTAATTATCAGGCAAAGGTTTAATTGTGTTCGGTCTGCGCCGGAAGTCAACATTTCCTTTTGCATGGCCTTTCCGTTTTCTCCTTTTCCTTTCCATATTAATTACGTTACGCAAATCCCGAGTTTATTTCATTTTTTCCTTTCAATATCACCATCTGAAAGTGGGTCGTTTCCGAACCACGTCCGCTGTGAAATTTTTGTATAAGGAGGAAATGGAGTGTGAGAGCGGCAAAGATTTAATTGATTTCCATCGGCCGGTTCAGCAAACGGATTTAGGTTTTTGAAGGTCAAAATGAAATCAAACGCTTTTCTGAGCACTATGCCCCGAAGGTGTAAACAGTGACCCGTTCGCTTCTTTGAACGTTTCTTGCTCATCTTTCTGCCTACGAGAATACACAATATAATGAGAGGGCTGTTGGAAAATTTTTTCCTTGTGGTTTAGCGTCTCTTTCATAATACTTCAAGCTTTCCGGTTTTCTTTCTTTTTTGAGCGTCTGTTTCATTCTCTAAAAAAAAAATTTTTTTGTTAAAAATTTTCCGTTTCTTTTTCCATTAATCCTGGTTTTTCTCACAATTGCTTTTGTTCTTTTATTGCTTTTTTTCATCCTCCTTTTTATACAGAGCGTTGATTTCTTTTTTTCCCATGAAAATGAAACTTTTCAATATCTCTAAATTATTCTGGTTTAAGAGCTGTTCAACAATATAAAAAAAAACTTTAAAACTTTTAATTTTATCGACGGTCAAAGTCGAAAGGAAGCTTCAAGCAGACCTGATCAATTTATTTTAGAGCTTTCACTTCAACCGTTTAGAACTTTTCAGGCTCGTTGCACAAGGCCGCAAAGAGAACTTTTTGTGAATGATGTTAATCTTTTGCTATTATTCGCCTAAATCAAATTTTGATTACTTCGTGAAATACATAGGTGAAGCAACTATCATCAAAATGATGACATAAGAAAGTGGTTGGCAAACTCGTCATCCAAAAGAGTCAAATATTAACCAAACAAAATTAAAATTTGTTCAAAGAACCATTTTTAGAGCTCTGCTGTAGAGACAAGCTTTGTTGGAACATTATTAAGAAAGTAATTAGTGCTAAAAGTTTACTCTCGAGTTTGCTTTTTCTAAATACTCTATGACTTGTCTTAAATTACTTATGAATTGAATTCTATACTAAAATTTACATAATATTTTATAATGAAAACCACATCAAAGTGTGCATTACTTTTGAAATGACTTACACACCATAGTAAGCATCACACACACGCATCCAAATTTTTAATTTCTATAATGACATAAAAGTAGAATTAATTTTATAGATAGTGCACACTTCCATGAACGATTAAAGCGATCAGCAGCCTGTAGTTTTAATGACTTTGTGTCCATAAATTTTGTACAAATACATTAAATAAAACTTGGTGTCATGATTATACAAATATTATATTTAGGTAATAAATACTCAGGCTGGCATTAGAGCCGCAGTCAAGGAGTAAAAGAACGGGATGGTGGCTTCGGAGCCGCACTTTGCTGACCTCTGACATGAAAGAAAATGTTTTTTCTTCTTCCAAAAAGTACTGCACCATTATCGGACTTTTAGAAAAGACAAAATTCATTGCTTCTCTCGTGTGATATAAAATAGAAAAGTCAGACCGATTGGTAAAAAAATTGTATTTGAACTTAGAAGAACCCAACTGTCATCCATGTATGAAGTCAGCAAAAAATAGAAAACAGCATGAGAGAAATACAATTTTTGGTAGAACTCTTTTGATAGAACCTTCAAAAAAAAGGAAAAATGGGAAACTTTTAAAGCACTCAGAGGGAAAAAAGACCGTCAAAAGTTAAAAATTAAAACGTTAATTTTGTAACACTTCAAAATAAATTTTGAACAAAAGTAAACTCGAACGAGTTTAAGTTGTTAAAACTTCAAATTTACGTTTAATTTGGAGGTTTTGGGTCAGGTGCGTGACGCATTTGAAAAGCTTCATGAGAAATTAAAATTCAAGCTTCCGGCGGTATTCGCGTTTGTACGTGTGATTATAACGCTTGCAAACTCTCACATATTTAAATCCACGTCCTTAGATTTTTTTTTTCATTTAACCGATGCCATAATTAAACCGACCAACGGAATCCAAATGACTTACTAAGAATTGTGGCCGTGTTCAGGGAAGCCTCCAGAAAATATAATCCAAAATGGAGGGAGAGAATAAATTTTAAGGATTTATTGCGGAATATTTTTGTCTATGGCACTGTAATTTAACGCTAGTTTGATAGCAGCCTTTGAACGTTCGTTTTTTCTACTGATTTTTTGACTGTTTCGCAGCATCAAAGATCTCGGGCGGCTCTACATCTGACCTGTCGTAAATAATTCAATCAATTAATCAATCACTCAAGGGTGGTTTAACGGTCCGTCAAGTACCCCCACCTTGTTCACGACAGCTTTCCACCACTGGGTTCGGTTCCACGTCTGCTGCTTTTATTGTTGAGCTTGATTTGACTACCTGGAGGTCTTTCCTGATATTATCAAGACATCTTGTTCTCTCGTGAGGCTATTCTTGAGCCTTGGATTGTGGGCTCCTGAGGAAACTTATTACATCAAATAATAGCTTACTTGTTAAATAATTCAGTGAATCAAAATCCTTCACTTCAGATTTCTACCCCTCTAGTAAAGGGATTATCCTCATCATTTGAGTCTGACCTTTTATAGCTCGAGGAACAGGATTTAATTTTTCACTTGGATAAGTAGCGGCCTAGATAAGCTTAAATCTTCTAATTTTTTATGTGTCCTTCAAACTATTTTTGAACATAACATCCTCCCACTTTGACTACCATCAAAACAAAACTCGAATGGTTTAATTTATACCAATTCCAATATATATTTAAATAGTATATAAATATATTAAACTTAGTTTTTGGAAGATTGTGTATTCTAAAGGGATTTTAGGCTCGCTGTGCTTTTTTCATATAGTGGTATTGACGGATGGACAATTTGATGAATTTTAAAGTTCTCCAAACCTCCGGAGTAAGAATCTAGAAAAAAATCAGACTCAGAATGAAAGGTCGCCTGTTCATTATAGCAAAGCACAGGAAAACATGATGAAATCATGAACAAATATAGAGGATAGCATGGAGTATCAACGGAGAGTAAAAAAATCAGAAGACAAAACAAAGGCCATAGGTTTGATCGAAATGAAATCAGAAACAAAATTTCGGTTTGGGTCAGCTGAAAAAAAGAGGGAAGCACATTATATGAAAAAATTCAGACCGGAGTTTATTGTTTTTTTTATATAAGAAGCAATAAGAGGTAGATATTTCGCCTGGAAGCCTCTGTCAAGCGGATTTTGTAAGCAACCAGTGAACAGTCAGTTACTTTAGGAATTATCATGACGGGCATTATCAAAATCCGTCAGTTTTGGGGAATTAAAGGGCTCTACCTCAGGACCCTAAATAGGACAAATCTAGATTAGTCTTCGAGGTGTGGCACTTAGCCTACTCATGAAGGCACGCTCTCAACTGTTTACATTGCTGCTAAAATGTTATGTGTGACATTTACATCAATTCCTATAGGAATCCAGTTTCTAATTTTGATAATCTCAAATACACTAACTTCTTTTTTCCTGGAAACGGTGTCTTGAATTTAAGTTAGAAGTCATCAGTTTATTGAGTATTACCACGAAAATACTTAAGAAACTTATTAAAATAAGTTTCAAATAAAGTTGTTAAACTTTTTAATGTTTTTACTTTTAAGTTCTCAACTGGCCGCACGTTTTCTCAATAGTTAGTCTAAACACTCCGGAACAACCCTTCTTCCTACTATCTTTTTCTCATTTCTATCGTTGTTCTACTTAGTCACGAATCGAGGGAGGCAAATACGAAATAAAATTCGAAAGAAGAAAGAGATTACTCTTCGGAGACTAAGCAACTAATAATGAATAGAATTATAGCGTCGGAAATTATAAAAGTTGTAATATTTCGAGATTAGCCTATTTTTTGAAGGCAGTTTATTTTTTACTAAGCCGCCTAATCCGACTTTTTTTCTTTCCTGTCACTGCGCAAGAAATGGAAGTTATTGCCTCGGTTTATTATATAACATAAATAAAATTTTTTCTTGGTCGTATTAGTTTCCGTATTTTGAATTTTCAGTCGAAAAATTTTTATTTTGAGGGGGATATGTGAACACAAAAATTTCATATGTCCGTATTTAGGATCCAACCAACATCATGTAGTCAAAATTCAGAGGCACGCGTTACAAGAGATTGACAAATTTAAATATCTGGGCTTCATTGTTGTCAGTGATGGGACAATCGACAAAGAAATCACACATGGCATCACCACCGGGTGGATATAGTTGTTTGAGCTATCTACCATCCTCTGCAGCGGCAGAATACCGATACATAGGAAGTACGGGCATATAACACGCGAGGGCCGTGAGGTCTGTTCTTGTGTATAGTGCTGAGTATTAATCCCAACAAAAGGCCCATATCCAAAACTGCATACAACAGATTTGAGTATGTTGAGGTGGGCGGGTGGTATCATATCGACGAAAAACTGAGAGAAATCCGCTGAGATGGTATGAGAAGATCAGAGGAGCTCATGATCAGTGAGTGCTGAACATCTGCACGGAGCCGAGGAAGCGAGGGAGGCCTCCTAAGACTCGGTTGTGGACAGATCTGAATGAAATTTAACACCTGACCAAATTTAAATTTGAAGGAACAGAAGCGCCTGGAAAAGAGTGACAAGGAAAGCTGACCGAAACAAATGGGATAAGGTTAGGCCAAGAGGAAGGGAATGTGAAACAAAAGCAATCACTATTCGGGTATAAGCTGAATTGAAACTCTACACCATAATAATCTATTAAAATTTCGTTCCATTGGTATCTGCTGAAAACAGCATCTTTGTGGCCCAAAATCCGTTGGGAACTACTGAAGTAGTGGGTCAACAAGTGTCCTTTTGAGACCTGAATCGTGAGTGAGTCCAAATGTAGATCACCTGTATGAATTGGCAACTCGGACTCTTTTGATTTGTAATTTTTAAACGAAAATGGCGGAGTGAGAAAAGAAGCGAGCTTTTTGCACAAAAGAATTTTAAATCAGTCGCTTTTTAAAAATAAATTTATGTTTGCTTTTTAAAGATAAAATTTGAAGAGCATAAGTTTTTTTTTAATAATACTTAATTCTTCATAAATATTTATCAAAAGGTAAACATTTCTTTCTTTTTTTTACTTTTTGTTTCCTTAAGGAAAAGAGCAACCAACTTTGACAGAAGACAAATACGGAGACAAAAAAAGCTTCTGAAAACCACAAAAAAAAATTCAGGTCCTTACAAAGCTGCCTCACGAAAAAAGATGAATGATGGAAAGCGTAGAATTTTTGAAAGCCCACAAAAAGAAAATATTAGAAAGCTCCCTAAAAAGCCGAAGAAAATCAAGTTGTAAAACTCCAAAGATCTAAAGAAGGAATCAAAGTTTTTACAAAACAAATCGAAATTTAACAAAAAAGCTTTTCGATTTCGCTTCCTTTTTAAATTTGAATTCTCTGAAAAGCACAAAAACACCTTCAAACAAATATTAACATTTTATTTTGCCCAGGTGAATGTTTCTGTTGCTTATAGACAATTCGGTCATTCTTTGCTGGAAAAATCGTATTTTTGGAGTGTTTCGTGGCGTTAAAGCTGTGCTCAAGCTTTTCTCAAGCTTGAAATTTTAATTTTTAAAGGACTTCCAACGAGAGCAATAAATTTTTTAGTTTATAAACAAAACACAATCTAGGGATCTAGGAACAGAAAGCGAGAACAAATACTTCAGAGCTGTATTTTCCCAGTATTCCTTTACGGTTATGGAGAGAACAACACAGGGTTAAGGTTTATCGACGAGATAAACAGCCTGAGCATAAGAAAGAGATTTGGGGACTGACGACGCTGTCCAATTCATCAACAGAGTGGAATAAATATGGCGTGACACCTAATAAGAATTAATGATAGAAGATGGATCAAACAGACCACTCTATGGTCTCCGACTCAGAGACATGTAAGGGACCAACAGAGGAGAGGCGGAAGGACGACCCCGTCCCTTTGCTGGCCTGCAGTGGTGACCACACGACAAGACATTGTGGAGAAAAGTGGAAGAAGCTTTTGTCCAAGATGGGCCTGGTGGATAAATATTATTTAAATTTGTGATGAGAACCACTGCCGGAAAATTACTGCTTCATATATGTCTTTAGTGATGAATTCTTTGTGAAGGGCCAAACCTGTCGGTACTGCTACTACATAACCAGGTCAAAAACTCACCGTTACATCGACTTCCTCCAGCCTATTTCATTATCCTATAATATTGATACCATTCATCCTTGCTTCGGCACAGAAAGCACTTTGAGGTTCCTCCCTTCTGAAACCTTCAATCTTTCAGCCTAAACCAAACCAGCACAGTCTTCGTCAACCTTGGTAGCTTTTATTAATCTCAAAGAATTTATACTTTCCACCACTGTCGTTTCATGTAGCTTTTCCAAAGTCCCAAGCCATAAAAATACTCTCAAAACTATGGTCTCTTCTCCTATCCTCCTTCTCCATTATACTGTTGACTGAGAAAATTATGGAGGTTGCGAGTTTGAAGAGGGAAAGCGTGGGAAAGAGACAACCCGGGTAGCACTACCCAGGTGGAGATACACCCACACTTCCTTTTTATTTGTCGAGCTTTTTTCCCAAAAAGTTTTCATTCCCTCGAATATAAATTAATGATTAATATCTTTATTGCCATGTACAAAGTGTATATAAATCAAGTCAAGGATAAAAAATAATTTTTTTTCACTTGAGAATTCACCCAAACCCCTTTTTTGCTTTTTTCTTTATTTCTTATCTTCCTTTCACAACTCTCCTCCCTCTCCTCTGATTTCAAATAATCGTGCTTCAAATAATATTTAGTCGATTTGGCAGCTTCGCATGAGGTGTCTATTATTTGATTGTTGTTGCTGTTGTTGGAGGAAAATTGAGAGTTTTTTTTATTGATATTACTGTCGTAATAACATAAGCCTCTCGGCACTTTGCCGATGCGTTATATCTTTTGGCAGAGCTAAATCCGCCGAAAGGACAAACGCTAAACGTTTGTCAGTGTCAGGAGTAGGAATTACCTGCTGACAACGTCATGAATTAGAAATGATTCGGGAAAAAGGGAGGGCAATGGTAGTTGGTTTGAAGATGTTAATTCCGATAACAAAGTATTCCCGGAATCGTTGCATTAAATTTCTGATTGCTCACGATAAAATTGCGAGCATTGGGCACCCCCATTAAACACCGCTCACGAAACGTCATCAGTTTAGTAAGCACACGTTCACAGCATTTTTTTTCTGTTGTAGATTAAATTTTGAGAATTTTGATATAAAAAGAAAGAAGGACAAATAAAAAGTATGAAAAATGCATTGCGAAAAGTGATAAAAACGTTCAAGTGCGTGATTGTTGAGTGAAACCGGAAATAGTGTGAAAATGTCTTTGTTTCTAACGGATATCAACTGACAATGGGATTTGGATATTGCTTAATGGAGTCACTCCACTTTGGGACTTTTTGGTGCACGTTTTTAGCCGCCATTTTCATCACGCAAACAGGTAAGAACTTACTTTTTTTAGTAACTTTGTAAGGTAGTAGTTCTGAAATTGAAAGCTCTAAAAAAAGTCACAGTGATTCAACTTGGAGGAAAGAAATATTTTAAGGGCATTTTCACTGCAGAGGATAAACAAACTGAATCTCAAAAAAGGTAACAGAAACACATCCGATTCTATTTTTCCGGTATCTTAGTGTATAAGTTACAGTCGGGAAAAATTAAGTGTTTATCTTTTCATTTTGATGTCTTATGGGTTACCCTTACATTGACTTCGTTAGAGGTTGTAACATGTAATCTTCATTGCTCAATTTGAAACCAAATTCAGAATCTGACATTCAGTGCCAGTGAATATTTTGCGTTGTAGTCATTTCAGGCAGCGCCTTGTGTTCGTCCATATTCTTTGCGCTACGGAAAATTGAGCGACTGGATCTGGGAACTATTGACGAACATCCATACTGAATTGTTTCACTAATTTCCATCAAACCAATTAAAAGGACATTACTCTTGCAATGGTGACGCTAACATTGTTTAAAGGTTTGATTAGTGAAGCTGACTGTTTCTGTCAGTGTCCTGCTTTGCAGCTGTCCGTACTCTTATTGCAAAATACATTAACAACACCGCTTTTGAATATATGTTTGGAAAGAGATCAGTAAGAGTTAATGTTTAGCTCAATATGTGTTATAGGTTTTACTTTTACAGAGTAGCTACTGTGTTTCAGTTATTTGCTTTTGAAAATGCTTATGAAAAGTTCTACAGCATTTTGCTCATAATGGCAATTTATAGAGTACTTATCAACCAAGGCAGAGTTTTCTCAAACCAAAACTTATTAATGTTTTCAGTTCCATAATACTTAAAAATTTGGAGGAATCTACTGTCGTGTTGACATTCTATTGTACACTATTTGTACACACATCAATCTTTTCGATAGGACAATGTCGAACATAATGCTGTTTGATTGCGAAACCTGTCAGGATCTTAGAACTCAACACAAGAAAGGCCTTTACAGGTTACACAACATGAAATGAACACTCAGGTGGAGGATGAGCAGTACGATACAAACCAAACAGCTTCATGACAAGTTACAAAGGAAAAGTTTTCTAAACACTAAATGTCGAATTGAAGGTTTCAAATGATTCATATATGTCGATTCATCAACAACTTGACTGAAGGCTATAAAAAATGAAACCTAAGGGTTGGGAGCTAGAACGAGAGAGTAAGGAGAGGAGACTGGGAGGAGGAAAACAGAGGAGTCATTGTTCTGATGTACGCATTTCATATTCTAAATCTTTCACGTCCGCTTCCCAGTGACGCTATTCATTATTTTCGAATAACATATCGTGCTTTCCAAATATTAATCCGTCGGAAATGAATTATAAGCTTAAAAGCGGAAACCGGTTTACACGTCGGCGTTCAAGGTTTTGTTTTTATTTTTTCTCTAATGAAGACGAAATTCAGAGCGGTAATTATTTCTTCGAGCTTGAAAAAATGAAATTCAGATTGTACGAAACTGTCTGTAGCTAGCCAATAAAACATCCAACTATATTATCGGAAAAGAAACTGGATGGAATTTGATTGGTTGTTTGCCCTTAATGTTCATCTCAAAATGTTGAAAAGTGTGCTTGAAAAAATTTGTGCAATCGCACAACTATAAATATTAGATCTACATTCGTTCTTCACTTCTGAGTATAAAAGAATGTTATACTACAAAAAGCTCCAACTCTCACTTGGTCAGAAATTTTTCCAACATTCTTTTACATACTTTATACAGAAACTGTACCTTCCCAAAACACTTGTAATAAATTTGTACCTCTTTTGCACCATTCATACTGTTAGCCCCAGATAATCGTTAATTGATAAAATGGTAGAGTCGAGTTCGTGACGGAAAGCAGAATAACAGTAGACAGTTTGGGGTAGTAAAGTTCTGTTAAGGTAAGTTATTAATCAAGACAGTATAATTTTTATCCAGAGTTTCCAACAAGTCCTCCCACAAACAGAGAGGAGAGTTAGTTATACCTTTGCCGAAAAACGATCCTGCAAATGCAACACAGCTGCAAACAATCAGTGATAGTAGACGATAAATGAATGGAATGAAAACATGGAATTCTTACATTCGAACTGATTACACCCCACGACTAAAGCTTAGATCCAAAAAATCTGAATTCTGTCGATAAAAAAGCAAAACAAAAAAAGGTAAAATTGCGCTCCCGGGCTTTTTTCATTTCCTTTATCAAAAACGACGCCCAGTAAATAAATCACAATTATATTTACACCGTCTGTTCGCCTGCATTGCGTAAAATTATTTGATTTCACGGTTCATTGTAGCAGCCACATGTGAATTTCTCAGGACGAACCTCACACACACAAAAATCCGATACTCGATGAACGTAATTTTTTGCCTACTATTAAAAACCTCACCTTAATATCACCTAAAAAGCCCTTCATCGAAGGGCCTTATTATAACTCATACTAATGAATTTATTTCTAATTGAGAAACCAATAAACGAATTCCGATTCGTTGCCTCCTAAATCATGACTGGATGAGAGCATTTAAAGCCAATTCTACTGTGGAAATAGCTTACGAATTTTAATGAAAACTTTAGGTGAGGCCGTGGATACCAAAATTTGAAATTTCTGATGTTTGCCTTTGGCTGTTTTTTAATACATACAGTGGTGACCTTGTTAAGTGCAACCAATAGTAAATAATGTTTAAAGTTATGTACATTATTTACTGGGTTATTACACTGTATCGTATTTTTACTGATCACGTTTTCGTCAACTTTCGTCGGCTGTTGTCATCGTACGGGCACTGAGTAAGGAACCAAGTGAAAAAACAAAGAGTATGAAAGTGTGTTGGGAAACTCCTTGGATGTCTAGCGGACCGAGCTCCGGGGTACGCAGAAGTGACTTGGCTGTCCAGAGAAGTAGTGGGCGCCAAATGGGGTTGATGGAAAGATCCTGGTCTGCTTTGAAATTGGTTGGGTGTTTGATAATCTCAATGGACTCCCGGAACGGCAATAGACCGGGACACGTGTTAAAATTGTTGTGTTATCGAACAGAATTTAGAGTTCCTGTTTTATGGCGTGTTTGGCCTCCACAAACTACTCGCAGTCTTCATACATGTTCCTTTACAAAGGTGGGTCTGGATTGTTTAGTCATGCCAATCTACATTTGTTTACAATGATACAGGACGCCATATCTGCCTGAGGACAAGAAAGGGTCCAATAGATCTTTAGAACTCAGGATTTGAGATATTTTGGTCGTGGGAAGGAACGTGGTTTGAATATAGAATTTGAAGGGCAATCTACTCATTCGATCTGTGGTGCCAGGAATGTATGGAAAACCTTGTAGGAGCTTTGTCAGAAGTGGCGGGGAATTTGTGCCCCAGGAAGTGTTATTTGTTTTTCAGAGTATATACAGTGAACACCGATTAGGTATAAATAATTTTAAGTTTGCAACAGAAACTTAACTTCTTAGCAAATAATGTTGACAGCGGAGGCGCGTGCTAAACTGTCCTTAGTCTGGTTCTATCGTCATAAAAATTTTTTTGAAGCTTCACTAGCTTCATCTGATTTCATTTTTAATTCGAGTGCCTATGTCTATTTTAATTAATGCTCACCTGTCTTAGACTTTGACAATTTTTTCCAAACTGAAAGCATTCAAATGAATTCTTATAATTTTTTTTCGAAAGCTTTGATCTTCACCCAAAGAGTTAAAAAAAACTTGGGACAGATCCAAGACCCTCCCTAAGTTCCGCCTATTATTCCATTATAATTTTTTTATTCAGATTGTTTTCGAAAAAATTACGAATTAACACAGGTTGCCCGTCAGTCTGTCTCCCGATCACTATTCTACTTCTTTAAAATAACAATATATTTATCACAGTTATACAAAGATATATATTATAAATGCTTATTTTGTGACAAGTCAATAAGCATTGTTTTTTAACCCTTTTTTTCGATCGGGCCATTTTTGGACCACCTCTCCTCTTTTTCTTCTGATCTTTTTCTCTTTCCTTTCTTTTCCGCTAGTACTCTCTCATTTTTCGACTGTGTTCTACTTTTCTCTCTTGTGACCATTTCGACCCTGTTTTCAGTTTGGGTTTGTCCTGGGAACTGGTTTTGTCTTGAGGTTTCCGCCTTTGCACGTCTTCTGTCGTAACCCCTGCTTCTCTCAGGTCTTTTTCAGTTTTCAATTCATGCCGGCTTTATTTCCCCATTGAGAAAGGGTCAGAAGGCCCGGTTGGTCAGCCTTCCTGACTCTTTTCTCGCCAGGTGTCCGTAGAAGGTGATTCTTCTTTTTCGGGCCATTTCATTTATCTTCGGCATATGTTTTTAAAAGTGAATTTAAAACAACAGAGAAAAATTGAATAGTAGATTTGGTTGACGGAGTTTGTCGGATCTTAGGAGCTCCTCCAGGCTTTTTCCCATTCTTCCCTTCAAGCTTTTCCAAATCTGTTCCGGGATGATCCTATTAGCTTTTCTTCTGTACCTCCAACAACAAAAAAACTGAACAAAATATATTCGTCTGCCTCCTCGGAACTTCCTGACCCGTCTACGTCCATCACTTCTTTCCAGTACCACACTACCGACTTTTGGTTTTGTTCTCTCTCTCTCATAATATAGGTATTTATGTCTTTGAGTGCAAACCTTCTCTTATTGTTATCGTTTCTATAGTTATATCTACGACGTATTTACTATTTTGATGGCAATTCATGCCTGTATATAACAGTTTGCGACAATTTATCTTGCTCCTAACAGAATATTTACTTTGATAAATACATTTAGCGGTGTCTATATGTAGTTTTGTTACGATTTATGAAAGCCTAACAGCTCGTCACTAACAACTAAGCAAGCAAATATAGCAACTAAGACTTTGAAATAAGCAAAAAAATTCAATCAATACTGATCGTTTTTCAGTTTGCTTTCTTTTATTTCAACCAACACGCATCCTGAGCGTCGTGCACAAAATCTGTCAGTTTGATTTCGATTTCACTCTAACAGTTTCAAGATGTCAAAATAAATTTTATAAATTACTTCTCATTCTCATCGATGAGAGAACAAAAGGTAACTAAAGCTTTACCGAAAGACGATAACAGCCAGAGCTACTAACTATGCGAGTCTAAAATCGATGCCTTATGAAATCAAAGTCAAAGGTTTTCTTATTAAAAACAAAAATCGTTTTTTTATTTGTGAGACTAAAAGAAGAAAACGAGGAAGAAGAGTAAGAATAAGAAGGAGAATCAGGAATCAGTGAAATTCTGAATCTGAAACGAATATTATAGGAGTTAAGTTTTAAAAAAAGGACACGCTCCAAAGAATTTCGAAAGATAAAGCTCTCGAGTTTCAAAGTTAACTTTTAGCAGAAGGAAAATTACATCTTTTTTGCTTGGAAGCAATCGTATTTAGCTTTTGAAGTGAATTCATGTAAATAACCTAAACAATTATTATTTAATTAATTTTAAATTATCATGACAATTTCTCGCCCCGCTTCCTATCTACTCCCTTCCTCCACCTCCTTCCACTGTTTACGTCATTGTCATTAAGCCTAATTAACAAAAAAATTTTTCCCTCTTCCTTCTTACAATATTCTCGGTCTTTGAGATATTAACTGAACCTCTGAGGATTTGTGTTTCACGTTCTACAATTTTCCTATCGCTTACTCTATATTATCCCAGGCGAAATTCGAAAGCTCTTTCGAGAAAGGTTCAGGTCGAAACCACGTTTAATGAACGCCGGAAAGAGAAAACCAAACCTTTTACCCCCGGAGTCTCATTCGAATAGGGCGATGGTTTGACTTTAAAATGAAATTATTTCTTGTTGGAATTAACGGTATTAGAAATATAAAGCAGCCGAAGAACAATCAGACATGGCGGCGGATTTTAAGCGAACGTCGACGTGAATAGTAATGGGGGATTGGAGTTAATTTAGCTTTTGAACGTGAAAGAGAAACCTTCAAAAATTCAAACGATGCGTTGAATTAGTTCAAGTTTGGCGGTGGGGAATCGTTAAACAAGTTCAACCGTAACAGAAATGTTATTTTTTAATTAATATTCGCCGTCCGGCCAATAGTGTTCGAATAAGCTCAACCTTGCCGTTATTTATACAAATTCAAGTATATATTATATATATAATATTAGGTCTATCGGAAAGGTCTGTTCGTTTTTTTGGAATAATACAAAAGGATGAATTTATCATTCCTTAAATAATATAATTGCCGTCCTTATTTATGACTTATTTGTATCGGGAATGCCCAACGTTGCCAAAAAGGGGTTTTGCTTTAACATGATATTGACGGTATCGTCGTCGATTAAAGACCGAGGCTCATCAGTCAAAATCACCTAATTGAAATTACTCAAACCACCTTCCACAAGTTTTATCAGAAACTGTACCTTCATTCAACACCTCGAACAGATCATCAACTCATTCTGTATTATTTCTTCCTTATTAGAATTCATACAGAATACAGTAGTTTAAATGAACTCAAATCAGCCAATCAGTTCTCAAATAATACTAACACGAATGATCTTTGTTTTAGTTCAATTTAAAATTCATCATGTTTACAGTCAGTGATGGAACAAGAGACTCCAAAAAAGTGTCAAATGAATGCTCACAAACAAGTTCAAAGCTGATGTAATATTATTACCAAACAAAGATTTCGGTTAGACCTAATACAATGATTCCAAAGGTTTCTGGCTCACTTTACCCTGTGAACTGTTCCAGAGTGGTGAGGTTAATGAAGAAACGAACCTAATGTGATATATTTTAGTATATTTTCTTTCATATACTTAACGGAATGAGATATTAGTATAATTTATGATCACCGAGAAACCGATTGATATCTAGGTAGAATGGTTTACAGGTGTGTGATTATAGGATACTGTGGGTACAACCAGTCAAAAGAAACTATTTAAGTACTTTTAAGACACCTAAAAATAGGCAATCGCCACAAATTTACGTGGTCTTTAAGAATGTAGTGTAGTGCCATTTAAGTGTCTTGACCTGTAACTGATGTGTGTCAATCATCTTCTAAAGACAAAAGGACGTCCAAGCTAGTGTCTGTGTTTGAGTGTCAAGATTCTCGTGACAAAAGCTGTGTTATCTATTTCTATCTCTGCGGCAAACGTTTAAAAGTGTTCTATCTCTCTATTATAGCATTCTGACGTCTTACCATGCTGTGCACTCAAATAACATATGATCGACATCATTCCTATCACACAATCAGTATGATGTTAAAGTGTAGCAATTAAAAACAATGAAAACTATAAAATTTTCAACTTTTGAATAAGTCATCATAACTCTTCCATTTTTTCCATTCGTCCTCTTCAAAACAAAACAAAAAGTTTTTCTGTCGTTTGGTTCTTTATTTTTAGACGTCTAAAATAAAAAAAAAGTCCGACAAAAAGGTCTGAAAAAGTAAATGCCATGTAATTAAACAATGTCGAGTACGCATTCATACCAAACTTTTTGGTTTTAACTGCAATAAAGCTCTGGAATCCAAAAGCAAAAGAAAAAAATTGTTCCAAATACTTTTGCCGGAAGAATAAAAGTAAAGAGAAAATTTATAAAAATTTTTTTTGAAAAATTTTATATGGCGCTGTGAATAACCATTTATTGCAGGAATGTCAAATGACTATTGCTCCCGACTTTATGCTTGTCTTGGTCATACATATTAATTCCGTCTGAAAATAAAAAGAAAACGGAGCATGCGCTCTAGTAAACAAGGTCACAAAGCTTTTTTTGTTTGTGTTTTTTATATGAAAGCCCGATAAACGAGGTTTTATTTTTTCGAATTCCTAACTGTTAGTATAATAGATAATCATAAAAGTGGTCGTAAAATGAGTGAAATACACGGATAAATATTTCCACGAAAAATGGAACTTCCACTAAGGAAAAGAAATTTTTTTCAGGACGAAGCTTTTTTGAAATTGGATCATACACTCCGTATGACCGCTTTCCTAATTAAATCGAGTTGAGTTTGAGGATGCCAGCAAGTCGGAATGTTGGACCAATGTCTTGGCAACAATCAGTTTTGATTTTTGACAACAAAAACGAAAAGTGACAGCCAACCAGGCTACTCATGCTTGTCTTTATCAAACGCTTTGTCGTTTTTACAATGATTCCAATGAATGGATGAGTTAGTAGGATAAAAAAGTTTGTCTACAGCCGTAATTCCCAACGTGGCCAGGACCAATCTGTGGGGCAGGACAATATTTTGCTAAAAGAATTTTTCACTTCAATTTTCGACCAAAATAAAATTTCTCAAAGACGACACTTGCAACACAAAGACATCAGCTATTCAAGGTAGGCAACACGTACCCCCTTATACCATGGATAACATTTGTGACTTGTAGATGACACGTACCACACGAAGTTAACACCAGTTTCACGTGGAAAAGTGTCTCACACGTGCAAAACCGCGTAAGAACACGTGTCTCAAGCGTTCCCATCGCTTCTTTTACGTGACACGTGTCAAAACAAAACAGAAATATTTATAATAAGACAATTCTCTTAGATAAATAAATATTAATGTTTAAAATGCCTCATTAACGTTTCATCTGTTGCTAATTAATTGACAATAGATTAATCAATATTGATTGAGTACAAATTATTAATTAGGAGGCAAAGGTTTAAGGAGAGAGAGGGAAACAGAGTGAGGAATTGGGTTGTGATTTACAATTAAATAATTAATTTTCCTTTTAAGATTTCTCTCCTTCGTTGTCAGACTTATTTTTGAGTGATTGATAAATTTGTAATTTTGTTTTGGTAAATACAATCCATTTGAACCCACCAAAACAGCCAGATGAGTAGGACCGAATTGATTTTCTTGTTTAGCTTGTGAAATCTTAATTAGAATCAAACCAACGACGATTTCGTTCCTAAATTAACTGTCGATTTCAGTAACCATTTAGCCTAAAACCGCCACAGGTTATCCTTCTTTCTCTCCCCATCCCCTTCTGGTTTGGTACTCATTATTCGGGAGAAGACTTTTGAGTTCAAAAATTTTATACTTACATATTAACGTCAGAAGTTGACCCAATGCGCTATGAATATATTATAAATTATAAGTTCGAAATAAGAACTGTTAGAACTCAGAGAGAACGAAGGAAAGACTACAAAACTTGCTGACAAAGCTGAAAATCCACTTTAATATTTACCCGTCACGAAGACGGATTTCACTAAAGGAAAAATATATAGTTTCAGTTATAGTAATAGCTCGGTTTTAATTCCGGTTGGCATATTTTTTTGGGTATAACAGAACACGGGAGGAGGAACTCTAGAACTTCTTAGTCGGGCACTTAGTACTACACCACACACCTCCCGTATAAAAAAATTTCCCTGCCGTAAATCAAGTGCTAGCAGATCTCTTTACAGCTAAAGCCTTTTCATAAGAGTGGAAAATTTTCGGAAAAATTTCAACCCTTTTTAGAGGACAAAAGGCTTGTGTCCAAGAATTAGGTTACACCCGTGTTCAACAAAACAAAATCGGATTACCTTACGCACACATAGAGGTCGGCAGATTATGAAACCATAAAAAGTTTGGCGGGAAAAATTTGGCCATCGCTTACATGCACGATGGAACAAGAGCCTTTTATCTGATTCTAAACTGGTAAACATTTACCCGAGCTCGGACGGAGATAACAAATTTCGTTCGCGTACGTCGACTATTAATATTTCAAGGACGTAGTGTTCGAGTTCCCTCTCTCAGCTTATTCCGTCTCCTCGCTACTCCTGATTTAATAATCGGTTCTCCTGATAAAATTTGACTGGAGGACATCAAACATTTATTCGGGGAGGAGAGGGGAAACCGTGAATTATAGTTTTCCGGAGGATAATCTACGGTCTGTTGAAATTGGTTTGAAAAGAAATATTGAGACGGTTAGGTAAATAATAAATTATGGAAAGCGAAGGACTTTTGCGGATTTGCCTTGTCCCGGAACGAAATAATACTTTTCAATTTGTAGTGCGTTCGGATCAAAAAAGGATTTATTGTCTTGGACGTACCTGTCCGCTTCGTTGACTCCTTTATTCCATTTCCTTTTTTTCCATTAATTTTTTCCTTATTTCCGCTTCAACTTTTTAAAAAATTTCGATTTTGTTCTCTGACCAGAACCGGACCTTATTTAGGATTGCATCTTGGTGATTTTATTTTCTGGTTGGTCGTTCCGTTAGATTGTGAATCCCAGTTCTCTTGTTTATTGCTATTTCCTTTTTTCTATTTCTTTCTTTATTTTCTAGCTCTCTATATATATTTTTTATTATTTTGAGTCTTTGTTGCCTTAGATTCGCTGAGTCTTTTCCCTTCTCCTTCGCTTTCTTTATACTATTTCTTTTTTTTCATTTGTGGTTTTATTACTCTGCTGGGTTTTGTTTCGGTTTTGTTATAAAAGAACCTGTCTCCGATTCCCATCTCCTATTTACTTAGTTAAAAACTTTATGCTTTCTATGTCTTCTAATAGACTTTTTGTTTAATCAAAAGTCATTTTCATCATTCTTTTTATTTTTGTGGGTTTAATACTCTGCCGACCGAATTAATGGCCACTGAGTTAGGCGCATCGCATTTTTAAAAGCTACAAAAAGCTTTCGAATATTTTATGATAAATGGAAATACTTTGTCGACCTATCGAGAAAATCAGCACTTTTGGTAAAATCTAGATGAGTGGTTCTCAACCACTGGACTCTGCCCCATTCAGACCTTTATCTAAAACCCTCCGGCGATATTTAAGGAAGCTTAAAAGACCATTTCCATCTGTATGGTTGGGGCGGATGGGCGCTAACGAGGAGCCTAGAGAGAAGAATCGAAGCCTTTGAGATATGGCTTTACCGCCGCATGCTTAGAATAGCCTCGGCGAGACGAATAACAAACACGGAAGTGCTAACCCGTATGGACAAAGAGAGGGAGTTACTGTACGAAGTTAAGCCCCGGAAACTGCAATACTTCGGACACATACTGCAAAACAACAAATACAAACCACCGCCCTATTCCGAGCGGCAGCATCCAAGGCCGCCATAGCCCTATTGATTGCCAACCTTCGACGCGGAAGCAGTACTAGATGATGATGAAAAGGCCATAAACTTGATATCTAAACAAGCTTCCAAAGTGTAAGTCTTCACTGTATGAAGTCTGAATTGCCCCGCAGTCTTTGGTCAACCGAAGGGTGCACGTCCTACCCACAACCCACCAAAATATTGCCATGCCTCACGTTGTAAGTGACGGATATAAATTCATTTGAAGAAGGAATCAACCTGAATCTATTTGTTCATGAATCCTTCAAACTTCTTGAGAAAGATCATGCAACACTCGTTGAAGCCAAAATGATGTCACATAGTGGCATATTTCACTCTGGGTCGCACTCTAAAATGTCTTTTGTCTGCTGAGTTAGATGTGTTCCTTTTATGAGTTATTCAATGCAGTTAAACAACTGTCGCGGAAGTTTAAACACAATGATACATCACGGTTCAAGCAATTTGTTCATTTACAACACTTCTTAAGTCTACGAGGAAGAAACGAAATTCTAAAATGAAATACATTCTAAAACAAGAAAAAAAATTTAAAACAGTATCGATTGGGAATCACTCAAAAGAGCAAAAAAGATCTGGGAAACTGTTCTAAGCTCACCTTCACTTTCATCGTGTTTTCAGTTCAGTCGAGGAAATTGTCTCCTAATATGGCATTTTCATAAAATCTAAAATGGAAGCTTTTACAGTAAAAGCCTAATAATAGCTCATTTCGATTATTTGAATTTCATTTTCAAAAATCCTTAGGAAATTTTTATAAACCCGATAGGAAAGAGGAGTAAAGACGATTTTGCTTTTTTGTTTGTCTCTTTTATCAGTTTGTCCAAACGTCACTGGAGATTTAAAAAGTCTGTCATAAATCTATAAACTCGAACCAGTTTTTTGGTTACGGTCTGGAGACAGAGTCTAAAAAAAAACATCGACTTCTGACCAGTATTTCATAATTTGTTTCCTGTTGGATTGGGTGAAATGTCAAAAATTTAGCGAATGGCCCTTTTGAGACAAATTCGTTTGTTTTTTTTGGGAATGCGTGACACATTTGACTTTTCCATCCATTCTGGATTCGAAAAAATTTGTTGACCTTGAGTTTTGTTGCATGTTAGAACACCTTCGCTTGAAACGATTTTGTGAGTTTTATAACAGTTTCGAAGTTAACAAGAAAATGTTAGTAGCTGTGTGATTTCTGAATTCTTTGTTCAAAATACTCAATTTTTTTAGAGACAAAGAATTTCCCTTCTTTTCTAATATTCTAAAAATATTATTTTGTGTTTTGTTTCTCAGATAAAATAATTTTATTCGGTGTCTGGAAGACGCCCAATTTTTTTTCCTAAGCTAAATTTTGCTGGAGCTGAATATTGGTATTTGTGGCGTCATTTTTGGGCACTTGTTTGTTTGTCTTTCTTTTTATCAATCCTCTGTATCTGTTTATTCTGTTTGTGTATCCTCTGACATCTATTTGCTGTAAATTTGATCTCACATCTTTATAAACTCCATCTTTTTTTTGTGTGCAGTTATCAAGCTGTGTTCTCTAAATAGTTTCATTTTTCAACACAGGGTGCTTTTTTCTAAAAATTTTTGGTTGCATTCTCATCACACTTTCCCATTTCTCTGTTCCGCATTCCCACCTCCATTCCACTGAATTAAAGTATAATTGAGTTATCTGGGAGGGATTTTAGAATACAAATGTTTGTGTTTGACTAATTACGAAAAGCATAAATCTGTGTGGATCAGAAATGTGGAAATACAGAGTATACCTGAAATCGGAAGTCATTCAAAGAAAATACTTTGAGATGGGTTCTCGGCTTCCATTGGATGACATCAAACTACATAATTTTAACAGAAGAGGAAAGAGAGCAGAAAAACTTGAGCAAAAGATAAGAATGAGGATCTGAAATGAAATATCTAAGAATGCAAAGGAGAGATAGAAGAAGAACAGCTAAAGACAGGGTGGAAAGTTGGAAAACAACAAAAGGAGAGATGACATCAATCAACATCAAAATGGAAGAAGGTAACTTTATAAAAGTATATAGAAAAAGGAAATGAAGACAGTTAAAAACAATTGCAAACAGCAAAAATACAAAAACCAGAAAGAAACCCTAATGACTTTCTTTTCACACTTGTACCTCAAAGTGCACATTTTGCAAAAAACATCAAGACACTCAGAGTAGACGAAAAAAGACGCCGCGAAGGTTTAATGACATAAAGCCAAAGAATATGTCAAAAAAATAGGCCAAAGAAGAAAAAAAGAAAAAGAGAAACAAGAAGTTGAAGAGAAGAAGTCAAGGAAGATCTTCCTCCACACTGTTCTAATTTTATTATTAGAGATTACGAAGGAATATTTGTAACTCTATATTCGTGCGGAAAGGCGAAAATACATTTTTATTATTATTAATCAATTGAGTTAATATTAACCACAAAATCTGGAGAAATCGGGAAAGGAAACTTTAAACCAAAATTAAAAGCTCAAGGAAAAAGCTGAATCTAAAAATTCAGAAAATAAAAATATAATGACTTTGACAAGAAGGTCAGTTAGACATTTAACAAAATAAACAGTATCTCAACAGTATTACAGCAGTGTTATGAGAAGGGAAGGAAGATAAGAAAGAAGGTGAGGGTGAGATCAGGGTGCATGAATCAAAAGGAAACAAAGGATTAGGAGTAAGTAAAAAGTAACTTCCAAACTTGGGCGTAAACGACAAAATCTGCATCTGACAGAAAGTCTTTAAAATACATTAAAGTGAAAAATTAAAAAGCATGAAATATAAAAGATGAAAAGAGAGATAACAGAGAGAAAAGATGGTGAGGGTGACAGGAAACGGATATGAAGCAAATGAGATTACTAAAAGGGAATTGGAGGAGGTTTAGAACAAGACTAAGGAAACAAAAACTTGAAACGAGCTTTATGTGTATCTGTCCATTCATTTTCAGAACCAATCGTATAATAATAGCAATAATCGGTGTTTTTCACTTTTTTCTTCCTAACCAGACCCTTGAAGAGCAAAAGCCTCCCCCAGCTTTTGCTTTGGTGAACCATTTCGTTCCAGCAATCTCGCCAAGGCTATTTTTGTCAATAAGAAGGAAAAATCTCATTTTAATGAGTTAAAAGAAAAAAAAATTGACGAATTAGAGCCATCAAGTCAAGCCACCTACTCAAGCTCGTCAAAGAATTGCGTGATAGACCAAAGTTACTAAAAAAAGAAGGCTATTGCGTAAAAAGAAAAAGTGTCGAAACTAGGTGAATTGGTGAATCAAAACACTCAAATTCTGAACGAATAGGTCTACCGGAAAGTTCTGCCCGTTTTTAGGATAATACAAGAGCATAAACGTATCATATATTAAATTATGTTTACTTTACTTTTACTTTACTTTTCATGTATCATTATTCATGATTTATTTGTATTGACAATGCCAGATATTGTCAAAAAAGGGTTATGCTCTAACATGATCTTGACGGTTTCGTCGTCGATGAAAGATGGCCGCCCACAGCTAGGTTCAACAAAAAGGTCAAAATCACCCAGTTAAAATTTCTTCTTCTAGTTTTAACAGAAACTGTACCTTCATCCAACACCTTGGACAAATCATCTACTCCCTCTAAATTATTTCTTTTTATTAGAATTTATACAGAATACAATGATTTAAATGAACTTGCAATGTATCAATAAACCAATCCATTCTTGGTTATCAGTAACACGAATCGCCCTTGTTTTAGCTCATTTACTAGATCAGTATATATACAGTCAGGGTAAAACGAGAGAACCAAAAAAGCGTCAAATAAGTACACGCAAACTTGTTGAAATTTGATACAGTATTATCGGACAGAACTTTCCGATAGATCGAATTCATGTTTAAATATAGTTATAGTTATAGTTGAGTTTTTCATCCTTTTTTGGGCAAAAATGAGGATTTGAACTCGCGACCATAACTTCTTAGTCTGACACTTCGCTACTTCACTCCAAAGCTCCCAGTTTATTTTTAAATGTAATTGATTTACAATAACCACTACGAGAATTAGTGCGATAGATCCGTTACCCTTTTGACTAGTTTATCGAGTGATAGTTCTGCAGTGACTGACTTTATTTATATCACCTCTGCAGACTCTCATTCTAGAATCTCCTCACGCTTTCGTGCAGGTCTCCGCCTGTCGTACTGCTTGAATCCAAGTCGAGACATGGTCGCCACAAAAATACTGTACAAGGTAATTTTTGCAGGCAAAAGTAAAATAAGGTGAAGGACCTGGAAAGAATTCCTAAGATTTCAATATAATCTGAGGCTTTTTTTATATAACAGTTCAAAAACTTTTTGAAAACACTCCGTCCTTTTTGTTTTGCGTGTTCGAAACGCTTAAAGCTTTCTTTTTATTTTATTGTTAATTCAGAAACATTTCTTAAAAGAATAAAACGGCGTTCAAGGAGCGACCAAATAAAAGAAAAATTTAATTTTGTTTTATTAATTAATTTTTTCTCTTGGCAAAGAAATGGAACGCGAAACTTGACTGCGTAGTAGAAGTAAAATTTTTTTTTAAAGGGTTTTTGTGCCGCCCGCGCAATTTATTCGAGAACTTTCTTATAAGGCCGTGGGCACCGCCTTTCCCTTTTCCCACATAAATGCGTTCCATCGTCCACACGTTTAAAGTATTCCAACTCTTCTTTTTAGTTTCTATCATTCCTGGAATACTTTTCCCCAGTATTAGATTAATAAAAAACTCCATTGTTGTGGTAAATATAGCTTTCTTTTGGTAGCCCTTTGGCGATTTGTCAGCTTCTCTTTTTACTACATCGTTCATGAACTCGCATGGATCTGTGGAAAGAGAGCTATGCAACCTAATATCAGCTGTTTCTCCTCTTATTTTGTTTACTCTTAATAGGTCATAGAATCTTTTTAACGAAGAGAGGAAGGAAGGAAGGAAAGTTTCAAGACTCGGTTCTTTAATCTTGTAACCCATCGACTTAGAATTTCTGTTTTGTCACGTTCGCCCCATAATTTGAAGTATTTATGGAATGAAATTCGAGGCTACAAGAGGAAACAAGGTTTGAAAGTTTTAAAAGCCTGGATTCGATAAATGAGGAAAGTTCTCAGACAAATTTCACGTTCTACCGCATTAGAAAAAAAAAGTATTTAACTAGGATTAACACTGAACTATCTTCGACCCTCCACCCTGCCCGGGAAGAACTGGGATGTAAGTGAAGAAAAGTGTTGGTGAGGTGATTTTTGCATGAAAACAATCTAAAACTTTTAGTCCTTACACTCGAAAGGACTTTTTTTACGCGAATGAGCCAGGAACTAGAGACTTCGTGAGACGCTTGACCAATTTTTCACCAGTTACTAGAGAGTTAGAGATAATTATATACACATTGCATACATAATCCTAACTAGAGGTCTTCATCTTATTAATTAGTCGCCAACAGAATTCAGTTTCAGTGAATATAGGAAACAGTTAACATCTGACGAATGTTGGCCCCACCTGTGTTGATTTAGGTAGTCCTAAGAAAGATGTCTACTAATCAGCTTTTAAAACAAACATCAAAATGATTCTCAAAATTGTAAAATGTTATTCCACCCATTTCTTTTGCAAAAAAAGAGAGGAAACCATTTCTGAAGTCATAAAATTTTATAACCTCGACAAAATTTTTTTTTACCTTGCCACGGTCTTACACTTTTTAATACCTCTCCTGAATTAAAAAAAAAGGAAAAACTAAAAGTTCTAATGAATATTGAGAAGGAAGGCAGAAGCCATTTCGTAGCCATCTCCTAATTATCGCTTAACATCAAAATTCAGAGGATAGAGAGAGAAAAAAAATTAAACTGGAGATAAAAATTTCTTTTCCAACACATTTACCGCTTATTTAATAAAATGACGTAAAAAACCTTATGTAAAATACTCATTAAGGATGAAAATATTTTTTCTCAATATTCACCCAAAAGTCAATCATTTTGTATCGACTGGGATATACATACACGTCTGCCTACAGTCCTCCATCTTGCTCCCACTTTACGTGCCATTATATTATGCAAAACAGAAAATTGTTTTATTTATTTATTTAAAGATGAACTTACGCGAAAGGAACATGCATAAAATTTTTTAAAATGCGAATTTTTAGTCAGGAGAGGGTATTTTTGCCGTTGGCTTGACTTCCACGCTTGGCGAACCATAATTTTTGACGAGAGGAGAAAGGAAGATTGCCCTTTTCTCGTTCTTCCTTCTTGCGCTGGTAGATTCCCTGAAGTGACTTCCTCTTGGCTAAAGCCCCAGCGAAGAAGTCTTTCCTTCTCCCACCATTCTTTTCTCTCTTACCTCTTCTTCCCCATCATCTTAAACAGGACGAAATTATTCTTAAAGTAGCTTTCAAAGGAAAATAGCTAATTATTTGCTTAATTTAATTCAGCTGGGAAAGTGTATTAAAAAAGTTTCGGTAGGTTTTTTTTAATAGGAAAGGCGTGATTGGGGGTAGTATAAGAAACCTTTGTAGAATGTTAAATTAGGCTTTTCTTTCCGAAATGGTCCGATTTCGATCGATCATCTTAAAACTTACTGAATAATAATTTCGGAATGTTTTGCTATTGCTTTATGTTTATCACGAAGTTATATAACATATTGTCCTGGTTATGTTAACAATCATGTGTTGCGTAACTTCTATTAAAATTGAAATTATTTTTTGCGTGTAAAACAAAAATTTTTATACAGTAGTTGGGAACCCTGATGAAGTATTCGACTATAAAAGTTATGATTGTAAGTTCAAATTTCGTATTTCTAAGATAGGCAAAAAAGGTATAACAAAATATTTTTACAGATATTATAATTATAAACAACATATAAACAAAAGTACAACATGTGTATTGATTCTTAATATTAAAAATGAAACACATTTATACTACTTCTCTTGAAAGTTCTCTCAAATATGGTAAATAATTAGTGAGAGCACTTCTCAGTGATCCTTTGAGATGCTGGTTAGTTAATACTGATCGATTTTTGGAATTCACGAATTTTAAAGTGGAATAAAATGATTCACATAAGTATTGTAAGAAATAATTGGACAAGCAGCCGTTTTTAATTCAGGATACTTCGATTCTAATACAAATTTCCAAAAATACAGTAATCGACGTTGACTTATATTTTAATTGTAGATCTTGATCTTCTTGCATCTCTATTAATGCTAATTTAACAGGCGCTTTTGTGTTATAATTATATTGGAAATAGAATGCTCATCTAGAGTTATTTTGATTCCATATTTTAAAATTTACAATATAATAGCCCAAAAATTAAAAGGAATTCGGAAATTGAGAGCCAAAAAAATCCTTCAAGAAGAGCAGATTGACCATCTCTAGCCTCTTCTCATGTAAAATTTTTGAGTATAACTACATTTCTGAATAAGTATTCAATTATCTTACATTTGTTCGTTCGGTTCGTGAAGAAATGCGTACTCGTGTAATATTTTGTGGAACGGTGTTAAAATCCGTTTTGTTATTGTCAAGAAAACCGTGAGAACAGCGAAATTTTGAGACAATCATGAAACATTTAAATAAGGATGTGAAATCCAAATAAGAGTTTTAATTTAGTTGCTGATAATCGTCTTACACCTTCTCTGCTTAATCTTAAATCCAGTGGTGTTAAAGCGAGTGAAAAAACCGAGTGTACGCCCTGTTGACTTTGTTATCCAATGTAAGACAACTTCTTGTTAACGCTTCGGTTAATATTTTTTCCTCTAAAAGACTCGTCTTAGCATCTGTTTAGATTTTTTTCTTACCTTTTAACATAAAGTTTGACTAAAGTGAGATTAACAAGGGAGAAAAAATATATGTAATATTTGGTATAGTATAAATGAAATCAAAATGGAAATAAATCAATTTGAACGCTGATTCCTTTGGTAAATAAGTACACCCATACCTTGATTTAAGGCCTAGATAGGGTCCACAAAATTTGGCCCCAAAGCGAATAAGCCGTAAAAGGAATCAATTATTGTCATAAAATTCAGTGGGATCGGTTCAAAATTTGTTAAATATGTAACATGGTTTATGATTAAATGAAAAATACATATAGAACACATAAATTAGTAAATAAAATTATAACAGACCCCAAAAATCGACAATAACCTACAAACAAAAATGAAACAAGTTCGTGTTACATAAAACGTGTATGAGTATACACACATAATTTTTTTAAATGGCTTTAATCTGAAGACGATGAAGAAGTGGTAACCTGCAGATCACTGTTGTCATCATTTTTCGCTGGTAAGGATGGGCCTGGCTTTAAAAAATTGCTCAACATTGTTTGTCTTCCCTTCTTATCTATTTCGGTCTTCAGTGGTTTCTAACAGCTAATGGCTGAGTTAATTCCTCGAGAAGCCTTACCGCTAGGATCGTTTTTAAGAAGGATGTTTGGTTCTTGTTCGAAATAAAAAGAATCTTTCGACAAATTTTTTGAGGTTAGCTGTTTCGACAAAACAGGCTCTGCCCCTTCATCAAATGCCGGTTCTGCTTGCAACTGAATGAGTTCTTCATATGAAAAAAGGTTTCCTATCAGCTTTAACTAGATCAAGTACATCACGTTCGTTTAAACCTTCAAATCCGAGATCGTGTTCTAGATTTAAAATGTTTTGCTTAATTTCAAGAAGGAAATTAATTTCTGTACCAGTACTTTTGACAGATTCTGGCCGTTGTAGCGTAACATTTTAGGCGGTAAATCGAAAACGAGCCATAATTGAAGAAGGCTGTTAAAGCCAAATGCTGTTGAAAGAGTAGCCGCATAGCAAGGTATGAGTGTATTGTCGCCAAAAGTATCCAGAAACAGTTGATGTTACATTTTTTTTGTATAATGCAAAGGCTAAAACCCTCTCATTCCTTACTTTTCCCCACCCTTCTCGCAGAGTGATATAGGGCAATAAAAATTTAAGAAAAAAATTATTTTATTTTTGAAAAGAATAATTTCCACATAAATTTTTTTAAAAACTTTTTTAACCTCATTCATGATTCCTACGTTTTGTATTATTCATATTTTTTTGCAAAAAAATTAAGAGAATTTAAGGGGATGTTAAATTAACCCCCGTTTTCTTTGCAGTATACTTTTTTAAATCTAACTTTCTCTTAATACTCTGTACATAGCTAATAGCTTAAAATTAGTTTAAATCACGTGATGATCCTTGAAAGATTGCAATCCAAAACCCTACGAGCCATGGTAAATGGTCCATGGTTTGTTCCTAACTGAATCATCCGCGATGACCTGGGGGTTTCCTCTGTAAAGAAGGAAATCGAAAGGTTCACTCGCAAATACTCCTCCAGACTAGCTCAGCACCCAAATCCTTCTGCGTCCTCTCTTCTCTCTGAGCCCTTCGACCAAAGACGTCTCAGACGACATAAATCACTCTACTCCCAAACATGCTTCTCTTAGTCAAACCTTCTTATTCCTCTACTGCTCTCTTTTCTTTATCCTACCTCTTCTCACATAACTTCAACCTTCCTTTGGCTTCTTTCAAACCACTCCTGAGGTAAAGACGCTGGTCTGCTCCTCAGACACAACCCCTCAAATCTAGTTCGAACATCTAAATAGTGTCTCATGCTTGGAGATAGGTGGTAGTTAGCAAGGAGAGTTAAATAAAATAAAATGATTGATTATAGGAACCAGAACCAAATATTTGACTGATTTTTACTCTGTTGTCTTGTTCTTCTCCTATCCTCTTCACCCGAGGTTTCAATATTGATCTATAGCCCGGATAAAACACCTCAAATTGAACACAAAAACTGCTTTTTATCAATTTAGTGAGAGGTGGCAGTTAACTCTGGGGGAAAGAAAATGTTTGATTGTAATAATAATGAAGGACAATGGTCCTGAGACCATGAGAAAAAGGAAAAAGGTTTTCGGACTAAAATGGAAAAGGGGGAATTCATCATATTAGAAAGAAAAATGGAAAAGTAATAAATTACTGCAATATTAGAAAAAAGCGTTCCGAATGAAGAAAAAAAGGGAGATAGAAAAGGACAGAGTAAAAAGAAAAAAAGAGAGAAAATGGACAGTTAAAACAAATGAAGAAATTGTGCGATTGCGACAGAGTGAAAAGTGGGCCTTTTTAGTTTTTGTTTCCTTCTCTCACTCCATTTGAATGGTCTGGTGTGAGAGATGTCTCTTCGGATGAAGGGTCGGGTAATTTTTCTTAAAATAAATGAGGCCAACAATTACCTGACGGAAAGGTTAACAGAGGTTAGAATGAGACTTATGAATTTTTTTTTGAGGGAGGACTTATAATTCTAATTCGTCCGCTATAATACCATATTAACAAAAAAAGCTGGGAAACTAAAAGCAAAATGACGTTTGGTAGATGTTTCAAGAACCCTTTTTGTCTTTTATATTGGCTCAGTGCTTTTAAGTTGCTACTATAAATTACATACGCCCTTGATTTAAAACTATAAAAACCTGTATTCAGGGCGGTTGCCTTCTTAAAAAACTTACTACCTACCCTTTTCATCTTAAGTTATTCGACTCCAATAGAATTGTAATGTACTTACTTACTTAAAGTCCTTTGTCAGGGCATAGGTCCTCTACTACGCTTCACCAATGTACCCTGTTTTGAGCGAGGACTTTCAGCTCTCCTCATCACTTTCCACCCGACTCCTACTCTACAGACCTTCGTTACGATACCTTAGGTCTTCCTCCTCCTCTTTCCCTGGGGGTTCTAGCTAAGCGTTTGTTTCTCCAATGCCGTTTGCTGCTTTCTTAGCTTGTGACCTATCTATCTCCACTTTCGCCTTCGAATGCGGACGTCCACTGCTTCTTATTTCGTTACCTTCCAAAGGTCTTGTTGGATATTACTTTCAGCCAAAATAGTGTTTTCGGAAAGGACCCGGAGATGGAACACTAAGATAAGTGCTCTAAGCACCAGCATGTGCATGTCTTGCATAATTTATCTCGTAACCTCGTATCACTGCAAGAGCAAAAAATTTATGAAAATGTTTCACTCCTAATGTTTTTTGAGCCTCAAAACCTTGAATATGATCAAAACCCGAAATTTCTTCACTCTTCCCTTTAGGAAAAATTTAACACGAATCAAGGAAAAGGAGAAAAAATTGGAAAGCTCAATTCCCCCCCCCTCTTCCTTTTCTTCAGAAATTGAGCGACAAAGTCAATGAACAAATAAAGCACCTTGGCTTTCGACAATGACTATAAAAACCTCACCCCGGCTTTAAAAAAAATTTTTCCTTAAAATGGCCAAAAGCCGAGCACAGGGTGGGCCTGGAAAATGATAAACACCTGTTCTGGCGCTTATTGGGTTGGGGCATTTAGGGGCAAAAGGTGGTCGTTGCCACACTAACAATCAACCCGTTTAAAACTGCTTTATATTCTCTAAACAGCCTGACTACCTTCACAATGCGAACCCATTTTGTATTACTTCCCTTTCTTTCGTCCTTTATATAAACTTGTAGAGCTTTCCCTTTTAAAAAAAGAGCTTTTTAAATGGGGCTTTAAGAATCCGATTTGATATGAAATAATCTCATAAATCATGTAAGAATAGGAATTAAATTAGGAAAGAATAGAAGATATAAACTCTGTTTTATGGCTTTCCAATAAAAAAGTCCTCTTTTCCCTTTTTTCCCTGAAGTGAATACGGAGACCATTTTTCCTTTATTAAAAATCCAGGAATTTTAAAACCCAATTTTGAAAGAAGATGCGATTGATTTTCAGACTTTAAGGTTTTTTAATAGACCCTGTCCCACCCCAGCCTCCCACTTCTTCCTTTCATATTCCGACTTAGTATGTGTCATCAGAGGATTGATTAATATTTCAACCTTTTGGAAACTTTTGTCTTTATAGCTTGAGCGTCTGTCTTACCCTTTCTTGCTTGTCTGTCTCATTCGAAGGAGGATTTAGTGCTTACTATATCAGATGGAATGGTTAAGAAAAATTAGAGATAAAATGATTTAACCTAAAAACGATAACTGTATTGAAAAAGTCATCTTTACACATAAAAACGCATATGGAACAGGACCAAACGATAGTCAAACACAGACTCAGCTTTTTTCAATTGGTCACTCCTCTTTAACAGTTGGCAACCTGAACCCACTGGTGACTGCCAACTTAATTCTAGTAAGATCAATAATCAATGTAACAACTAATCAATTCAGTGAACTATTCATAACGAACCTAATATGCCGCCCTATGCATCATATATTGATATATATACCTGTGTAACTGTTGAGAAGTATGAGGATCCACTGGTTTAGCATCTAGTCGGCGGCGACTTACTACCCTGTGATTTTGAGGTATTGTTGAAAACCATAAAAAAGGCAAAACAAAAAAATTTAATCAAACATGAAATATTTAAAACAAACAATAAAATCTCAAAAATCGAAAATTTTTTTTTGAGATTATCAAGAGAATATCAGAAACAGAAAACAAGAATGAAAAACATTTATGTCAAATTATCCCCAACAGAATTTTTGCCGGGGAAAAAAATTAAAAAAAAAGGTGATGCAGGATTGAATGGCAAGAGAGGAAAGGATTGGAAGAAGGGAGGTTGATAAAAACACACAACAAGTTTCCTATTAATCCTTTGGTACTCAAACTGTGACCCACCAAACTCTTTTGAGTGTCCCAGTGGCACAGTGGAAAACGATTGAGCGAAAATTTGTGAGAGGTCGACTGCCCGTTGTTAAGTCGTATTGTAATTCTAGAACTTAGTGCCAGATGAGTGAGAAAATGTTCAGGCTTGTGCTAATACTGCTTGCTTCAACGTGTCTTTATGAAGCAATATACAAAAAATACATAAGTATGATAGATATACGTGCAGATTATACTCTGAGGGTGGACTGTACGCGTTTTGTTAAAGCTTTTTTTTTTGGTAAGTCGTGTGGCCCAGTCCCAACCGTCACATTGGAAATTTGGCTCGAGAAGGAAAAAGCTCGAGTACCCAGATTTTAATCCATCAACTATCGAATTACCAATAACCATGAACTATAAGTATATTTATGTTTGTTTACATCCCAATAATAAGGATAAAAAAGGTATTTTCACTTTTTACATAATCACCTTTTCAAAAATTATAATTTTACTTCGTTTCCTAAGTGAGGATCACGGCAGGAAATGGGTTGATAACATCCATCTCCAGTTGAAGGCTCTTTCTTTTTCTTTTATTTGTGAGTAAATGAACAGCCAGCAGGAAATTTATGAAGGAAAAGCTTATTCAAGGTTTTTCCTTCTTTTATTATATGAAAAAGATAAGATATTAATTAAAACGATGAATTAATAAATTTTATGTTATAAAAGAAATGAAATTTTTATTTGAACAAAGAGAAAAAAAATTTAATCCTAATTCCTTTGGTTCGGTGAAATTGAAAGAAAAGGGAAATCAGAAGAAGAGGAAAATTCATAACCGTTTTTCGTTCATCTTTTCCCAAACGGCTCTGAGTGGAAACCTGGCCGTCTATCCCAAGTTTAAGCTCGCCTTTTTGTCTCCTGCTTTTACGTTTTTCTCTTTTTTTTGAATATCATTAAATTTTTTTCTTTCTCGGAAGCCTCGTATGTCAGACATATACAGCTTTTAACAAAGACTCGGGATTACATGAACGCGATATTTCTTCTTTCTATTTTCAGTCTGATTCACGTTGGTTTACATTACTTGCTATGCCTTGAATCGTTGTATTTATGCATAACATGTTGAGGAGCAAAAAGATTCGCTCCTGTTTTTTTACGAGTCACAGTGTTGTTGGGACTGTCTGTGAAACTCCTCTTCGATGAGTATGACATCAACCTGACATGTGCAAGAAGTGTGTAGAAAAACGGACCAAGAAAGAATATTACACACACATTAAGACAAGATAAACACTGAGTGAAGACCAGGGAGGCAACCTTACAGCACGAATTTCTTTATATACTGTTATCTGTTACCGTTCTTTATATAAGTTAAGTTTCATTATTGTATTTTGTACGTATATCTGTAACGCCCAAGGAGGACTCCATAACATGCTTCCCTTAGCATCACCTCTATACCCCCTTTTACCTTTCTTCCTCTCACTTTCCTGTTTTCTTACTATTACTTTATACCCACTTTATTACTTTTACTACTTTTCTCTCTCTTATCTCTGCCCTGTTTTCTTTTCTTCCTCCTATTCTCTTCCTATCATTACTTTTATGTCTCTTCCGATCTCTCTACTATCTTTCTTCTACATTTCCTCTTCTCTTTCTTTTCTCTCTCCTGTATCTTTTCCCACCTTACAGACCGTACCAAGAATCACATCCGTTTATCCAATTCCTGATGCTAAGACACTAGTTTGTTGCCTAGTTACTTAGCACCTTTAAAGCGAGACCAACTACTTGATGTCAGCTTAGAAACAGGTGGCGGTTAACAGGAGTTTAAAAAAATTATACAAATGGACGGGTGACCCTTGGAACGCAAAAAATGAAATAAAAATTAATCATGGGGTTTAAAATCGAAATCCTAGCTCTGGCTGAGTTAGATTGATAAATCCAAAGCTCCCTCCTCCCAAAAAGAAAAAACGTCACTAAAACGTGACGTTGACGTTTGACACATTTCACTAAATATTGATAAACTCAGTGACTTACAACAGTGTAAAAGCGAAAGGGAAAAAGGATGAACGGGTAAAAATGAAGGAAGAAAGAATGAAGAGAGGAAAGGGAGAGGAAGAAGTAAAAATGATGTTGACTTAGGAGAAATAAAAAAAATAAAATCTGAGTAAATTAGGAAAATGAGAAACTTTTGTAAAAGTTTTCGAATATATCTGGCAGAATTTCTTGAAATTTTTTTTTTCTTTCTACAAGAGAAGAAGGTTTTAAATTAATGATAAGTCAGAAGTGAAATTGGCCCAATACCAATTTTACGTTTTGCTGCTACTGCTGCTACTGCTTATTGGATGGGAGCAATAAATCATGGCCACCTGCAACATAAATCATCAGATCATTGTTTTTATTAATTCCCGTGCAGTCCGTGGTTTCACCCGAAAATGCATTTTACTCGATATTAGCTCTGTTTCTTTTTCCTTCTTCTTCCTTCACAAATGTTTCTTTTGTTGACAGTTGGGGGAGGCGGGGTAGCATGTTCTGTCGTTTACGTGATCAGCGAAAGAAACTTTGGCCAATTTTTGTGTACATTGCCTTGTTCTTTGGAATGAAACTAAGGGTACTCAACTGGACTCTAAGGTCTTTGTTTTCAATACGAACTTTTTGTTGAATACGTAGCAAACCTCTGAAATGTTTTGAAGAAAATTTTCAGGACAAACGAATAGGACTTGGTGGAAAGGGAAGAAGATCAAACAGTAAACTAAATCAGCTACTCAATTGCCCAGACATAGTAAGCTTCATCTCATCTAATCCGATCAATGATCATTGTCATGTTGAGAACATGCCAGTGCTAAAAATCTCAATTGGTGCAAACAAAACAATTTTGAAAATTTAGAAAAAAAGCCTTTTCCATGAAAATATCTTTGACTAAACTGAAATAACTTTAATTTTCCAATTAACTTTTCAAATAAAAAAAGAAACAAATAAATTTAATAAGTAAATTTAATTCAAACAAATAAGAGAAAACTATTAAGTAAACTAGACTCCGCCTCGATGAAAGAAGGAAAAAGCATCACCCTCTGCCCCTCATCACCCCCACCCTTTCATCTTTTCACAAAGCAAGAAAGAGAAATGGAGAGATGGAAGTAGGAGGAGGAGACAAGACCTCCAACAAAAATAATGACAAAATTAGCATTAAAGAAAACTTCTCTCTCTCCCGCTCTCTCTCTCTTTCTCCGTCACCTCAAGTTGGAAAGAAAACAAATTTGGAAGTGGAAAACGGAGGCAGGAGCGAACAACGAAATGGAATGTGTTTAAAATGCAAGAGAGAAAGAATCCCCTCCTTGCTGTCCCCGTTTCCCCTCTCACCATCCTCAGCCGACAGGAATGGGAGTAGGCGTTATCCGACAGCGGCTTAAAGCTTTTGTAAAAGATTAAAAACAATTAATACATCGCTTGAGCTCCCGACTTGTATTTGTTTATCGACCGTCGTCACGGTTTTTAACAATAATTAAATTGTTGTTAAAATCAAATTTAAAAATTTAATTCTTCGGAAATCGGAGCGATTGACAAATGACTCGGAATGAGATTAAAAGCTTTTGTTGTTTAGCTTTTTTTTTTTTTGAGGGAATATAATAACTGAAAAAAACCGACTGTAAGTTGCCAAATACAAAAGCTCTTATCTGAAAGTGTTAAAGATTTTTAAAACCGGTTTATGCCTAGGAGAAAGCTTGATGGAGAAGATTATCTTTTCTAAATTGGGCCATCAAATGGAGAATAAATCTAAATGAGGCTAAGTCGATCCATGCTGATTTCGGTATTAGGAAAGTTAAACACATGCCAGTATAACTCAGGGAAAAGGAAACACCTGCAGAAAATGCTTCGATTTTTAATTGGATATGACTCTAGACGTCCATTATACATAATTTTCCCCTTGTTTCGCCCGGAGGACATTAAGGGTACAGATACGTATTACAGATAATTTTAAATCAACACCATTAACCCTCTGATGTTACAAATAGAATAAGGGCCTGTAACCAGTCTATGATTGAATGTAAATAAATATATAGTATAACAGCCAAAACAGCAGAAAGCTTAAAGTCTTAAAACCAGCCTGAGTCGAGTGCATAAAAGCTGCAGACAAAGATTATTTTATAGGTATCGCAAAGGTATAATATATTGTGGCATTCGCAACATTCCACATTCGGGAATGTGTACAGTAGAGCATGCAGCCGACAAATAAAGCCGAATTCTTTATTCAGTCTCGGAGCTCCGCATCGTGCACATCTTTATATTTTCTATTTGCAACCAAAACTCTAGTTATAATAATATTTTATATCAATATACATATATAGTACTTCGGAATTAGTGTTGTCAATCATTCATTCACTCAAAAACGATAAAACCTGGTTCCGACAATATATATTAAAGTCAAATAGAAAAAAATAGACAGTTCAATAAGCAGATAAAAAATAGTTAAGATTAATAAATTGATAAAAACAAAAAGAATGAAATGCAAGTGAGTAAGCTAGGTCAGGGGTCGCCCTTTTTTGGGTACAACAGGATGCGGGAGGAGGAATTGAAATTATTGCATCCCAGTCAGGAACTGGAGACTCTCACTGTATATTAATTAAAGACATAAATAAATTGTTGTGAAAAACACTACTTATATATATTTATTTATATATAATACTGTATTTATGCTACTATTATTATTGTCGGCAGGAAATATTTTTTTGTCTCTCTAAAAACTATGAAAATTTGTCAGCTGTAATTTTTACCTTCTCCCAGTCAAAAGGTTCCCGACCTCGAACTAGATCAATAAATAAGTAGATAAAATAATACAGACAAAAATAAATAAATACAACCAAAATACACAAATAAAGAAGTAGATAAAGTTGAAAATAGAAATAAATTAGTGAATAAACTAAAAATGGATCAAAAAGTAAGTTGATAAGATAAACAAAAAATAAATAATTAAGCAAATAAAACAAAATATATGTACATAAACAAAGAAACAGAATAGACAAATGAATCGATTAGAATAAAATAAAGTAAATCAATAGATAAGATAGAAATAAAAAAAATTAGCAAATAGAATGAAATGTAGACTCCATAATTCATACTTGCTGGGAAGAAAGTGAGATTTGAGTACCGGGAGCCGATGTAACATGAATTTGGAAAAGTTGAAGTTGAGGAGAGGAAGAAGAGGTAGGATTTAATGGACAGTAAGAATGAGGTGGATAAGAAGGATTGGAAAGAGGACAAAGGTTTCAAGCAAAATATTAAGACAGGCAGAGGGTCTCAAGTTCCTCTCGTGCTCCATTTGGTAAAATTCGGAAATGCGTGTTGGTCCGATTTCTTAGTGTTGTTAATGCTGGGGCTTTGTGAAATAAACCCAAAAAAGGTTTTTGCATATATATTATATAAAAAATGATAATAAACTCCACAAAATTTAAACAGTAATTATTTTAACTTCCCAAGTTTATTCAAATTATAATTTTTAATGAAACTAACATTTAAACAATTTGTAAAAAGTTACAACAATTAAAATCTAAGAAAAAAGGATTTCTGTTCTAAGACGAGAAATTTATTTGGGAGTTTTTTCAGTGGCTGGCGCCACCCTTCCGCCAGCAATCACCCCCTTCCTTCGCAAAAAAAATTGCTCCGAGCAACTACAAACATTTTTCTACCCTCTCTCGCGTTTCCTTTCAATACACCGATGAATAACAAGAAAAAGTCTAAACACAATAAAATCGATGCCTGAAATAGAAAGAAAACATTTTTAGAGCTTTCTCTCAGTTGAACTTGCTGAAAAAAAGAATTTTTTTTATTTTGTTTTGAAACTAAAGTTTTTCACCCAAAATATTGATATCATGGTTAAAACAAAGGACCCTTATGTAGTTACTGCAGATAATATGGGGAAAAAAGTAAAAAATTAAAATTTTGTTCATGTCTGTCTTTTATTAACCTTTGTTTTTTAATAAACCTCGAGAATGAAAATTATTTTGTATGCTTTTTGGCACGTGTAAAGATTTTTTTGAACAAATAAAAATGTTGAAGATAATTTCTTAGTATCAGTACTTAAAGAAGAACTGATACAGGGAGTGATTGACGGACTGACTGGGATTGATAGGTTGACATGTGCAGGACTGCAGTATTTCGTGCACGCCTCCATAAATAGTTAAGTTAAAACTTTTTCTAAATTTTGAACTTATCAAATTTAGATTGACAACACTTTTGTCGTCTAAAAAAAAATTAACAAAAATATCATATTTATACTATTATAACATTCAGTAACACCCTGGAAGAAATCGAGAAAGGATAAACCAGGGAAACTTCGCCTTCCAGAAAGTCTTTACCTCCCAGTACGTATCTCGTGAAACTAAACAAGATATACTTAACGACAATCAAACGATTATGTATGATAGCCAAGCGTGGACCCAAACGACTCAGGGAAAACAGCAGCTGAAACAATAGGAAAGAAAAATCCTGGGATAGGTCTTCGGCCCTGTTCAGAAGAACGATGTTTGAAAGCTTCAAAACAATACCGAAGTTCAGGACCTGTTTAAAAATCCCCCGCCGTATACGGGACAGCGAATACTGGTCCAGGTATTCACGAAAATAAGCTGGGAAAAGCGACAATCCGGCAGACCGAAAAAGAGATGACTCGAAAAGGTTGAGGAGGACCTGAAAGAACTGGGAAAGGGTATTTGGAGGACCGCTGTAGTACACCGGGCTCGCTGGGCAGCCATGAGTGCTAAGGCCAAGACATTGAATGAGCTGTAATGCCAAATAATAATAATAATAATATCATAATATTATGCAGTTCAATTTACAATGTAAATTAAATTTATTAAAACAAAAAATCGATTTTCCATAGCTTGCAATCGCGACATTTGGTTGAGACGATAATTTCATATTGAAATATAGTATAAAAATATAATTTGTAATTAATTATAGTTTTTTATAGTCGACAAGTTTTTATCATTAAAATGTAAATTTGGTAAATCCTGCATAACTTAACTTAACGAAAAGTCGCAAAATGAAGTTGTGGTGATTCTATCTAGTCTTTGGTTTACTACGTTGAGGTCGGCGCAGATTTTGCTATAATAGACTTACAGTCTACTTCTAAAAATAAGCTTTTCAGTCCTTGAATAAAAAAGTGATTTTTAACCACCTGAAGTATTCTTCATCCAATAAAACTCTGCTATAAAACTATAGCTAATGTGAGCCACCGGTAGTACACGCCGTTTTCAATGTCTTAATCTCAAAAACTGTGTCTTTACGATCTTTCAAGTGCGTATAATTGTAACAAATTCATCATAAAATATATTTTCCGTCGTATAACTGTATATGTGTATTTTCATTATTTCATCTAATTTTAACAGAAAAGAAAATCGCTGTTTTATGTTCTTTCATCACGTTCGCTTTTCGAAATTTGCATTTTTCCTCGTTGCATGACTTTTCCCCCTTTATTTATTGAATGAGAAATTCAATTTTTTGGAGATTCTATAAACCGAAATGGTTGAAGATTTCCGTTTCCGATTCCATTCGCACGATCTCACTAGTTAACTGAAATGATTTGGAAAAGAACCGTTTTATTAAGAAAATTTTTCGAAATGATGAGTTTTGAAGTTTTTTTAGTAAGTCTTAAACTTCTTAAAAGGCGATTTAAAATAAATAAAAACTAAAACTTATCAAAACTTTTCTTATTTATTTTGTGGATTTTCTTTTTGTCGTAAAACTGATTTCTTTTATAGTAATTGATTTAGTGAAGCTTTTAAAACATCAAATTTCAAGGTTGAGAAACGATCTCAGGAGTAGGGATTTGAAGAAGATTGCTGAAAGGGCAAGAGGTGAAGGGCATTAAGGGTTTTTCATTTTAAAGAAACTCGATAGCCACCAAGTCTTGTTTACGTTTAGTTGCGAGAAAGACAGGAATATATATATTAGCAATAAGTAAAATGACAAGTACACATTCATGGACTATCAACTGTATTATACAATACTATTTATATTCGAATTGACGTCACTAGATCTGCCAAAACACACGTAGGCCCACCACACAGTTGCTGACTGTGCATGCACTATTCCAAGGCAAAACGTGAGTTCGTTCCTATCCTTGACAGTCCAGAATGTACGAATGTTTTTACTTCACGTGGAGCCTCTCAGTCTCCACTTTGTACGTCTAAATATAACTCGTGATTTTATAATATTATAATTTGTATATTAATTATCATTAATGTTTGCATGAAACATTCGGAACACAGTTGTACAAAAAAGGATAAAAAAGGAAGAGGGTTATATAACTCGACTTGTCCAGCAAGGGCTTTCACATGGTGTGATACATGTAACACAATAAAGGAAATGTGACATGGAACCACACACATATGTGTCACACTGGAACGTGTGACAGAAAAATATAACTCGCAACAAATGAACAACATTTGTCTCCAAACGTGAATAACACTTGTGTTGCCAATAACACGTGCATGTAACGTATATCGACACGCGCAAGATTTAAGAACGAAATACAGGCAACAAAGATCTTGTATCTGTGACACATTGACATTAGTCTTGACTGAAGTAGCTCAGGCGCACAAATGTGATACGTGGACAACTTGTATCTTGACACGTGTAATACAAAAGCATCGGTTCATCACATAAACGGTACGTGTTACGAATTGTGAAATACTTGTACGGAACTATTGCACTGTGGAACGGAATACTGGACTATTTCTTGATGTCAAACCTAACGTACGACCAAACCTCGGTTGCTTCCACAATTTGCAACCAATCGCTTACTTAGCCAGAACATTCTGACTGTTTCACTACTTTGACAATTAAAATACTGACCAGCCTATCAACACAAGGTGCTTGTTGAGTACCGGAGTGATTCTGGTCGAACAACAAAACGAGATTGTTAAGAGTATTCACATTTAACAAAAAATGCTCATCTCGGGGTTGGATAAAAATAAAACAAAAAACCAACAAAACGGATGTCACCTAAAAATTTGTTTTATTAAAAATTAAGATGAAAACAAAAACTTGAAGATGCAAAACTTCACTTTTAAAAAACCATGAATTTAAGCCCTAAAAAGAATTTAAGAATTTTTTTTGTTAGAGGACAGAAAAAATTAAAACTTTTCCGTTCTTAATGGAAAGAGTTAATTACATTAAATGAAAAATAGCTAAGGGTTAGGATTTGGCCTGCTCTCTCTCTCGCATTCGGTTTCGACAATAATTAAAATGAGTTTTTTATTTTATTTATTTATCTTGTCTACTTCACTTAGACCTAGAAAGAAATCAATAAAATTAATCGAAATGAGTTGAATCAAACGTTTAAAACGTGAGAGAGCCCCAAGAATCGGGTCGGTGGTGTTATTTATGGTAGGTAGTATCTCCCCTGGTGCTTTTATTAGCGCTGAGGTTGTCGTTTTTGCAAATCGACCGAAATTTACATAGTAAACATTGAGGTTAACGATACAGGGGACCTGAAAAGCTGTAGAACCCTTTTCTGTGAAAGAAAAAAATCAGAGGTGTTTCGTTTTCCAATTTTTTTTGGTCCTCTGCTTCTCTGGTTTTTATTTTTCGACTCTCCTCACCTACGTTAATGATTAAAGTTAGGATTCTCATTTAAACGAATGACCATACCCAAAAAACAGTGTTATTGTAAACAGTTTCTCCACTTTACCTCTTTTGGTGGTGGTTTAGTGCCAAACTAAGAAGTTATAGTCGCGAGTTCAAATCCTCCTCCCGTATCCCGTTATACCTAAAAAAGGGTAAAAAACGGAAATGAATTATTTTGAAATGTCTGGAACCACGGAACATTTGTTTGGTTTTAGTACTCACTCGTAAATGTCGTTAACTTTTGTGGTCATGGATTCCTTGGATTAAGAAAGTAAACACACAATCCCGTTTTTCACCCTTTTTGGGCAGAACACGATACGGGAGGAGGATTTGAACTCGCAACTATAACTTCTTAGTCTGGTACTTAACCACTGAAAGATCTGTTTATGTTTTGGCTTCACGTTTTCAAATTTCCTTTTACTATACAATATGACTGTAAAAAAATCTGAGTTAAGTGTTTAGTAGGTCCTACTCACCTAGTCTTGTTCTTCGTATATAAAAAAAAACTCTATTAACCTAGTGTCAGGAAGAACAAGAACCGTATTTTAAGAAAAAAATTTCAGAACAACAGTCACACTCAGAAACCAAACTAGAGGTGTACTAAACACTCCCAAAAAGATTAGGCCTTGTCCTACCACCCACAAATCAATCTCCTGGCCAGGCATATGACACGCAACCACAACTATCACCCTTCCAGGCCCTAAAACCTTAATAAAAAAGATTTAACAGTAAAAACGGCTATTTCCATTCACTGCAACACTAAACATCTTAGTTTTAAGCTTTCCTCTTTCGGCTGAAATTTCTCTCAATCCTTCCGCTCAAAAAATCTCTTTTTTATCGGATAGAAAATCATGAATTTTCCGAAAGCTTGCTAAGACAAAAATTTTTCTCACTCTGAAAAAAGTTTCTAGGAAGAGAATCATTAAAAAAAAAAATAATTTTGGGTTTCCGACCAAAAGTAACCGGAACGAAAAAGGTTTTTCGCCAAATTGCACATGGTCACCTCTTGTCATCTTCAAAGAGTTTTTTTTAGTTCAAAAGGGAAGGTAGAGAAGAACACTCTGATACTTTTTTTCTCAAATTATTTGTGAATTTTAATGCAGGATTAAAAACTCTTTTTTTTTATTCAGGAAAAAAATTTTAATTAAAGAAGTTCAATGAAAGCTTTTTCCTGACGCTGTTCGGCCGCTTTTAATTTTATCCGTTCAAGTTTCATACAAAACTTTTTTTACTTATAATTTTTTATTCCCACACAAAAAGAGTGTCATCACTTGTATTATTAATTTTATTAAAATATAATTTTATTACCATTATTAATTATTTTCGGAATCGGCCGACTAGAGAGCACATAGATTCAACTCAGTAAATTTCGGGTCACCATTTTCCTCTTCGCGCAGTAGTTCTTCATCTTCTCACTGTAAATCTTTTTTTTTTTCTCAGTTCACCTTGTTCCTTTGTCTTTTGCTTCGACTTCTCCTGGAAACTCTGATGGTCGAATTTTTTTGCATCAGATCCTGTTTAGAGATTCCCAGTTGTTCCAGATCCTATTCAGTCTTACCTACTTCAGTCCTAGAATTAGCTACTTTGATCTTCTTGTCCTGGAAAAGATCCGGCTGATCAGTCTGTTGAGGTCTCTGAGAGTTAGGTGGGGCCGTGGAAGACGATTCTTTTCTTATTGCCTCTGACTGTTTTGGAACATGCTGGCAGACTTCGAGGTTATATCCCCTCCTATACTCGCCTCCCTCCTGGACTGTACCAGGAATTCTTCTTTGAATCTTGAGTTTTTCCGTCAAGCCTTTCCTCTTTAAATTGAGGCACTCCGCTGTAGTTTAGTTGAATGAACTTCAAATCCACATCAGCGATTCCATTCACAGCTAATACTAACATGAATCATATTCAACTTTAGTTCATTTGCTAGATTTGTATATATATAGTCAATAACAAAACGAAGAAACCAAAAAAGCGCCAAATGAATATAAGCAAAACCTCTTAACCTGTTAAACTATGTAACATAATCGGACAGAACTTTCTGATAGACCTAATACAATAGACTAATAAAAACTGTAAAAACCATAAGAAAATGATTCTGTTTGTAAAAATCAGGCTCACTTATAGTTGTGTTAGAGAGAAGTATTAGTTGGCATTTAGCCCACAGTTTCACTTCGACTCAAAATCCAAAGACTGCTAAAGGACCAAATATTTCCTGTGGAATCTGATACAGAGTCAGTCGCTGAGTAAAACCCCTAAAACCCGGAACCAAAAGCCGATAACTTTATAAATTTTCTTTGGATTAAATCCAGATTTCCGGTCGTGAAATTTACTATTAAAGAGCAAGCGAAAGGAAAAGTTTGACCCTTAAAATGGTGCATGACCCAACTCAAAAGATAGCGGTAAAGGTGAACAGAAAGAAAGAGCTTTTCTTCGGCTTCGGAACTTTTTTTTGGAAAATATTTTTCCCGGTTGGGAGCTTTGGAGTTTAACACTAAAACGTTGACCGTATGCATGAATTTTATTGTTAATGTTAGTTTTATTTGGATTAATGGAATTTGGACAAATAAAAAAATTAAAGAAAACGTTACAAAAATGTTTCAAGTCTTACTTACTTCAAGTATGAAGTAAGGTTTTAGGAAATAGATAACCTTTAAAGTGATATTGAAAAATGTAGAAATGAATAAAAATATGGCGCGTTTTAAGGGTTCTGCATATTTTCGAAAACCATTTTATTAGGAAAGTTTATTATATATTCCAAATTTCTAGTGATTATTGTTCCCGGACCCTTGAAGATGAAAACAATTTCAGATTTAATTTTATTGAGTTTTTCATACGAAATTTTGAATTTAACCCTGAGCTTTTGGTTTGGTTTTAGTTTTAGTTGTCGGATACTCAGGGAAGTAGAAACGGATGAAATTTGCTATAAGTCTCGTCAAAATTTGCCACTGTAGAATATTTTGTTCAGAAATTTGTTCTCCTTTTCGAATTATCAACGAATTTGACATGGCCTACTGTTGGAAGTAAGAGAAGATGAAAAGAAAGGGCATGAAGGCAGTAATAAGGAAGCGTCGAGAGAGAGTCAGAGGTGGGGGAAAAGAGTTGTAGGAAAGTAGGTATAAGGGCCTGTAGAGTAGAGCGGAAACTTTGAAACTTAACGTTCCATATGTTGCATCCTCACATCGTAGACGATGAAGGGATATGACAATCTGCGACTACTACCACATCGAAGAAGACACCACAGGGCACATATCAATGCCTTGGCTTTCGGTTAAGAACGGCTAGAACTTCACCGAACCTTTCCTTTTCTCATAATATCATACAAAGCCTACTGGATTCACCAGAAAAGTGGCAGATCTTTCAGAACTTCTTACGACGAGTCATAGAAACAAAGGCAGAGGACGAGCAAGAGAGCAGAATGAGAAGTATCTTTAGATCTCCTTTTCCTTACAAATGAAAAACCAAACCACGGAAAAGTCAGAAAGACGCCAAGCTGAGGATATCTGGAAAGTATTGCCTTCTTCGAGGGGTCTTCCAGACCTCAGTGGCAGCATTACTAAGATTATACAAACAAAACCAAACAAAAGGGCTTGTAAAGAAACTCTGGAAATAAGCCGAACTTATTAGAACCTACCAAGGCACTCTAGAGGGTACCATCGTAGCTCAAATTGTGAAATTGGTACTGGAACGGAATCTTGAGAGTTTGGAGGAGAATGCACAAGAAAGCGTTGGATGGTTTCTTAATTCACTCAGAAGACTTCAGATCAGTCAAACTCAATCAACCCCCCCATATAGATTTGTAACACATATATATTGATACATATACAAATTACTTAAATATATATAACTTTGTGTGAAGGAGGGGTGGTGGTTATCTATCTATTCTCGATCAGGTACATCTATTGTTGTGTAGCTCCAGGACCTTTTACGAACAAATTTAAACCTCGCGGCAATTTTTATACGCCTACTTAAAATATATAGCCTATATATGTTGAGGACCAGAAAGTAACACCGTATATATGGTACAGTAAAAATGATAAATCAGATGTATATTTATTGTATATATTATTCATAATCACAACTATATATGTAAATATTTAACAAGCCAAATTGAGTGAAAACACCTGAAAATACGTTTTTCTCTTCAATTTTCCAAATCGTTTTATTGGATTGTGATAAGCGAACAATCTATGCAAAAGTTAACTTCTTGAAATATTAATATTATTTTGAATCGTTTTACCAAGGATTCAACTTAAGTTTGTTTCTAGTTTCCAATGAAATTATCCACCATTTCTCAAGAATAATTTATGTGTTCTTATTATCCACGATTTGGAAAATATTAAATGTGAAGTTTCTTCTCAAGCTCAAATCTCAAGAATAATTTTGTTTGAAATTAATTTTATTCCGGGAATGATTCAAAATGTGATTTTTGATGCTTACAATGTGTGAAATTCTCTGGGAACTCCCCACATAGTTTCTACCGTTGCATATTACTCGAGGACTGTTTTGGAGAATCACAGCCTACGTTTATTATTAGCGATCACCAAAAATGAACTGTGGCGACCAAACCAACACTCTCAGACTTGTGCAAAGGAGTCACAAAGAGATGCAGAAAGTTGTATGAAGATGCGATCAGATATACATAACAGGTATTACTCATACGCAGTCTCTACTAAATAAAACTGCTACGACCACCTGGATACAGAAATTTTGTGATAATTACAATTCCGTCTAAAAAGATGCCAGGAAAATGACGTTTAGGATAGAAACAAAAGTCCTGTTCCAATCTACAATGTCTATTTTACTAAAACAAGGGCTGCCAACCAATTACAAATAGAAAAAAAACAAAAGCTACCTTTGTTACGAAATAAAATTTGAATGAAATTTTATTAATTCATCACTAAAAATACAGAATACTTTTGTGTAAACAAGGAATCAAATTTTAATTTATTTCCACTAGACGTCAGCCTCACTTCGGTTTCCGTACCATGAATTATTAATATTGCTCCCAAATTACTTTGACCCCCCATCCTATCCACCGTTTTACATTGTTCAATCTATCCATTTTGCTCCCAAATGAATTGTTTCTAATTTCTCACATCATTTATCATCTGCATTACATCTCGGTGCGTCAGGTTGTTTTTCTCTTCCCTCTCTTCCTCCTTTCCCTCCTCCATCCTTCTTTACCAAAAAAACTTCTTTATTCAACGACTCGGAAAAGTTATTCACTGTCTTTCATTATCCAGGAAGGAAATGAAATTCTGGTTGTGTTGGCTTTACCAGTACCATAACACAGTCAGCTTAAACACTTTTCACTGAGTCCCTTATATCGAGCGAACTATTTTTATCTGATGTTTGTGAGTTACCATGTTTTGTATATATGATACAGTGTTGACTTTAGGTTAAACCACTAGACTTATAGACATAATATGCTTCTCATAGTCTCATCCTTTTATTCCTTTTTCTGCTCTGTTTATATCCTTACTTCTATTTCACTCTTACTAAAATCTTATTCTATAACTCTCGGAGTGAAACGTTGCATTTATAGTATCAGGCTGTGCAATTTCGAACCGTGCGAGGTTTCAGTGTTAGCAGATTCTATTATCGAATTGTATAATTTTGTGTAGGAATTTGTTGAAGCAACTGTGTCACAGTATGTAAGCTTACTATGCTAGGAAGTCCAGTCTTAAGTATGTTGATGGGTTGCTCCGCAATTTTTGTTTCTGTGAAGTGTGACGTTCTGTTCGTTTGGCGTTTTCCTTGCTTTTGTCATTATAGTCGATGAGGAAAGAGTGTGTCGGTCAAGACGGTCCTGTGTTAAATGAAGTTTAACACACGTTTGCTTAGATTCATTTTTTTTTGGTTCTCTCGTTTTATCACGTTCTGTATACACACTGGCCTAGTAAATGAACTAAAACGAATATGATTCATGTTAGTATTACCTGAAAAGACATGAAGTTCATTTCAGCCACCGTATTTTCCATTCCAATAAGAAGGAGACTATTCAGAACGAGTGGAAAGTGTTGGATGAAGGTACAGTTTCTAATAAAACTTGCAGAGGGTTTGAGTAATTTTAATTAGGTGACTTTGACCATTCTGATAAGCCTCGGCCTAATCGGTCATCTTTAATCTACGACTATGCTGTCATGATCATGTTGGTACAAAATCCTTTTTTGTCAACATCGAACTTTGCCGATATAAATAAGTTAGAAATAGCAATGACAATTATATTAATCAATAAAGATTATGTAAGCTCTGATACATTAATATTTTCGTATTGTTATAAAAACGGACAGAAGTTTCCGATAGACCTAATATATACCGTTGAGCTTAGACTCAACCTGCCTTTCGCTTACAGTTATAATTCATGATCTGTGATATACACTTTATTATCAGGATATTAGACATTAATATCAGCTTCCTACATTTCTTTTTTAAATTGGCATTTTTTAGGGATGAAAATCCGAACCTTTTTATTATTCAAAAAGAATTTTTCAAATTATCTGTGGAAATTTTGAATCGGACATTTTCCTTTAAAAAGAATGAAAAAAATTTTTTTTTTCAACTTGTCGGAGTTTTGAATAAAAAATTTTTCGACGGATTTTTAATTGCGATCCCAATCTCTTTCCCTTTCTTTTTTCTCTCCCCGCTTTTCCAGTCCGTGACATCTATCCGGAAGGAAAAATGTCGTCACTGGTAAAGAAGAATGAGATCCAATTAATGTCAAACCGATGCTTTTGCGGTGATCTTACGTGATAAAGGAAAGACATCTCTTAGTCTTCCGTGAAATACCGCAAAATTGAATATCTTCTTTTTTTTTCTTCTTTTTGATGTAAAATCAGGTTCTGGGTGCTGTAAGAACTGTCTTAACTTTTGACTTAACTTGAGCCCACAGTTTAATTTGACCCCGAACTTTAGTTCCGAATAATTTCCCTCGTCCTGACAAAATCAAGTTTCGCTTTTAGCTCAAAGTTTCCTGATTGGATTTGCTCGAGCATCGTACAAAATGAAGACAACTTTGCCCCAATATATACGACCAATTTCATTATCTGTTGAGGAAGGTGAATGAAATTCAAAGGATTCAATCTTTCAACAGTCTTTATTTGATTAATGGACCTTAAAACAGACCTACGAATAATATGATTACTTCAAACATTTATGTGACTGAGGACTTTGTAAAGAGAAATTAGAGAAAGTCTTAAGGAAATTGCGCTAATTCCTTATTTCATAAACCTTTTAAACACATTTAACCTTTCCGCTGTAAAAATAAGAAAACTGGGTAATGGTCCTATGTGTTACAAAACGAGCACATTCAACATGCATAGCTTTTAGATATACATTGAATACAATATGATGCTGATTTTGTAACATTGTCAATAAGCATATATTACGTACAAACATCTTTAAGATAATAGTATTGGCGTCACTTTTGTGCTTACTATCAAATGAAATGTTCTAACATAATACATAACAATAACAGCATACACATTCTAGAAGGTTCATAAATTTAGTTGACGGACACATAAGGTATAGTATAAGCCCTCACTTACACTTAGACTAGTTTTGTGTATTGGGTGCCATGACCCTCGTGACGAAAGTGGTAAAGCTAAAGCTGGTTAAGCTATGCCTATAATTGTGACAAATATATAAAAAAGTTCTATCAAGTTTATGTTGAATTCTGGCTATACAGTCAAATAACATGTGATACACATGGTTTCTTTGGTTTTGGTTGAAATCGAGTCGAAATTTTCGTAGATAGGCTGCGAAGTTCCCCTGTCTCGAGAGGACTTAACGTGTGCGGTAGTCTATAGTTATATTTTAGTTTTTCATTCTGTCTTCGATCATAGGAAACAAGATAAAAGTAGTTCAGAGTTTACTGGACGATGTCCACTGTTTTTGTCGATCTCTATACATGTAACCATCACTGCATTTTCAAGGGCTATTTCCCTGCCACTCTCTATCTCATACATGGTGCCGGTTAGTCGAGAGAGGAGCAGTAGCCGAGTATTGCTTGAACTATTCCCTTGAAAAGGTTTATTCTTTATCTATAGCTGAATCCCCATGTTTCATTCCCCATCAATAACACCTCATTTAGTCTGTTAAGATTTTACATCTCAAGAAATAAGCATGTCGACCAAAATTGTACTTTCTATCTATGATGACCCCTAGATATTTTAAGAGAAGTCAGAGAAGTTTATACTGGTCAAGCCTGATATTATACAAACAATAAAATGACCAATAAATAACCGTTTCCTCAGCACTCTGCAGATAAATGTTAGCTGAAAGCTCTTTTGGAAAATATTTTAATAAAAATTAATTGAAAATTACTTGAACCTTTAAAAAGGGGTATTTTCAATTTAGAGAAACGGTCTTTAAATAAAATAAACAAAAAGGATAAACTTTCTCGCGAAACAGTAGGAATGGCGGAAAAAAGTTTAAAACCCTTATTTATTGTTTGAAAATATTTGGGTTCGTCGAGAAAGGCCGGATTCAATTTTATTTTTAGAACGCCGAATCCTCCATTGTTTTTTCATAGTTTTGTTTGTCGCAAACACTGAATAATTTTAAAACAGCGGATTTACAACTTTTCATATTTAATTACGGGTAATTTTTAATTCATATCCGGTAAAGCAAAAACATTTCCCGATGAATTAACCGGAATTATACTTTAAGCTATTAAAAAAAATATTTGTTTAATTCTTTCTCTGGTGCATAAGGGTGAAATTCTCGGGTTTCTGGAATGTTCTACTTGTATTAGGTCCTTGAATAAGTTCAGACATTATATGAATTCCGCGTCGGGAAAACGACATGTCTTTGAGGCTACCCAAGAATCTATTCATTTAACAAACGCCAGTCCTTTCTTTATCCTTAAGTTCAAAATCAATACTTTTGAAGCCAGTCTCTAAATGTCGTATCCGGCAGAGCATTGTCATTTTAAGTCTGAAGAAGAATTCTATGTGCTTCAGCTGCAGATTTCTTTTGAATAAAGTAGTGCAATAAAATTTTTCGCAAATACAATTTATTTTCTCCAAAAGTGGACATTTTTAGAACTACTAAAAAATTACTTTGTTTGCACTAAAGTGAACAACCATACACTGAAATTCAAGGTTAAATTCAGCACTTTCTTGCATGTGTATTGTCATTCGAAATTTCTTGCACAGAGTACTAACTTCATCTATAAAGAAACGTTCAGAACATATTCAAGGGATAATATTTACCAAGGATTTGTAGTGTTAAATACATCCTGTGAAAGCTTTAAAGGTATTTATTTATTTAATTAATTTATGTCCTCCTTACAGGTTATTAAAAACATTAAGAAACTGATACACATGTAAATTCAATAATACAGTTAGGATTGCCGGGGTTTGGATTTTAGTCTTCTGACTGTATTGAGAAACTGTCCCAGAGTTTTTCGTATGTTCTCCTTCAAACTGTTTAGAATCTGATCTAGACTGAATCAGTCCTTCCTGTATCTTTGCTCATTTAATCCTACCGTATAAAGAACACATTTTTGTTCTGGGCACGCTTTTTATAGGCCCCTGGCGGAATATTTTTGAAATAAAACGGCTTCTCCGCTTCACGTTCATAACAAAAGTCAATTTTCGGAAAAGTCGTACAATTTTGAAATAATTTACCGCTGCACATGCATCATAGGTCCGAAATTCACGAGTGCAAGGCCTGGTTTCACCACAAATTCTCTATTCTCTGCCAGTACCAATAACACAACTTGAAATATTATGTTGAGCCCCTAAAGTGCCTTGGCAAGTTCTGATTAGCTGGGCTTGTTGGTTGAATTTCTCCACTCACCCTTACACGTGTTTTCCCAAAACCCTCTTCCTCTACTCATTTCTGCCTCTCTCGACGTTTTTCTTATGTTTTTGTGTTTCTTATCTTCATTTCCTCTTCCTCCCAGAACCTTGTCACACCCAGGTTTCAAGGTATTTACGAATACTCTCCAACAATAAAAAGCAACATAAACACTTCCACTACAGCCGCAAGAGTACAATTAGTATCTGATGATTAAACCCCTGCCAGTCTGAGGCTTTCCTGAGATTTGCTTTCTGATGGAGAAGATAAGCGAACGAAAGTTATGATTAAAAAAAAAAAATTTTTTTATATCCCTGTTATGTGTGAAGAAGAAATAAGCGAAAGGAATGGGCGAAATGCTGGGGTTGGATGATGGAGGACAAGGAGAAGATGGAAGAGGATGAGAGGAGGAGAGAAAGAGAATTTCGGTTCGGATTTTAGAAAATGATTTTCTCTTTTCATTACACTAATGGCGGGCAAACTGGAAAATATAGTTACAATGGCTCTTACAAGGTTTTATTATTCGATTCGTCTTTTTTTGCCGATAAAATTTCATTGAGTAAATGGATTCAAATGACAGCCTTCAGCTTTTTTTAAAGCTTTTTAATTAAACAAAGGTTGTTTTTAGGCATATAGGGAAATGAAAATGGCAGATATCAATTAATTTAAAAATATTAAACTTGAAAAAGAGAGAAATGGATCTCTCGTTTTTATTAATACCATCGCGTTTTCAAAATGAAGGAAATTTTTTTTTTCTGGTAAATCTTCATGTGTTGAACATCCTTTACCACTAGTAACGCCTAGTATTTTGATACTATTTCTTTTTTTTTTAGGTAAGGCAGTGAAAAAGGAATTGTTCTAAAGTATAAATGAACCACACACGGCTATAGTTAGAAAGGTATGATTCTGTATTATATTTATGTATTTGGAATGCACATCTGTGCCTATAAAACACCCTATACAGCACTTTTCAGTACAAATTTCTACATACAACAATATAATAATATATCACCACCTATATAACTTACTATCCCATACATAATATACACCTGCACCCATTTGCTCAGATACACCCACATCGAGCACCTAACTAGCTTCAAATCTTCACCACTACCAATTCCTTCACCAAGCAGACTAAGAACGTAGCTACCTTCAGCGGACATTCCTCCTTTATAATTTTCCTGGCATTTACGAGGCCTTCCTTTGCCTCTGGCAGGAGACTGTTTCTTTCATTCTTCATGGTTGGACAGTCCAAAACCACACGATTTGAACTGAGCTTGGAGTTGCATAGTCCACGCACATAAAGTTCCCCACTCTACATGCATGCATGTGCAACCACAGCCTGAATGAGGGCAGAACTCTTTGCTTCTCCATATATCTTCGTTAAGTACGGGAAATCATCCCCCTGATGCCGCAGTTCCCTGAAGAAGCTTACGATGGTTCTGTTTAGGATCCTCATTCAAGTTTTTCTATCGCCATTCTGGTATCTGCTTCTAAGATGATTCCTTCTTTTCTCTTTCTGTTGTAGCTAGATTCCAATAGATTCATTCCTTAAAAAAGCTCAATCATCCTTCCAGACCAAGTTTTCTCCCTTCCTGGCTAGGCAATTTAAGATTTCTGTGTGACTACCGTATAAAACCAAATGAAACTCGGGTGAAACAAGTTGTCGCAGGACTGGGAATTGTACAAGTTGAAACACGATTCAACTTGTTAGCGATAGGATGTGAGACACGCTAAATCCTACACATTGTCAATCGAATGTTCTAGAAAGAGTGACTAAATAAATAGAACTCGAGACTGATTACAGTTCGGTAAAACCCTCGGTGAGAACTCAAACAGAATTACTGAACGACCAAAAAAAATCTTACTGTTAATTTTTATTGTAAATATTTTTTATCTGATTATAATATTTCTTGTAAGTTTGGAATTTTAGTGCCCTTAACAAATATTCACCCGATTTCGACAGCCTACAACAACAATTTTTTATTAATTTTCGGTAGCCATAATTTAATAAAACAGTAAAACAAAAATTAGTTCGCTCCGAACCACTGAGACTTTCACGTAATTAATTGAAACTGTTAAGTCTCGAAGAAGAAGAAGACTTCAGTCCTCATTCAAAAACCAGTCGAGTTCATGATTTACGTTATCTTCCTCCTGCACCCGCCATCGAAAGAAAGTTTTCTGTTGGAGGCGTTCGGTTGAAGAAAAATAAGAAAACATTGAGTTGTGAAAAGTAATTATGAACATTTAAACAAACTCGCAATTCGATAAGTCGTTAGTTTGACATTTAATTTATTTATTTTGGCACGAACGTAACAAGGCGAGTAATAAAGATAGAAGTCGGTCTCTCTTCTTTATTTTAAAACGAAACTTCATACTTTCAAACAATCTTCCTCCTCCTCTCCCGTTCACCCGCCCTCTCTTCATCCATTCAAATAACTCCCTGTGTCCTTCCTTAGAAACACGTCTTCATTAGAGGAAACTTTCTACTACATGTTAGATTATCAAAGAAGAAACATAAACATTTTAATTTGTGTTTTCCATAGGCACAGACGCGCATTTCGGGATAATGAAGCTGACGGTTGTCAGATATAAAATGACATTTGTTTCTAATTTGTTTTCTGGCTGGCGAACGGAGGGGAAGGAAGAAAGAAAAAGCGAGTAAAACGTTTTTGAAAGATGTATCAGCTTTCGAGTTTTGCTTTTATTGTTGTATTCATAAAGGAAGGAATATTTTTCCGGGTCGAAGGGAAAGGGAAGAGGAGAGAGTTTTTATAAATGCACTGCTAGAAAAGTTTCTTGCAAAAAAAAAGCGAAGAAAAAGTAAGAAGAAATATTTATGGGAAACATTATGGAAAGTTTTTCGAAAGCGAAGGAGAGAGAGGAGGTGGCTGGGTGGGAGATTAGGTAAATATGAAAAGAAGGAAACATTAATAAACCCGAAGATACTTGGGTTTTCTTGAGTCGAAGTGTTCGAACGGAAGTTGGAGAAACTTGTTCCTCGAACGTATCGCTGGGAATTTCGAATATAAACCTTCCATTGTTTCCTTCTTCACGATTCTCTTTTGGAATACAAAAAGGTTTGGGTGGTCCTTGAATGCAGGGCGAGTGGAAAATGGAAGGGTAGAGTAAATTTACCAATCTTAAAAGGTTTTCATTTTACCATTTTGATCAAATTTAAAAATTACTTATTAATTGAACTCCATTCACTTAGTCTTTGTATAACAATCTCAAGTTAACGAAAAGCTGTTATCACATCACTCTGTGTACTTGAAGAGAAAAAGACTATCAAAAGTTCATCAATGTTTCAATTAATTTTATTATTAAAAGTTACGTGCAGTTGTCTTTTATTCAGACCTTCTGTCAAAACTAAAACGCACTAAAATTGGATGCACATTGAGTCGAAGACACTTAGAATACACAAAAAAATGGTGAAAGCTCCAAAAATGATGAAATGAGCGGTTCGTAATTAAAATAAACATAGAATTCGACTTATACAGTTCCACATTCGGACGTGCTAAATTAGAAACGCCAAGGACGACTGCTCTGCATGTGCAAAAGTTAAAAAAGCAGAAAAATGCATATAGCAAGGGAATTATCAAAATAACATTAAAACCTTAATCTACGCTTCAAAGTCGTGTATCTTCCTTTTTTTTTCATTTTCGGCCAGCTATGAACCAGGATGTTTCCAAATCATTTTTACTCCTATTCCTAGGAGCAAGTTATTACATGAGTTGAAAGTATGTTTGATTAGTCAGCTACCTTTTGTTGAAGGCTCACTTGCTGACTAAACATTACTATCAAGGTTGTGAGCCTTGGAGGGTGAATTTTCGGATGAAAGGATAGTTGAGAAATTGAAGGGAAACATTATAGCTGAGGAAATGGGGCAAAAAACAGGCTGGGAATTTACCAACCAGGTGGGATTTGAACCACGACCCTTGAAGTAGTAGGCGAGTGCTCTAACCTCTCGCCTATAATATTTTATACTTATATACATTCCAAGATCGGATATGTGTGGATAGCCTAGATAGCAAGTCTGCATGTTTGGGCTAAACTGTGGATTAGCTTTGAAGTTGTGAACTTTAATAAAAACTCTTCCGGTCGGCTCCAGCACCCGTCCTAATTACATATGGTTATGAATGAAAACCAAACGCGTTTGTGGGGAAAAAAACTTTCGAATGAAATCCCTCAACACAGAATCATAAGTTTTCTACCTCGATAGGGAAAGAAAAATGGAAAAGGTAGTGGAAAACCATTAATATAATACTTTTAATTCCCACACACAAAAGCCAAGGAAATAAAAATATATTCATCGGCGAACGAGCTTAAGAGCATTCTAAAAAAAAGTAAACAAAAAAAAAAATGGATATTATAAAGTTTTCAAACAATGCAAAAACCTGTTCGTAAAGTTATGCTTTCTCTGGGACAATAAAGCAGGGAATGTAGTAGACCCATACGGATTACCAGAGGCTTCCTCTTTCTCCTCTTCCCCTACCCCTCCCACCATCCTCTCATCTCTTTTTCTCTTCTTTCTCAACAGAAAATAACTTATTTTTAGCAATACGAGCTTTTTACTTTTTCCTTTGAAACTCGACTCTGCGTCCTATAGACGTTCAGGCTACCGCAATTTTCATTTTTGTTTTCTTTCTGGGAGAAGGAGGGGAGGAGGAGTCTGCGGTTGGAAAGGAAAGTAGGTCTACGCGGTTAATGTTTTTCGGAAAAACGTATGTAGATCATTGTCGAGAGAACTTTGTGAGTCGTTGAGTGACTGTAGGGTTCCTTCAGGTTTTCCTGTTAACAGACTTTCTTTAAGGTGAACACTCACATGTATTGGTAAAATTACTTTTATTACTAATATTTGTTGGGCGGTGCAGAGCATCTCTCACTGTTACTGATTTTTGGTACAAGATGATGGCATTTCTTTGTTTGCAAAAAGAAGGAAGAAGAGTAATCTTGTGTTAAGTAGACACAAATTTCTAGACGTTTTCAGCAAAAACTTCTGACCAAACTAATGACATCACAATAAAACATCAAACTGCGCTGTAATAAATAAATGCCGCTGATGGCAGTGAAATAAACGTTTCGTTATTTACTTTCATAGATATATTCAAACGTTATTGTGTTCTGTAGACAGCCTTAACGAAGTATCTCAAGTCGTCTCTCTGATCAATCTCCAGCCCCAACTAACCTAAGTCTAAGACCAGCCCAATGACCACTTTTCAGGTCTATATATTGTTTAGTTATTTGCTCGCCAGTTGTCCGATTGGTCTAACTAGGTTGCTTGGCTTTTTGCTCAGTGATGGCTCCATCCCACTGCAGCACTATGACTGGATGGCTGTTCTTCCACAAGCCATTTATATGTGTTTAAGTATTTAGCTTTACAGAGAAAAAGCCAGCTTGAAATGGTGGAACGCAGACAAAACAATTCTAGGTCTTATAGAGTAAAATGCCTCATACAGACGATGACATTACTCGAAGCTACAGTATATCAAGAGTTCAAGAAAATCTCAGATGAGATCAGAGTCCAAAGTAGAAGGCTGACTGACCAAGTGTCCTAATAGATAGGACTGTATGAGGAAATGCCAACGGGTAGGAAGACAGTGAGGAAATCTGAAATCGCATCAGAGCTTCATAGAAAAGTCCGAATTGAAAACAGAAGAATTTGAGGCAAGTACCATTAAATAAGAAAAGAAAGTAAAAACTGCAGATTGTTAGTGGGCTGAAAACGTGAAAATAAACTGACAATGAAATTCATCGGATGCAAACCCCGGGGGGGCAGTTTGAATGATTCCACAAGTTTCCAAGAAACATATTTCCGTCTTTGTTATAAAAATAGCATAATTTTGAATGGAAACCGCAACAGAGTTTACTCAACATCAAAACAGCTTTCGCGGGTGGTTTATCATCTCATTTGAAAATAATTTGGGCCTGAACGTCGGTCAAATTCTCCGTGGAAATCCCGTCTTATCATAACACAGATGAAAGTCATTAATAACGGTAAACCAGGTTTCTCAATAACCTTTTCTCTCTTCGGCCGTATGATTGGTGGACTGGTTAATTGCTTTCGTTACATCTCACAAGAAGATTGCTGTATTCGATCCGTTTCATTCGAACGAGACTGTATATAAATGCAATCAGACGAAACGCTCAAAATATCCAGGCCAAAAGCTCGATTATTTTGTAAACAGTGTTCTTACCCATGAATATTTATAAGTAACAATAATTCTCCGATGTTGTTCTTCGTTTATAAAATTAAAAATGAGTCTTACATTAATCTTTGCCTGAATATTCGTCCAAAAGTGACTAATCGCTTTTATTTTCTAAAAAGTTTTCCCAGTTTCTTGGCGAAAAGTTTCTCAGTCGCTTTTTCATAAACCTCAAGCCTACTTTTTTAATTTTATGGTTTTCTGTTTTTGATATTAAAAAAGGAGTCAAATTGCCTTTTGTTGTGTTTGATCAAATTTGATTTTATTCGACGTTCAAGAGCCGACTTGTTTAGTATGCAGTCAGTTCATTGTATGGAGAGCTAAATTTCATTCCTTCGGTCACTTGACGACCAGTTTTGGAGAGTTTTAGGATACTTAGTACTACATAGTAATCGTTGAGACTGTATTGCCGTATGATATGAATTTCTTAAGAAAATTTTTATACCCCTATGTCAGCTGCCATCGGCCTCTATCCAAGACATCAAACAGTTGGTCTGATTTTAAAGGGGCTTGATATCTAGGAAACAGACCAGTGTCTCAATTCCAGAGATAGGAAAATAGAAAATGACTGGAGTTGCTACTTAAAGGATGGGACAAGGAACAGTGAGGAGTAAAAGAGTAATATATTAAAATAATAGTGAATAGTAAGAAGTAGAATAAAAACAGAGAAAAGAGGGAAAGAGGAGGAAAGACAATAATATAAAGAACTGGAAGGTAATAATGATATAACAGGTAGAAAATGATGAAAATAATAACGAATAAGAGGAGGAAAAGGAAGAAAGGTGAAAGAGAGTAGAGAGATGACTGTGGGAAGCATGTTATGGAGTCTAGCGGTTTATGTCTCTTGAGGTGTCGTTGGTCATGTGGCTCGTCAAGAAGTTTTGGGATGGACTATCAACCGAGAGCAGTATTTGAGAGACAATCCTCTGGTTTCCTCTTCAATAAGTGTAAGAATTAACGTTGTAAAAGCTTTATTTATTGTACATCGCGTTGTTATTACTGGCTATATATAGCCTATTTATCTTATTTCATACCGTTCACCTAATTTCATCAATCTGTGAAAGACTGTCAGAAAACAAAACTGGTAGAATTTTTGCAACAGAAAAAAACAGTTTAAATATTCATAAAACCTGGGTCATTCATTGAGCTCATTCTTCATCCCCAGAAAGTACCTCCTGTCCTCGAAGTCATTTAAAATAATAAAAATGATTTTCATTTTTTATAAGGAAATATTACTCGAACAAACGTGCTTAAGCTTAAGGACAAATAAAATAATCTTAGTCAGAAACTGTTAGCGGAAAGAAGTGGAGGGAAAAATTTCGCCGGAAACATGTCGAGATTTTATCAAGAGTTGAATTTTATGAAACAAAGCAGATGTCGAGGGATGCAACCCTCATTCGTTCTTTAAATGACCAAGAATTTGCATTTCTCATTCTATGGTCTCTTTGTGCTAATTTCAAATTGACTTTCTTGCTATCGCCGACTTTTCCACTCTCCGTCTCTCCCACTGTCCAGCCTTTTTGTTCAAAATTTCTTTGTTTTGGTTGTAACTAGTTTTTTTTCAACTTTGTTACACCTCCGTTTTTGAATTCCCAAATGAAACGGACTCAGTCAAAATGACATAACTTCCCTTTTGTCCTCGGTTGTACAAACCAGCTGAATCACTAGTCAATATACAAATTTTTTTCATGACGACAAATATCTCCCATGAGTGTCATGAACAAATATTGAATGAACGATAGTAATTAGTGAGAGTGTGATTTTTATTTATATCTCGCGATCTTCTGTTATTGTTAACGAACCCATTTCTGGAACTATTGCCTAAAGCAGTTTCTACCAATCTAAAAACTTTTAAACTATGCTCTGATTTAAATTTTTACTCTATAGCTACCTTACCTTGTACTTTATTTAATTTTTGCCACCGAAAACGATTACAGATCTCATTTGTCGGTGACGTAACTTCTAGAATGTAAAACATCTCTTCAAGCAAGTGTAGAGTGAAAAGTTTTTTCACAGCATCTTCCTAGGAGTATGTGCTGTGCCTATGAGCACGATTTCTTGTGTGGCCTGGTATTTTTAGCTTGATTTAGATGAGTGCAAGGCCTTTTCATTCAACCAGGGAAAACTACTCGCAATTATCTATCTTTCCTTTGGGGAGAGAAGAAGGATTATGTCGGGCTTGCAAGGACTAAGACCCCTAGGTGGACATCCTCTGAACTGAGGGGAAAACCCAGGATGACTAATACTATCCCAGTGACTGACAGGGTGCTAATCCCCGCAGTCTTCCCCAAACCCTGTGACTGTAACAAGTCAAAATCCCATTTCCTACGACTAGATGGTTCATACGTCAAGTCGCGTTTTCCTGTTTAAAGCTTTCATCTTAGTCTAGAAAACGACCTATACGGTCCTCTCCTTCTGTAACCTCGCAGAAGAAGAAGAACTGGTCCAGTTTCTCTCGTTTTCGAGGATGATGTCTACTATTGTCGTCAAAGAGACGAGAGATAGTGGTAGAAAGCTCAGTGGCCATAACAGGAAAACCGTTTCTGTTCTTACTCTTCACATCCATTACACTTACATTTCTTTTATTTATTACCGTCACTGTTATTATTATTTTCCTTTTCTTTCTAATTACTCTCCTGTTTTCCTGCTGTATGAAGTATTATATACTCTCCTGGTTCTCTAAGTTCTAAACATATCATTTACTCAATTCCTGATCATAAGACACAGGTCTGTTCTCCAGATGAACACCCCCTTAAAGATAGATTAACCAATTATTGTGTCAAATATATAGATAAGTGGTAGTTATTTGTGAGATAATGATTAAAATGTTACGAAACATAATTAGCGGATACCAGAATTACTCTAATATGTTGTCAGTGTATTAAAGTCGAAGTGATTCTTTGCGTTATTCTTTATTCGAGTCGGGTTTAAGCCTAAACAAAACCCAAAGGAAAAGTCACCTTTAACAAAAAATTCAGGAGCCCAGTGGGAGGGGGGAGAAGGGGGTTAAATTCGGTAGGAAAAGGCAAAGTCCCAACAGGCAATTCTTACCAACTGTGGAACTCGGGACCTCGCTTTTCCTTCCCGAAATTATTCCTTTATTCGAATAAATCTACATAATAAATGGAAAAGCAGAAGGAAATATTGAGTGATTCAAAAGCATGTAATAATATTTATTTTCAACAATGGTTATATTGAACATGCACTTCACTCCTCCTTCTACTCCTCTTCTCATTCTTCCTCTTCCTTTCTTCTCCTCCTGGAATTCCTTTTTTTTCTCTATTTCTTTTCAAATTTCAGTTTATTCCGCTTTTGTATAACTTTACCTTTATTTCAGTCACAAATGGAAGACTAATTGAAACTGTCTCCTCGAAAATCACTTAATTTAATAAATAAACAAATGAGTGATTTGAGGAAATGGGATAAAGTTTAAAATGAGGTAGAGATAGGAAAGGAGATTGAAGAACTGGACTTGGTGAGCTTCTGGCTCATTATACGAAGAATGAAAGAAAGAAAAAAGTATAGAAAGCTTTAACCAGGGTGGGAAAGGAGAAAAAAGAAAGAATTGTGAATGGAAAGAAATGTTTAAGCCATTATAAGACTCTGGGAAAGGAGGGTTTGAAATATTACTTGAAATGTCTGGTGAAAGAAGGAGTGCAATAGCTTGGGCGATAATGGGAGGGTAGATGTGGCAAAGTAGATCAAAAATGGCTTCAGAAAATGCTCATTGTGTGAAAAAACGGAAATACATTAATATTATTAATAATAAATAAATGAGTGATTTGAGAGAATTTTTTAATAGGTGTGAACAGCTGATTAATCCAACTACCACACCCCATTACACCTTACGACCCTTTTTATGTTAGAAATAACACCAGAACTAATGCTAACAAATGTTTAAGAGACCTTAATAAAATTCTATTTAACAGCCCAATGAAACCATCTCAAATTAAATAAATAAATGAATTCAGACACTAACGTCTTCACTTCCATTTTAAATTATTTTACTTCTTCCATTTTGAAATCTTAATTTACAAAGTAAATAAAAATTCAATCAGTATTCAACAATGATATATCCGGAGAAAAAAAAAGGAAAACTGATTTAGTTTTACACGGACTACAACGGGAAAAAATGAGGAAAAAAAAGGAAAAAGAAAATTTGAGTCAAGGAATTCCCTTCCTCGAAATTAGGCCGACTCCACGAGAAAAGCTTTAACATGGAAAATAAATAAACTTTTCTGTAGAAACATCTTTTTACCAAAACATAAATTAGTTTCTCTGTGGCAGATGAACACAAAAACCAAAATATTTCTCTTAAAAAGTGAACGAAAGACTAGTTTTTACACTTTTTCGGGTTGAAACTTCCTCTGGATTCCTTTTCTAACCATTTTCCTTTTTTATCTTCATTCCGATTTCTTTTCCCTCCAGGAAAAGGAAAAATCAAACGAAAGAAATTAACGTTTCGGGTTATTTATACACCCAGTATAAGACTTGCAATTCCTCTATCTCTCTTATTTGGTCCATCAATATTTGGTAATGTCCGTTTTATGATGTCCTTAAGGTCGTTCATACATTATCTCTGACATACTTTATATAATATGTTCTTTTGTGGGCTCAAAGAATCGACCATCAAACTTGGTTTAAGCCTTTTTTCTTTCATGCAAGCCAAGGTGTTCCTGCTACAGCCAGCTTCTCTTTTACTGTTTGTTCTTCGTGTCTTCCTTGGTCTTCTTCTTCGACTTCCTCGTCGAGGAGTTGCTTTGGGATTTGTTTCTGTCCTTCTGCGCAGAATATACCCAATCCACCTCCATTTCCTCGCTATAACTTGAATTTTCAAGGACTTCTGGTACATTCGGAGCCTTTGTTCTTCGTCGGAGATGACATTAGGACACCCTACCCCCATGACCACTCTCAGGAACATCTTCATTGTAGACTCGATTCTGCGGGCTATGTACTTGACATTCGACTCGAGGATCTTTAATTTGGTTCTCAGTGAAAGGTTCTTCGATCTCCAAATGGGACACAGTAAGGCAAATGACAAATTGGCTTTGTAGATTAGTTGGCAATATCTTCCCCAGAGAGATATACTTCATAGAGTAAGATAATTGAATCAGTTTTGATGCTGATTACTATGTTAAATGAATAGTAGATACAGAAGTACCCACAAACAACCGGTGTCAGTCATTTTCTTATAATGAAGAGACTAAAATACTTATGTACGTTGCTTTCCTCGTCAAAAAGGAAAATCCCTTCAAATACATCTGCGCCAGTGGGGAAAACGTTGGAAAAATGATAACGTATTCAGCCGTTCCAGTGTTTGGTCTACGCATTTCTGATCATTTTTCAAAATCAGAAAAGGTTAGAAACAATCCATACAATGATAATTTATTTATGCGTATTGATAGCACGAGTCAATTTATATTCTAAAAGATGAAGAAGGTAAAAGAATCTGATCGAATGATATGAAGACGAGCAAGAGAAGGCCACGAATCCTTTCCTTTGTTCGTTATTGATTGAAATAATATTTTTCCTTTTTCTGCTAAAGATAATATAAAAGAAAAAAAAATTTGGGAGAGTAAACGGGAAGATGGGAAGAAATACAGGAGAGAGGAAAAGGGTCAAACTATATTCCAAACACAACATTTAATCTCTTTATCTGAAAAGAGATAAGACGAATAGTTTTGCCTTAATTGTTTTCTTTTTTTGTATCGTGCTTTCTCTTTTCGACACTTTTCCCAAAGGTTCTGAACTATAGGTAGAAAATGGAAAAAAGACTTTTCTGCATTCTATAGCAAACCAAGATTGATTTTTTAAGTTTTCACTGGCGGTTTCAATAACTGAGAACACTAAGGAAAGTTCTTCCGTTATGGTTAACGATTCAATATAGTATGCTGTATTAGGTTTACCCGAAAGTTCTCTTCGATAATGATACATCAAGTTTGACACGTTTGCGTATATTCATTTGACGCTTTTTTGGTTCTCTCGTTTTATCACTGACTGTATATATGCTGACCTAGTAAATGAACTAAAACGAATATGATTCACGTTAGTATTAACTAACATCAGTTTAACATCATTAATCAGTCAGAAAGAAGTGATACAGATGAAGTGGATAATTTGTTCAAGATGCTGGATGAAGGTACAGTTTGTGGTAAAACTTACAAAAGATGGTTTGAGAAATTTCAAAATAAGTGAACTTAACCTTCCTGGTGAGCCAAACTTTAGGCGGCTATCTTTAATCAAAGACGATACTCTCAAGGTTAGGTTAGAGGAAAATCCTATTTTGACAGCATCCAACATTTCAGATGCAGATAAGCCCTAAATAATGGTGACAATTGTATTATTCAATAAAGATTATTTAAGGTATGACAATTATACTTTGCTATTATTCTAAAAACGAACAGAATATCCGGTAGACCGAATATATTGAATTAACTGATATCTTGACTAAATTTGGCCAAAAAAGGATTTTATGCTGATAGTGCACAACAGTACCCAAAAAACCGTGTATGTGCCAATGAATAGCTGTCAGAAAAGTCTGAGTAACATTTTATAAAGTTTTCTTCAGGTTTAATTGAATATTAAACATTTTGCTAATATTCAGCGAGTGTTGTGCGTGAAAAACAGAATTCTGGTAAAAAAATGCTTGATAATAGAAATGTTGAAAAAAAATGAGTTGCCATTTTGAGTGAAAAAGAGCGGGGTAGGGAGAAACAACCAGACAAACCCATTAAACTTTTCAAAAAAATAAAAACAGAGTTTCATAAAAACGCAATTAAAGAACAAAAAAAGGGAAAACTAGGGTCAAGAGTATCTTTACTCCCATCAGCATCCCTTCTCTCTCTCTCTCTTTCCTCCTTCCGATTTCCTCTTAGAAAAAATAAAGAAAACTTCAGTTTTCGTGATAAGTTTTTCTTTTTCCCCTTTTTCTCTTAAAGGCTTGTGACAAATTTTTTAAGCTCCATTTTCTTTTACAGTTTGAAAGGATTAGCTTTGAAGATGGAAAAACGCATTTCCTTTTTCAAGGGGAAAAAATTCCGTATTTAGGCTTTGAATAGAGACAGAACCTTTTTTTGGAAGGAAATCGGAATTTTTTTTTTATACGTTCGACTTTTCTTTCGTGTAGGCGCTTGAGGAAATACAATGAAAGAAAAATAGTAAAAGGAAAAAAATAAAAGCCTTTCGACTAGATTGGTTGGGAGGCTGGGAAGAAGCCAATGTTTTACTGTAGTTATGAAATTTAAAAATGATACTGACACCTATTCCGTCATTTCGACATTTAAACTATTTCCAATCAAAAGTAACATTTATAAGACAAATCCTGATGAACAACCTAACCTTATACCCTAAGATATTTTGTTTATGTCCACTACTAACAACACAATTTTTCTCACTCAAATTACAATAATCAAGTCTTAGAGCATACTATATTTTGACAGCGTAAAGGAATCTCTGGTTCGCTAAGAGCCATGCAAGACTGCTTTATACTCTACACAGATTTAGTTAATGTAGAGCTCTGTCTCTTTGCTTTGTGCACGTCTATAGTAATCTCTCGTTTCAGCCACTTCCTTCATAAGGCTCTTTTGTCGTAGAAGTTGCCGGCTAGATAGAATGACGGTTCTATCTTCTTCGCTCAATGTTGAAGAGCCGCCTTTTCTTCGCTTTGCACCTCGAACCATTCCCCTAGGTATTTGAATATTCCTGTTATTTTGATTTTGATGTCCTGAACTTCTAAGTTTTTGGATTATGGTTTGAGGAATAATAATCATATGATCAATATATCTTATAATACTTGTATATCTATCTCGGTGTTTTTACAAGATATTAGTTTCCCCATAAAGCGTACTACAAAATAACAAAAATCACACATGCAACAACATATTTACATCTCCAAGCAGTCAGTCAAGGTTGGCTCTATGGCTTGTCGAAAACTCTCGCCTATCTGGAGGTCTTTCTTGATACCTGGTGCCAGGTTGTTTTTGTCCCATGGCTGGTGGGCAATTCACTCCAGGGCTCAATTCCTGATGAAGCTTACTATACTTGAATGTTTAAATAGCTGTTTGGTGTCCTTACATATGTACCTGATGTCTAAAAAATTTTCTGAAAAACTTTTTTCGAAATGTTGGCATTCACTAATCACATGTGAAAAGTTTTTTAAAAATTGAATTTCGAGCGTGTCTACTTTCTTTTTTTTTAACGGAAAGAACAAGGCATCATAAAGGGGAAGAAAACTTTTGGATAAAACATCAAACATCCGGAGCAACAAGTCGATAATTTTAGGCGGGAAAAAAGTAAAAGAGCGGAGGCGAAAAAATGTTAAAATTACGTCGTCACGTAGCCTAAGGTGTTAATATTACATTTTGAGTGTTCGCCTTTTAAGCAAAAGGAAAATGATTCAATTTCTTTTTTAATATCTATTCGAATAGAAAGGTTCAAAGAAAAGTCGAGGAAGAAAACATCTTAAAGATCTGTTTCTTCTTCTGTACAAACTTATCACACTCCTTCTCTTGCACAAATTTGATTCAATTCGTTTACTTGCTTCCTAATTATAATTAACACTATTTACTCATAAGTGAATAAAAAAGAGGCCGATTCTCAGCGGGCGAAGGAAAAGGAAACTAGACAGACCCATCAATCAATCAAATGTTCCGCCGGAAGGGCAAAGCCTTCCAACAAATTTAAACTTCTTCTTCTTCTTTATCTATTTTACGCCAACGTAAGTTTTATTCTGGCAGCCTGTCATCCGGAGTTATGTTTCTCGTGTTTCTTCTCATTCTTTCGAGAACTGGCTTTTGATTATTTCTGTTTTCTCCTTCTTAATTCAAACAACTATTTATTTTCTTCTTTCTACTATGATACCTGAAAAACTTTTCCATCCTCTACTACTTTTGTAGAAAATTGATGTTATATAGTGGAAACTGTTCTACAAGCATGGCTTCCTGAAAGTAGTTTGAGTAAATATATTGTACTCATTCAGGCTGGGGTTGCACATTTATGCATCCCGAGTGAGGAAACTAAGTGTGTAGACTGTACAACTCCTGCAGTCCAATCCAAGTGGTTTTGGACTGTCCGGCTATGAAGGAGTATCCTGCTAGAGGCGGATTCGTAAAAGGAAGGTCTCGTAAATGTCAGGGAGAGTATAAAGGAGGTCCGCTGAAGTTGCTTTCTTAGTCTGCTTCATGAAGGAATTGGTAGCGGTGAAGATTTGAAGCTAGTCGTAAAGACTGAAGTGTGTATGTATATACATCTATATATAAGAAAGAGTATTTCTGCTGAATAAGAAATTGAATTTCAGTCAGATGAAGGCAGTTGAAGCCACAGTGACATTCATGAAGCACAGTAGATATAAAAGTGGTCAGAGTCACTCCTATACGAAATAATAATTTCAAAAGAGTGAAACTTTTAAGGGAACGAGATCCGAGTCGTCATTAACCTCTCATATTTGGTATTCTTTTTATAAAATTTTCACTGGATTGGAAATTTAAAAGTAAAATAAAAAAAATGGAAGCGGCTTTGAGGCGATAAAAACACTTTCTTTCCTTTATTGATGAATACAACTGTTTTACGTCCTAATATTTCCTTACTTCTGACGGGAAAACATTTTTACTTTTTTTTAGTGCCAACATAAAAGTGACAACAAAAAATAGATAATATTTGGAGTGAAAAGTTGTGACATTTTTTTTTGTAACGAAAAACTAGAACTTTTATTTCGAAAAACTGTTTACTCCTGTCACTCGGTTAAAATCATTTAGTGTTCTGAGAAGAGATGGAAAAAAAAAGGTTCGGATAAGGGAAGGAAAAGTTTAACGCTGAAATCCACCCCCAAACCATTTCCCAAGGTTTTTTCTCCTTTTGCATTAATTTCCCGTTAAAAACGATAAAAAAGGAGAATTGGGGTTAAGGGTGAAAAGAAAAGAATGACTTCAGAAGTCGGAAAAGTATAAAAGAGACTTTTTGACTTCTTTTCTTCTCTCAAACCCGTGAACCGGGAACTGCATTAATAGGAAAAGTGTTTTGAGCTCCCACCAAACGTGCCCTATCTATTCATATAAAATTCAACTTGCGTGGAAGACTTGGTTAAAAATTTAACGCACGCTTTTTTTTTGTTTCAGGTAAAAAGAAAATTTTTTTAGAAGAAGAAGAACGTCGCTTATGACAGGTAGAAGTGGTTTTCAAGGAAGTCGCGAGACGGGTTAAGATTTTCAAAGTTTTTCCTTTTTTTAATTTTGTTTATTTAATAAGACGAGAATACTTAAATTTGTGGCTTAGAATACCCTTGTGTAACGAGAAAATTAAGTTTAAGAAATAACGAGCTTTACAAAAATTGAGTTTTTTTACTTTTTTTGTTGATTCATTTTTTTGGAGTGTCAGAGTTTTCATACAAAAATTTATCGTCTTAAACTGAGGGCTCATCCATTTTTATTTAAATTTTCGCCTCCTTTCTTCATTAACTCAAACCATGTTCCATCGTCTTAGTCTCAAGCATTTACAATTTATAGGTTGGATTATCGGGAAACCAAAGTGGTGTCACGCATGAAAAGCCACGGTTTAAAATTTCTGTTGTGTGTCAAACTTGGTTTTACTTAAGGAACTTCCTTTGGAAGGATTTTCCAACGATTTTCAATTAAGGTGAATTAGTCAGAAAGACTGGAGTATTGAGAATGAAGGACATGGTGATATGGGGTATTTGACGTCCGTGTTCTTTCATCGCACTCTTATCGAAGGGGAAATATGCAAGTAGCACGGCATTTTTCGCTTGCTCATTCTATATACTTACACCACTATACAGTTATACAGTTATTAGTCCGTTATTGGCCAACTTTGGCAACTCATTTTTACTCCTATTGTAGGAGTAAGTGACCTGAAAGTATGTTTGAGTATTAGTTAGCTACCTTTCGTTGAAGGCTCACTTGCTGACTAAACATTACTACGAAACTTGTGAGCTTTGGAGGGTAAATTTCCGGATGAAAAGATAATAGATAAATTCAAAAAAAACATTTTTGGGTGAGTAGAGGGAAAACAAGGCTGGGAATTTAGCACCCAGGTGAGATTTGAACCATACCTTGGAATGATAGGCGAGTGCTCTAACCTCTCGCCTACTAGGCCCTTAAGGGTCTATTTGAAATTTTTTCCCTATGCTAACGGCCACCTAACTCTAACCGAGATATTAAATAGTTAATCTAGGTTTAAAGAAGCTTTATATCTACGACACAGATCAATGTCTCAACCCCAGGGACAGGGTAATCGGATACGAGTAGAGTTGCAGCCTGAAAGATGGGATAAGGAACAGTGAAGAATAAAAAGTAATATATTATACTAATAGTGAGTAGTAAGGAAAAGAATGAAATAGAAGGAAAACACAGGAAGGAAGAGAAGAGATAATAGTAATAGTGATAATATGAAAGAAGAGGAAAGTAATATTAATATAAAAGGTAGAAAGTGATAGAAGTAAGATAAGAAAATGAAAAGAAGAGGAAGAAAAGGAAGAAAGATAAAATGGAGTATAGGGGTGTTATGGAATCAAAATTATTTATAGAAAAAAATTTTTTTTAGAAAAAAAATCAAATTCTAAGCAGGACGGAAAACATGAGCTTTCAAATCATTGGAAATCTTTCTACGGCCATGAAATTAAAAAGAGCTACCTGAAAGGTGGCGAGGTAATTTAGACATGGGAGAAAAATCTTTTAAATAGTTAAATTGTTTTATTTACAGTATTTAAAGATATTCCAAAAACGCACACGAACTTTTGGAGCGACCTAATATTGGGGTACCGAAAAGTTCTGTCCGATAATGTTACACATCAAGTTTGTCACACTTTTCAGTATATTCATTTAACGCTTTTTGGTTCTCTCTTTTATCACTGACTGTATACATACTGACCTAGCAAATGAATTAAAACGAATATGATTCGTGTTAGTATAAACATCAGAACAAACTAGCTGACTGAGCCATTTGAAGTTCATTTGAGCGTCTGTACCTTGAATTAATTTCAATAAGAAACAAATGATACAGAAAGAGTGGACAATCTGTCTAGGGTGTTAGATTAAGGTACAGATTCTGATAAAAATGGTAGAAGATGGGTCGAGAAATTTCAACAGAGTGATTTTGACTTTTCGGATGTACCTCGCTCACAATACT